>JACGAQ010000205.1:42500-240870 GCA_014119065.1 Orius insidiosus | reverse complement strand
TAATACATACATAAAAAAATAATTTTTTTTTTTTTTTTGGTGATTTGTTGGTTGTCCGTTTTTATTGACTATTCGGACGTTTAGTCAATTATTCACCAAACAACCAATAAATTTTTTTGGACTCATGAATGTGAACTTTCGTGGTGAAGATTTCCCCATTTATTGGAAAGTGGAAAATCAGGAAACACGAAAGCTTTTTAGTAAACAGCAATTTTTTAAAAGCGAATCTCGTGTGTGCATATTTTTGCCGCGTTAACTATTAAAACAGGTTTATAGTCTATTCAAACATCCCTTTGAAAGTGCTTGAATCGAGGTATCAAACATTAAAATCAAGGTTACATCAAAAGCTATTAAATTTCAACGAATGTTCCATTAATGATTATCAAAACAAAACCAGTGAACTTAACGATCAATCAATAAAATTGGAAGTGGATCTGGTCCTGTGGAGAACTCCAGTGACGTCACACCTGATCCAGGAAGTGGATCAGTTACTTTGAGGAAATAGGAAATTTAAGGACTTAGAAAAATTGAACTTGATGGAAAAGGTAGAAAAGCTTGTTATTTTTTGAAGCTCTAGGAGGCTACATGGTTTGATTTTTATTTTGATTTTTTTAAATTAGCAATTTGTACTCAACATGGGCCTCCTTCCCCTTAAGAACAAGTGGATTGGTCGAAATTGTTTTGTTTAAAAAAAAAAATTTTCCATTCCGATTTCGAAAGAGAAAGTCGTGAGGGTGCAGGGGGTTCGGTTTTGTTGGTGCGGCGACCGGGGGGTGGGTCAGGGGTAAGCGACGTGTTTCTATGGAAACTGCGGGGGGCCGCTCGATGGGGCCTGACCCACTTCTAAAACCGGCGGCGTTCCCGTTGCATACCCCCGCCGCCTCCAGCCCTTCTTACGACCGCCTTCCCCTTCGCCTTTCAATAGCTCAAGTAAATGACCTTAAGGATTAATTGAACCGTCTCGAAGTCGATACAAGATCCCCTTTTATTAATCCCTCGCTAAAAATGGCCACCTTTTATTTTTTTTCGCTAATCGAAAACAACGCACAAAAATAGGCCAAAATAAATCTCGATTATTTTTTCATCATTTTATTCAGGTCGGAAATTGTTGACACTTGAAAATAAGAAAACGACAGAGCAACAAGTAACGCATCAATCATGTCCTTCCGTGAAATTCAACCCCTTTTAAGCATCTCGTGATCTCCATGACCGTGAGAACCCTTTAAAAATCAATATCTTCAGAAATCGAAACTCCAAGAAATAATTTTGATGTTATTATTAAAAAAAAAGGCAATTTTCTTTCCTTCATTATATTAGGAATCGCTGAACTTGCGCTACATGTGCGCTCCACTTTTATGAATGAAAGATCCACTACTCTTAAGATCCGCCTCCACTCGAACCTATATTGATCCGGACCTATTCAATGAATACGATTTGCATTTATTATTGAAGGATCATTAGATTCGGAGTGTAGAGATCAGTGGACATTCTAATGGTTGAATTGTGCAATGTTCTGTCATTTGTTTAAAAATTGTGTCGTCATCTGAGCTCCTAATAAACCGGTTATCGGAACAGCTCCTTTATCACTGAAGCTGACAAAAAGAAGCAAACAGTGCCTACTAGATATCGAAAACAATTTTTTCAGTATCAAGGTAGAAAAAGTCTTTGCGCATCCTACACGGAACAAGCCGGAAAATTCAAAATTTCTCCCAACTATATTGTTCGAGCATAAACTTTTTTTCTTCCAATAGTTAATATGAGGCGCTCCGGGTACGAAGGGCGAACTCAACATCGGACAAAAATTTTTTTTCATTTTCAGATTCTAGACCTCTTAATGAATACACCCATATAATTTTTATGTTCAGGTCGCCTTTTTTCCCCTTTAAATACGTAAAAACCGATAGTTGGCAAAGCTCTAACTGCGATATCCGAGCGGGTACGAAGGGCGAACTCCACATCCTAGTCCACAACCCCCCACTCCTTTTCCCAATCCAGGGCATGACTTTTCTGTTGAGTTCGCCCGTAACATAAAACTAAAATGCGAATATCTCGAAACTACGTTTTGTTGAGTTCGCCCTTCGTACCCGGAGCGCCTCATATGGTGAAGATCGGAGGAATAATACGGCCGCCCGCAGCTCATAAACAAAACTTTAGACAGACAGATTTCCTCCATTTTTGCAAAATTCGGGAAAAGCTTTTGACATTTTCAAGTTAACTATAAAAGTAAGATCCTGGACGATGAAAACTGTGGCAGTGAAATGCTCCAGAAAAATTTGGTGACGGACGGGCGGCCGGCACCGTAGACAACCTTATGAATTTTTTCTAAGGCTCTACGATCCATTTCCAAAGACTCTTCGTTGGAGAGTATCACAATAACTTCCTTTTGGTGGAGTTAAAGGGGGCGTTTCAAGGTCTCAAGAAGTAAAATTTGGAGGATAAAATATTTGGCAAATGTAATATAGAGAGGTGCCTTATCTCATCCTGCATGCTGTTCAATTAATAGCTTTTTTAATTAAGTAGGTGTTTAGAGGCTTTAAATAGTCTTAAGGGTAAATTTACGACGTTAATTTATTATATTGAGAATCTCATTGGGGGTTCCAGGAAGTTTTTTTGTATTTCCCTCCGAAGAGGTGCCAGAAAATGTCATTTCTTTTGTAAAAGTTACGCGAGGCGCCTCCCGCCTCCTCTCGCCCGTGAGTCAAGTGAGTGACGGCTAGGTTTCCCACTCATCGCCATGGAGACGATCCACCGCATTTTAACCCCCCCTCTACTTACCGATCATTATTCCCGCCTAAGGTACACATAATACCACGTATGACAAAGTTCCCAATTACATAGAAAGTGAGAAAAATTTTAAGGAAAACGTTAAAAATAAAAAGTTGAAACCTAATAGTCGATACCGAAGCCTTGAAAAGGTTTCGACTTCGCCCCTGGATTTTAACGTGGGGCTTCAATAGAACAATTGATGTCCGTGAATACTAAAAATAAAATAAAAATAATCAAAAAACACCTGTTTGATTCTTGTTTTTCAGGTTATTTCTTACATCAAAGGGTTATGAATTTTCCAAAAGAGAAGATGGAAAAGTAGGGGGTGATATCAACCTCTCAAAACTCCCCCTTCGTCTTTATTTTTATCAACGAAATCAACCTGTATTGTTTTAACGTTAGCAGATTTCGAGAAGATGTAAAAGCCTGACGTAATCGGGCGGCGGCGGAGGGTAGCTATGGCGACACCCGGGGGCGGCGAGAGAGACATAGATCAGGGAGAGAGATGGAAAAACCGTTGTCGCTATGGTGACCCAGGACGGACACATCTCCCGAAGCTGTTTCATGACCGTCTTCGTCCCACTAGTTTTCAATATGACCATTAAGGCCTTTAACTGCCCAGAAAAAGGCATTCCCAAATATAAAATCCTTGATAAACTTCTTTTTTTATTGCCAGATGGTCTTAATATAAAACAGAACAGAGAAGGGATAAAATAGGTTAAACTCCTGGAATGTTATTTAAAAGGGAGCTGCATAAACGTTCGGAAAACCACACATGGAATTTCGCAGGGGGAAAGACCGTGATTTCGTTTTTTTAAAAAGCAATAAACCTCCCTAAATCGCCTCTCTCTGTAGACTTTTATTAGTTGAGTTTTTTCCACCAAATATTTCTTTTCTATACAAATTTTCCAGGATTTCTAAAATTCACTGCGGAAAAGCAACCAGAATAGCGTTCCTAAGTGCAAGAAACCCCCCGCAAGGGAACGAAAACGAGTAGCTAAGCGTTTACGAGTAGCATAGAGGTTATAAAAATAAAGGTTATGGGATTTCTCCCGCCCTTTTGAATCAAGCTTAGTCATCGACCGCTTGTGGCGCTATTAATTGCGATTACAGAAATAACGGGTAATTAACACATTGACATTTAACTCTACTTTGAGACTTTTTCTTTAAAATAATGTCATGATATTATAAGACAATATTTCGACCCTGTTTTTACATTTTAACTTCCTCAAAAGAAGGTATTGTGACACCCACGATGTGACGGTCTCTTGGCGATCTTTACCGATCATAAGGTTGTCTGTGTTGCCGGCCGTCAGTCGCATTATTCCGGAACACTTCACTACCGCAATTTTCATAGAAAAAAATGTCGGAGATTTGCCGGTCCAAAGTTCTGTGCGCTACGGCTGTTGACCAGATCTTCACCAAATCATCAAGGATTCCTTATATTTTTTTTTAATTCTCTCATCAGGGAGAAATTCGGGGTGTTTTAGCCCGTTCATTGTGCCCTGACTGGGCGAATACTTTAATTTTTTTACCTAGATTTTGGATCATAAATTGCGCTGCTTTCGAAGATCCCGTCGGGGGCAGCTCCAGGCTAGTATTTAACCTAATTTTTTTTATCTTCGTTCTAAAAATACTAGCGTGCCTTTTTATACAAGTTAATGGCATTTTAAATTAGATTTTGAGCTTATTTATAAATTGAAAAACGTATTCCCTTATTATTTTATACTGTAGACGTCTGCTATAAAAATAGATCAATTAGCAAAGGCTCCTCCCTTGTGATCACAGAGATCGACCACTAGTAGAAAACAAGTTTTTTTTGCATCCCATATTTTATTCAAAGTTCTCCTTCTCTATAAAAGAAAATGGGATGAATTAACGTTAACGAGATTTTTTTTAACCGCCATAAACCGGAGAAAAAAACGGCTTCGGTTATCGGACCTTCGGGAGTCAATTAGCCAGGCGAAAATAACGAAATTCCTCGTAATCTATCTGGGACAGACGCGAACTTCCCTTAGAACTTAATACTGGCTTAATTAGTATCAGAAACACCCGACAGTAAGTTGAAAACGCAAGGAACATTTTTATAAAAAGGTCAATCAGGAATGCGGCCAATTTTTTACTTCAATCAGCAGCCTTTTAGAGATCAATAACTTTTTTCGATATTGGCGTTAAAACAAAATTTAGGTTTTTTTTTTTTTTTTTCTCCTCCCCTTCAACGTTTATCTAAGTTCCGGAAAAAAAACTTCATCAACACGTGATCACAAGTTTCTTAACTCCCTAAATAATTTAATTATGAAAACATATAATCATAAATTATGAAAAATAAATCATTGAAAATTTTCCACATTGTTGAAATTAAGTTATTTTTAATTAATGTTTTTAATTATTTAATTAGATGTAAAACGAGTTAACAAAAGTTCGAAAAAATAAATAAAAATTGTTGCGTTTTGTGGGTTTAAATTTGATTTGTGCATGAATATTTATGGAAGGTAAAAAGTGTAAATTGAATTACCTTGATAGGGTGTGGAGCGATTGGAGTGTTCAGGCACATAACAAAACAATCATTCGGATAGAAGAGAAATGCCGTCCTTGTCCCGACGGTCGTCTTGCACAGACTGAAGTCGGCGAAGGGGCGGCTTTTTGAAAATTTCGCCACCCCCCCGCTTGGCGACGCTTAAGTTAAAAAAAAAAATCTTACCTACGCCACCCCCCTGTCCGAAATCTACGCCGTGCACGACGTGGAATTGTATATGACGTAAAATCTAAAATATCGACTTCCATCGTATTAGTTCTTTTAATAAGTAATGCGATTTTGAAAGAAAATACGATGATACGTGGTTTTTTTACAAAAAAAAATTGTCTCAGAATACCAACTACGCAAAGCCTGGAAGTAAAGCAGGTTTAGCATTAGGATTCCTAGTTAAATGAAGGCGAAATATCTCGTTGCCGTTTTACGATTATTATATTAGGTGTACAAAATGAAACTCAGCCACAGGGTAAATTTGAATTTTGTAGATTTTAGCCGAGTTTCATTTTGTACACCTAGTAGTTCATTTTTTCAAAAATTTTAAACATTTTAGGCGTTAAATTAAAGTCCATCAAAAGTTGACCTTCTCCGTGTAAGAAGGTTATTGAAGTATAACCATTAAGAAGGTTAATTTTTAAAGGCTTGTACATCGTAAACCGTTACAGATATTGAAAAAATGCACTAAATAAAATCTGTTGGAAATTCAATTCTCTTTAATTTTTATTCTATTCATTTTTTCTCTAGGACGCACTGTTTTCAAGATAAATTTATTTAAAAAAAAATTATTTTCCGAAAATGGTGCATCCTAGAAAAAAATAATTATGTACAAATTTATGGAGAATTAAATTTCCTACAACTTTTATTTATTAGGTGTACAAAATGAAACTCAGCCACAGGGTAAATTTGAATTTTGTAGATTTTAGACGAGTTTCATTTTGTACACCTAGTAGTTCATTTTTCAATTTTAAACATTTTAGGCGTTAAATTAAAGTCCATCAAAAGTTGACCTTCTCCGTGTATGAAGGTTATTGAAGTATAACCATTAAGAAGGTTATTTTTTAAAGGCTTGTACATCGTAAACCGTTACAGATTTTGAAAAAATGCACTAAATAAAATCTGTTGGAAATTCAATTCTCTTTAATTTTTATTCTATTCATTTTTTCTCTAGGACGCACTGTTTTCTAGATAAATTTATTTTTAAAAAATTATTTTCCGAAAATGGTGCATCCTAGACAAAAATAATTAAGTACAAATTTATAGAGAATTAAATTTCCTACAATTTTTATTTATTAGGTGTACAAAATGAAACTCAGCCACAGGGTAAATTTGAATTTAGTAGATTTTAGCCGAGTTTCATTTTGTACACCTAATAACATAAAATCATGTTATAATTCATTGCATTTTGACTTTTTCGGGAAGGAACTTCGAGACGCCGTAGGGTAAATTCGAATATGGATCTATACCGATCTCAACTTTGTCTGTGGTTCCGGCCGGCCGTACCATTTTTTTCCGGAACAATTTACGGCCACAGTTTACCGATTTTCATCAAATGTTCACACAACCTTCCTGAATAGTTGAACAAGATAATCTTGAGAGCATTTTTTGAATTCAAAAAAATGGCGGAGGAATGTCCTGTGTAATTTAACAAAAAGGATACCTTGAACATCCATTTTCTGTTCCTAAACTTAGGAATTTAAGTGAAAATCAAGGAATGTGTCGCCGTTACCCAATGAGAGCCCTTCCTTCGAGGATTCCTCTCTTAAGAATCCTTCCTTAAGGAATCTTAAGGGGCCTTCTTCCTTGAAGAATAAGGGCAATTCATATTCAATAGACACCTTGAAAAAGGGCAATCAGGATTCCTTTTATCTGAAGGAACACTTCCAGGGAGATTCACAAAAGATATCGTCAAGGAAGGATTATCAAGGAAACCTTGAGAAAAAGGATCCATACGTTCATAAATAGGGAGCACACTGGCCTGAGTGGGGAAGCAATAAACTTGACAGCAGGGATGCCAATTCTGAAAACCCCTTAAGATTTGGGGCAGAATTTGCTCATTAGTCTCATTTTCAATGCCATCACTTGTGCATAAAATCGTCCCAATTGGCAGCCCTGCCTGATAGTTGCTATGTAAGAACTAGATGTGGTGCCTACTATTGATGACCAAAATATTTAGAACTAAATAGATTTTTAGGTATTTAGAAACTAGATTGATTGACTACTCCATGGGTCAAAATAATTCAATGCCTTCAGTTGCCCATACGTAAATGACCACTATTGACCTGCTTGACAGTTTCCTTGATCACTGCGGAAGATAGCGATGATCAGTTGAACCATTTACAGTGACCTTGAAACTTTGACAGCAAAGCAGCCGAAATACCGAAAATTGAGATCAACTGATGGGATATTGCGCAATCTTCCCCATATAACGTATTTCATATTTTGATACTGACGCAATAAAAGGTTCGTATTTTCCTCCAGTTCTGACGTCACATTAGGACACCAGGAGAAGAGAGTTTTGTAAAGGTTATCATTATTTTGATTGCACCTTGTTCCTATCCTAGATGGGTGTTTTGTGTAATATTTCGTTTGTTTCTTAAGTTTCATGTATTTAAGATATTAAGAAAATGTCGTTTTTGATGAAGTTGTGGCACATGCTTGAAGACGACGCCATCAAAGATATCATCTCATGGGGCGAAGAAGGAACATCGTTTATAGTCAGAGATCAGATATCATTCAAATCGGAAGTTCTTCCCAAATACTACAAGCACAGTAACATTTCCAGTTTTACTCGGCAGCTCAATAAATATGGATTTAAGAAGGTAAATAGCGAACCGATACATTCGTTGCTTCTTGAGTTCGAACATCCAAATTTCATCCGTGGTGATTACGCTTCTGCTCTTAAGTTGAAGCCGAGGCTCAACGAAAAGGCACATGAAGAAAACCCGAGTTTGGAAGAGCAGATAAAGCAGTTGCAAGCGAAACAGGAAGAAATGTTGATTCAGCTGAGCGCGAATAAAAACGAAAGGGACGCCCTTTGGAGGGAATATTCGCTTTTAAGACAGAAGCAAGAGCAGCAGTCACAAGTTATGAATAGACTCCTCCATTTTATAATAATGTTCATGCGTTCAAATGCTAATGCTAGAAGAACGGTTCAATTTATGGTTCAGGACGCTACATCACCCAAAGACCCGAAGGTCACCGAAATAAACGAAGATGAAGGAAAAAGTTTTGAAATGAGCTCTGATTTTGTGGAGACGTTGCTGAACAGTCCGCGAGGGACAAAACGTCCTTTGGAAGAAGAAGAAGTTCAGCAACCGCCTCCTCAATCGCGAACTCCCTCGACTCTAGTCACCTCAAACGAAGAAGAACCTCAACCCGATTTGGACTCTCTAAAGGACTTTTTGCTTTTCGACAATATTCCGTATCCTTCGAAACTACGCGATTTGTTCGGCTCGGACGACCCTCTCGGACTATCCCTTCCGGAAAGTTTTTGGAAAGAAGCCCAGGAGACTGAAAACGAAGTCGTCCTTTATGACGGACTCATCAAAGACATCTTTAACTAATTTTTAACACCCAACTTAACAATTTTGTTATCTAATTTATAATTTTACTGTAAAGCAAGCCTATTAATAAATTGAATGTTTAGGTCATATAATTTTGTGATTTTCATTCCCTTCTCCCACAGTTTTGGTTGCTTGACCCAAAAATGGGATGTCATCTGATTTTTGCCTATTTTTTTAGTTACAAGCTTTTTTGGGCTTAAAAATTCCCTTTTGTGGGATGGGGCTGAGGAGTCTTCTAAATGCCTGAATTTTTTAAGAAAAATGTTGTATTTTTTGCAATTTTGAGGCTGGCCCACCTTTCCAAATGTTTGAACATCCTTAATTTAGGCTAGTTAAAATAATCGAGGATTATGTTGCCACCCCCAATGGCCCTTCCTTCAAGGATTCCTTCCTTAAGACTGTTGAGGAACCTTCTTCTTTAAGACCTTGAGCATCCATTTTCTGTTCCTTAATTTAGGCTAGTTATAATAATCGAGGATTATGTTGCCATCACCCGATGGCCCTTCCTTCAAGGATTCCTCTTAAGAAATCCTTCCTTAGGACTGTTGAGGAGCTTCTTCTTTAAGACCTTGAGCATCCATTTTCTGTTCCTTAATTTAGGCTAGTTATAATAATCGAGGATTATGTTGCCATCACCCAATGGCCCTTCCTTCAAGGATTCCTCTTAAGTAATCCTTCCTTAAGACTGTTGAGGAGCCTTCTTCTTTAAGACCTTGAGCATCCATTTTCTGTTCCTTAATTTAGGCTAGTTATAATAATCAAGGATTATGTTGCCATCGCCCAATGGCCCTTCCTTTAAGGAATCCTTCCTTAAGACTATTGAAGAGCCTTCTTCTTTAAGACCTTGAGCATCCATTTTCTGTTCCTTAATTTAGGCTAGTTATAATAATTGAGGATTATGTTGCCATGGCCCTTCCTTCAAGGATTCCTCTTAAGGAATCCTTCCTTAAGACTCTTGAGGAGCCTTCTTCTTTAAGACCTTGAGCATCCATTTTCTGTTCCTTAATTTAGGCTAGTTATAATGATCGAGGATTATATTGCCATCACCCAATGGCCCTTCCTTCAGAGAAGAGGAATCCTTCCTTAAGACTCTTGAGGAGCCTTCTTCTTTAAGATTCCTTAAGGAAGAAAGCTCCTCAATATCCACCTTGAAAAGGGGAAATCAGGATTCCTTTTATCTGAAGGAACAGATCACTTCCAGGTAGGTTCGCAAAAACGAAATAACGTCAAGAAAGGATTATCCAGGAAACCTTGAGAAAGGGGATACCTCAGGCATAAATTTGAACCGGACATATTTAAAATTTTTACATATTAAAAGGCATATTTAAAATTTTACTAACCTTGTGTGAATTGAGAGTAGAAAAGAAGAAGAAAAGCTTCCCGGACCTGCTTGTTCAGGTCTGTGCTGGAGTGACTACAGGGTGGGGATGTACACAATATTCCCGCTTTTTTTACCATGAAGCCAAAAATTTAGTGTTAAAAATTTACAAATAAATCATTAGTTTTGGAAATAGATAATTATTGCGTTTTGTATAATTTTAATTATAAACAATTAAACAATTATTAGCATTTTTTTAATGTCACCTACTGTTGCTTTTTCGAAGGCACTGCAATGTCCATGGTGGATTTATGTTTCCACAACAGAAAAGGAGTGTTCAAGGTATCCTTTTGGTTAAGGAGAGTTTCAAGGAACATTTAAAAATATGGGCATAAACACTTAAAAAAAGAACTATTCAACTCGCCAGAATTTTTTCAATTTTTTTTCTCGATTATTGGTGGGTTTTACCATAAAAAACGCTATGATGAAGAAAAAAAAATCACAGTTAGGAGTATAAACATAAAAATTCTTGAGGTCTAGGAGACCCTTTCTCAGGAGGTCACAATTTTTCTTTGAGGACGTTAAAAAATTAATTAATTAAAAAATATTATGTATATTTGGTGCTATTTTTGTTCATACAAAGATTTAAAAAAAAAAAGTAAATTTTACAAATTTCCATGATTATAAGTTGCAATATTCATTAATGAATAAATATTAAGGGAATTAAGCCTATATGGAAGGAAAATTAGACCAAGTGACCAATAGGCTAAGCAATCCAGTCTGCAATTTGGTAAAACAATGATTTCTCTTTAAAAAAAAAAAAATTATTTACAGAATTATACCAGTAATGAAACAGCCAATAAAATGTATTTTTTAGAAAGCTCAATATGGAGTTTTATGAGCTGTAAGTTTGTGTCGTCGAAGGCCTCCTGAGCGAGCAAATTTGCTATCACAAAAATTGCAAGCGTACGGCTTCTCCCCTGTATGTCTCCTTTTGTGCTCGACGACTTTATATTTTTCGGTACAAACAAAATCGCAGAGGTCGCAGCTAAACGGTTTTTCTCCCGTGTGTTTCGTCATATGTCGTTTTAACTTCGCATGCTCTCGGCATTTATATTCACATTGAGGACACTGGAAAGGTTTTTCTCCAGTATGCATCCTCATATGGACAGTAACTTTTGATTTTTCCACAGACGCATAATCGCAAACGGTACATTTAAATGGTTTAACGTCAGAATGTATAAGGAGATGACGTTTTAAAGCACTTTGAAATCCAGTTTTATAATCACCAATAGTGCATTTAAATGGTTTTTCACCTGTATGAACCATCTCGTGTCTCTGCATATCGATTAATCTAACACATTTATAACCACAATGTTCGCACACGAAAACTTTATCGCCGCTATGAATTCTTGAGTGACGATTAAGATAACTTTGGGTCGCAAACGAAAGATAGCAGGTTTTACAGGAGAACGGTTTTTCCCCCGTGTGTGTCCTAATGTGGACTTTAAGAGCGGTTTTCTTGTCGAACCTTTTATCGCAGAAAGAACAAGTGAAACGTTTGTGTTCAGGATGTTCTTTCATATGGGCTTTCATCGTCATGCTCTCCATGCAGCTGAAATTGCAAAGTCCGCAAAAAATCAAATCGGGATGGCTGTGTCCTTCGAAGTCTTCCATGCTAATCGATTTAAAATCGCATATTCGACAATCGAATTCCCTCGGCAGATGATAAATGACTATATGTTCTTTGAGAGGACTTTTTTCAGAAAACGCCGAACCACAATAATAACAAAGTAATGGTTTCTCATCTGTCATTTTGAAGTTTTATCTCTGAAAGTTTTAGTAGTTAAGCTTTCAGGCAGTTAAACCCAGTTGTTTGGCCTTAAAGGTTGCAAAAGACTCAAAATAAACTGAAACAAAAAAAGACAGAAAAAAATAATTTAGCTATTTACATAGATAAACAGTATAAAAGCAAAGTTTTTACTATCCCCTAACGGTTTGGGTTAGTGCCTAACCCACATGAAACCTTAAAATACAAAAATTAAAAATTGCGGACTTAAGGGGGCTTAGGCAAGTCAAAATAGCCCCCACAATAAAAAGGTGTTTTCCTCAATTTTCTGGTCAAGAAACACCCGTTTCATCAGGTGTTTGGGCGTTTAACACCTATTTTTTGGTGTGGAAAACATCCAAGAGTTTAAAAAATAGATTTTAAGTTAATTTGTCGATTTTATGTCTAGAAACACTCATTTTATCAGGTGATCGGGCGTTCAAAATTTTTTTTCGTCAGATTTTCGGTCATTTTCTTTGATTTTTTAGTCTAAAAACCCCTAAAAAGGCGTTTAACAACTCTTTCACTAGAATTAGGGTCGTTCTACTTAATTTTTGGTGTAGAAACATCAGAGTTTTTAACAGCATGAAACCTTAAAATACAAAATTAAAAATTGCGGACTTAAGGGGGCTTAGGCTAGTCAAAATAGCACCCACAATAAAAAGGTGTTTTCCTCGATTTTCTGTTCAAGAAACACCCGTTTCATCAGGTGTTTGGGCGTTTAACACCTATTTTTAGGTGTGGAAACATCCAAGTGTTTAAAAAATATATTTTAAGTTAATTTGTCGATTTTATGTCTAGAAACACTGATTTTATCAGGTGATCGGGCGTTCAACATTTTTTCGTCAGATTTTTGGTCATTTTCTTTGATTTTTTAGTCTAAAAACCCCTAAAAAGGCGTTTAACAACTCTTTCACAAAAATTAGGGTCGTTCTACTAAATTTATGGTGTAGAAACATTTGAGTTTTTAACAGCATTTTTAGCAGAGTTTTCCTCGATTTTATGGTTTAGAAACACCTAATTTCCAAGATTTTCTGGTATTAAGAAACCCATTTTATTAGGCGTTTGGGCGTTTAACCCCTACTTAATAGGGTGTTCAAGCGTTTAACAACCTATTTTTAGGTTTTTGGGCCAAACAGAAGAAGAAAAAATACTATTTTCTTGATTTCCTGGTACAGAAACATCCATTTTATTTAGAAGTTTAGGCGTTCAACATATTTTTGACAGGTTTTGGGGCGTTTTCCTCGAATTTCTGGTCACAAAAACGTTTCCCTGACCTTTTTACCAAGAAAAACCCCTTGATTCCCAACCTACAGCTCCCCCAGTCATCTCACCTTAAGTCTGACCACAAAAATAAATAAAAAACAAAGCACAAAATGTAAAGTTGAAATAATCCATTACCAATTTAAGCCTTCAGCTTCTTCGTAGGATTCTTCGACATCTTAAGAAACTACAGAATTCCTTCGTTTATGACTTTCTAGATGAAGACTTTCACGTTCCAAGCCAGTGAACAGCAACCAACAGCTTTACCTACGTGTTATGGTCTGACTCTTTTTTGCTCCATCTAAAATAAAATAAAGGTAAGTTTATATCTAAAAAATTTAATTTACCGATTATTTCGCAGGGACCGCAAATCGCTGTGAAATGTGTGAAACAGTACGGAAATAATAATATAACCCTACGTTTTTGTAACCACCAGTTTGACATTTCAGCCCATCAAAGGATTTTCGGATAGACGGATTTGCATAAAAAATGTCGACAGTTTGGCAGCAACAGGTATTTGCGTTGGATGCCAGATATAATGCTCATAGGGCTAAAAACCTTCCCAATTTTCGTAAGTTATTTTCAATTTTTGATCCTTAATTAATTTTTTTCAGGCACACTTTATATCCGGAGGAGAAATCAGCTTCTCCGTGAATTTGGTGGTGGAAAAGAGGGCGTTTTTTGGAAGCAATATTTAAAACTGCGAGCAACTTTACTTCAGATGCGATATGGCTCGTCTTTCGATCAAACTAGCCTTCGACGCCTCAGTATCAACACAAGAGTATTTCTTAAACTTAATTGAAATTTTTTTTTTAATGATTTTGTGCTAGGTGAGTCCTGATAGTCCTGTCCAATTTAGCGATGTCGACTCGGTTAAAGAAGGCGAGTCGAAAAATGAAAGTATTTCTAGCACTATGCAGGATAACTACTCTTTCACTGGTGTCTATCACATATTCGATCAGGTGCTTAAAATATATCAGCTGTATTCATATTCTAAGCTAAAAGAGCAGCCAGAATAAATTATGATATCAACTTCCGTGCCCTCCGATGTACTCTGAAGATGAAGAGGAGAGATGAAGCGCCCATGCTCCCGTCTTCAAAGCTCCCCTTGGCGGCGTCGCGAAGTGCTTGTTTACAGGTGTGATTTTCAGCGGGGCAGTACCGCCCTCCTGGTGGGCGTTAAGAAAAATTTGGGTGATAGGGCTAAGTGTCTGGGGGCGTTAGTGTGAGTCCTTTTTTAACTTCCTTAAAGAAGTTATTGCGATACCCTCGACGTCGGGTTTTTGGGGAAGGGTCTTCCACACCCCGGAGGGTCAAATCGAATATTGATCTTTACCGATCTCAACTTTGTCTGTGGTGCCGCCCGGCCGGCCGGCCGTCCGTAGCATTTTTTTCCGGAACACTTTACGGCCACAGTTTTCATCCGATTTTCACCAAATTTTTACACAAATTTCTTTAGCCGGTGAAGAAGAATGTAACGAGGGGGATTTTTGAATTTCGAAAAAATGGCGGAGATATGTCTGTTTGAAATTTTAAAAAATTCGCTGCGGCCGAACCGTTAATCCGATTTTCACCAAATTTTCACCAATTACTCCTTATATTTTTTAAGAATTTTTGGTGCAAAAAAATTGCCACTTTTTAATTACTATTTTTATTAGTAGGGAGAAATTTCGTACTTCTACCCTTTACGAGAGGCACATCCCTAGGCCAAAGAGCCCATTATTTCTACCTCGACTCTTAGAAAATTTTTCGAAAAAAGAACTTAAAAATTTTTCAAAAAAAATAAAAAAGAAAAAGAAGAAAAACCCGGAAAATTTTTCGAAAAAAAGAACTTAAAAAATTTTTCGAAAAAAAAAAAAAAAAAAAAAAAAAAAAAAAAAAAAGGAAAACCCGGAAAATTTTTCGAAAAAAACTGAAAATTTTTTGAAAAAAAAAAAATTTTTTTTGGACAAAAAAAACTTAGAACATTTTTCAAAAAAAAGAACTTAGAAAATTTTTCGAAAAAAAGAACTTAGAAAATTTTTCGAAAAAAAAAAAAAAAAAAAAAAAAAAAAAAAAAAAAAAAAAAAAAAGCCCGAAAAATTTTTCGAAAAACTAACTTGGAAAATTCTCCTTTATACTTTCCCTCCCTACTACATCCCCTTCCTTTATACTTTCGTTCCATTATACTTCCCCCTCTGTTATACTTTCCCCTTCCTTATACTTCCCCGTTCGTTATACTTCCCCCTCCGTTATACTTCCCCTCCCATATTATACTTCCTACTCCGTTATACTTCCCCCTCCGTTATACTTCCCACTCCGTTATACTTCTCCTCCCATATACTTCCCCCTCCTATATAGATACTTCTCTTTAAGGAAGTTCCCGTCGGGGCCAGCTCCAGACTAGTACTTTTTTTTTAATTTTTATTGAAGCGATAAAAAATTTTGTTCCAAAAAAAGGCCCACCTATAACAAAATCAGGGTCTCGAGGCGCTTAAGATACTAAACCAACATGACCGCCAAGTCTTGCGGGCTTAGTATGAAAAAAGAAAATTTGAGGCGAGATGAAGCGCCAGTGCTCCCGTTTTCAAGCTCCCCTTGGCGGCGTCGCGAAATGCTTGTTTACAGGTAATGTATTAATCAGTGATTACTGATGACTGATGAGTTAGATGACAATATGTTATCGATTACTCTGAAATCCCTAAAATTTCTGAAAAGATGCTTGTCTACAGCCTCTTGGTAGGGCTTCCTTCCTCAGTATTCTAAACATTTTTAAAAACTGTGTTATCTCTGCATTTCGGGACGCCACCAAGGAGAGCTTTGAAAACAGGATCCTCTCCCTTCAGTGTACATCGGGCAGGGAAGTTGATATCATAACTTTTCATGGCTGCTCTATAAATATTTTTGGCGGGGTGTTTTGATAGCAATTTGGATTACATTCTACTCTTATTTCAAGGAATTGATCTAAAATACCTAAAAAAGTATGAATTCCTGATCAAATATTAGCGTATTATGAATACAAATATGTACTATAACTCAGAAATGTATTGACTAACCTATCTAAATTCCTTTCCAGCATACTGCTGCTGTTACGATGGTGAAATTCGCGCATAACGACCGTTCTCGACTTTGTTGTATATCAAACGATGGGACTGTCTCGATTTGTAATTTGGAAGATCCGCCTAGAATCGAATGTGTTCTGAAAGGACATGAGGGAAGTGACCGGTTGCGATTGGTCCTTCGCCAACGATTTGATCGTCACATGTTCTCTTGACGGACAAATATGCATTTGGAATACTTCCACTTATAAATGCATCAGATCTGTGAAAGATAAGATACCTGCAGAAATCTTTTCTTGCTTGTTTCATCCTGTTAATAACAACGTTGTTATCGTATCCTTTTAAATTTTGGAGGTAGCCTCGAAATTTGAGCAGAAAGATGGTTTCCTTAACAATAAAAAAGGCTGGAAATGCAAAAGGACATGTTGAAGTCCTTAATATTTCAACAGGATTCAAAAATCGAAATAATGTCGGCGGGAAAGTTCTTTCCATGGCCTTTGATTCCAGCGGATGCGTACTTTGGGCTGGAAATGACCTAGTAATTTTGTTTTTTATGTTTTAAATTATTTAAAAATTATTTTTAGGGTTACATAATGTCTTTCTGGTTTGATATAAAATCTGGAAAGTTGAAAAAACATAAAAGAATATTTGTCGGAGTCAATGCTGCCATAACGAGCCTCAATTGGAAATCTTGGATGAACAAAGACGCCCGAGATCCTTCTCTTTTGGTCAACATTGCCGCCAACATGATACATCTTTACCGGTATTTTATGGAACATTAAAATTTTTGTTTTATTATTTATTTTAGAGTGACGGATAAAGGCTTGGAATTGAAGAGAGGCTTCACGATCAGACATGCAGACAAAAATAGCCATATTAGATCGACTTTTTGTCCTTTGATGTCCATCAAAAAAGGCGCCTGTATTGGTAATTTTATTTATTTATTTAGATTGATTGAAAATTTAAAAATAGTTACAGGAAGTGAGGATTCGTGTGTTTATTTTCTTGATATTGCGTGCGATACTGTGACGAAAGCGATCGTCAATAAATTGCAAGGACATTCAAGCCCTGTTTTGGGCGTGAACTTCAATTATGATGAAAGCCTGTTGAGCTCAAGCGACCAACAAGGTCTGGTCATTGTCTGGAAAAGAGATACCGAAACATCAAAATAAAAAGATTAGATTGAGGGGAAAGAATTTGTTCAAATCCTTTATATTTTAATTTAAAAAATAAGTCTTCTAAGTTTTTTTAGTCCCCTCTATGCTAAGGAGTGAGAAAACATGGTACATATTTTGTTTCTTTTTTCAGAAATGTGTAGGGGTAGTATGCTGAAGATAAAGCGATTTCCTTCAAAATCCTTTCGAAATTAAGAAGTAGGGTTTTAAAAAAAAATCCGAAAAAAACGCATACTTTGGGAATCTGACCAACCGTATACAAGATACAAGGCATTTTTTGCCTGTCTGTTCTAGAAAAATCTTCACCTTTTGGAAAAATAACACGAAAATCCGCCTATTTCCTCAAATATCTCAAGAACTAGAGGTTTTTCAGAGTTGACACTCTTGTTATGTTTTATCCAGCTAAGCAAGAGCTTTCCAACGGTAGGTGATTTATGAAGATTGGCCTATCCGTTCTAGAGAAATCTTCAGGTTTAGGAAAAAACCGAAAACTTGCCTATTTCCTTAAAGATCTTGAGAACTGGAGGACCTTCAGAGTTTGCATCCTAGTTTTGTTCTACTCAGCTAAGCAAGAGCTTTCCAACGGCAGATGATTTATGAAGATCGGTCCATCCGTTCTAGAGAAATCTTCAGTTTTAGGAGAAAAAAACTAAAACCTGCCTGTATCCTCAAGTATCTTGAGAACTAGAGGTTTTTCAGAGTTGACACCCTAGTTATGTTTTATCTAGCTAAGCAAGAGCTTTCCAAAAGTTGGTGTCTCATGAAGACTGGTCCATCCATTCCAGAGAAATCTTCAGGCTTAGGAAAAAACCGATAACTTTCCTGGATCCTTAAACATCTTGAGAACTGGAGGATCTTCAGAGTTTGCATCCTAGTTTTGTTCTACTCAGCTAAGCAAGAGCTTTGCAACGGTTCTTGTCTTATGAAGACTGGTCCATCCGTTCCAGATAAATCTTCAGGCTTAAGAAAAACCGATAACTTCCCTGGATCCTTAAATATCTTGAGAACTGGAGGATCTTCAGAGTTTGCATCCTAGTTTTGTTCTACTCATCTAAGCAAGAGCTTTCTAACGATAGATGATTTATGAAGATTGGTCCATCCGTTCTAGAGAAACCTTCAGGTTTAGGAAAAAACTGATAACTTTCCTGGATCCTTAAATATCTAGAGAACTGGAGCATCTTCAGAGTTTGCAGCCTATTGTTGTTTGATTCAGCTATCCAACGGCAGGAGTTTTATGAAGATTGGACCATCCGTTCTTGAGAAATCTTCAGTTTTAGGATAAAAACTAAAACCTTCCTGTATCCTCAAATATCTTGAGAACTAGAGGTTTTTTAGAGTTGACACCCTAGTTATATTTGATCCAGCTAAGCAAGAGCTTTCCAACGGTTCTTGTCTTAAGAAGACTGGTCCATTCGTTCCAGGGAAATCTTCAGGCTTAGGAAAAAACCGATAACTTTCCTGGATCCTTAAATATCTTGAGAACTGGAGGATCTTCAGAGTTTGCATCCTAGTTTTGTTCTACTCAGCTAAGCAAGAGCTTTCCAACGGCAGATGATTTATGAAGATCGGTCCATCCGTTCTAGAGAAATCTTCAGTTTTAGGAGAAAAAAACTAAAACCTGCCTGTATCCTCTAATATCTTGAGAACTAGAGGTTTTTTAGAGTTGAACGCTAATTATATTTGATCCAGCTAAGCAAGAGCTTTCCAACGGTTCTTGTCTTAAGAAGACTGGTCCATTCGTTCCAGGGAAATCTTCAGGCTTAGGAAAAAACCGATAACTTTCCTGGATCCTTAAATATCTTGAGAACTGGAGGATCTTCAGAGTTTGCATCCTAGTTTTGTTCTACTCAGCTAAGCAAGAGCTTTCCAACGGCAGATGATTTATGAAGATCGGTCCATCCGTTCTAGAGAAATCTTCAGTTTTAGGAGAAAAAAAACTAAAACCTGCCTGTATCCTCTAATATCTTGAGAACTAGAGGTTTTTTAGAGTTGAACGCTAATTATATTTGATCCAGCGAAGCAAGAGCTTTCCAATGGTTGTTGTCTTATGAAGACTGGTCCATCCGTTCCAGAGAAATCTTCAGGCTTAGGAAAAAACCGATAACTTTCCTGGATCCTTAAATATCTTGAGAACTGGAGGATCTTCGGAGTTTGCATCCTAGTTTTGTTTTCTCAGCTAAGCAAGAGCTTTCTAACGATAGATGATTTATGAAGATTGGTCCATCCGTTCTTAAGAAATCTTCAGTTATAGGAAAAAAAACTAAAACATGGCTGTATCCTCAAATATCTTGAGAACTAGAGGTTTTTCAGAGTTGACACCCTAGTTTATTTGATCCAGCTAAGCAAGAGCTTTCTAACGATAGATGATTTATGAAGATTGGTCCATCCGTTCTTGAGAAATCTTCAGTTTTAGGAAAAAAACTAAAACCTGCATGTATCCTCAAATATCTCAAGAATAAGAGTAAGAGGTTAGTAGAGTAGGGTTAGCAAGAGTGAGATTTTGAAGGTACCTTTAACCTTAATAATATTTTATACTCCCATCCAAGAGTCAAGAGCATAGTAGGTCTGAAGATTTTTTTTCCTTGAAGGTAAAACCATTTTATACAGCAAAAAATTTTTTTATTTGCTTTTACTATTAGCCAATTTACAACAAATAAAAATGGTTTGACTTAACTCTAGGTACCAATGAAAATAATATACAACTCTAATAACATAAACGTAAAATTGATTGGTAAAAATATAATTTTAGTTTTGTTCTTTAATTATCCATTTTACTTCTTCTGTTGTTTGATTTTATAATCAGAGAGGGCGGCCTTGATCGCATCTTCAGCAAGCACTGAAAAAAAGAATTAAATTGAAAAGAAAATCTATTAATAGAATTCTTACTCGAGCAGTGCAATTTGACCGGGGGCAAAGCGAGTTCTTTGGCGATGTCCGAGTTTTTGATTTTTAAAGCGTCGTCGACGGTTTTCCCTTTGACCCATTCGGTAGCCAAAGAGCTTGAAGCGATCGCTGAACCGCAACCGAAAGTCTTAAATTTTGCATCGAGGATTTTACCGTTTTCGTCAACTTTGATCTGAAGCTTCATGACATCTCCGCAGGCCGGAGCTCCGACAAGTCCGGTCCCGACATTTTTGTCGTTTTTATCGAGCGACCCGACGTTCCTCGGATTCTCATAATGGTCAATCACCTATAAAATTAAGATTTCATGACTTGTGAAATTAAAAAAAAAATATATATTCTTACATTTTTGTGATAAAGAAGAGAAGGAACGCTGAACGACTTGTTTAAAGTCAGGAGTTTTTGATTAAATGAACGAATCAAAGGCATTTTTTGAGATGACAACTTCAAAATTTGTTGAAATGGAAAATTTACGTCTGCTCTGCTATTACTTCTTACGAAATAATAACAGCTTTGAAACCTGACAAGTAACCTCGCTAGATCTTAAGTGCGTATATCATTCGCTAATCGCTACGTTTAATTTACGTCATAAAATGGGGCTTTTAGACAAATACTCCTCATTTATAAAGGGGTTTCGAAAGTTTTTCCTTGACTTTTTGACAAATAAACCCCATTTTAAAGGATTTTCAGTAGTTTTTTCTCGAATTTTCGACAGAAAAATCCTAGTTACACCGTATTTTTTGTAGTTTTCCTCTGTTTTTAGACAAATAAACCCCATTTTTTAGGATTTCCGGTCTGCCACACTGATTGCTTACAAGTTTAGGATTTCACGAGATAAGCGATAACGCTTATCAGTTATCAACAGATATCAACTTATCACTTATCAGCAATCAGGGTCGCCAAAATTTTTCATAGATTATGGCACTTAAAAAGCTTCGAAACTCCAAAAAAATCTTAGAAAAAAGGACTTTTACGGCTCTAAATTCCGGCGTAAAAAGTATTTTTTAAAATAAAGAGTTAGATAAATAAAATGAATTGTCAACCAAAATAGAGGCCGCTTCCTTTGGTGACAACGGTTGGCAGTCTTGTGGGCTTCCAAAGATCTGTACGGTTATTTTCCATTTCCGTTCGTCAACTTTGGTTTGTGGAACGCTGTGGTAATGGCTTTTGTTAATTTTATTCCTCTACTATAAAATGAAGTTTTCATTTTAAATTTTAGCGCCACTTCGACATGAATGTCTCCACAATGTCCGCCGCTCTGAGGTTTCCTCTTTCCGGCCTTAAAACTGCCCCAGAATTTTTCAAGTGGCTTTCTTCCCTCGGGGAAATTTTAAATTTAGCTTCTTTCGATTTTGACGAGTACACCCGTTTACTCCAAACGAATATCCCTGGAGGACCATTTTCTAGGAAGCCCATTGTTGTCGTAAGTTCAATTTTTTTAAAAGTTAACCTTAATCGCCACCGGTAATCTCATGTTTACCTTTTTGTTTAGGGCTCAGTATTCAGTTTTTATCGTCCCATCTTTAAATTCGAAGGCAACAACGAACATACGCAAGTCCTTGTCATTGAAAATTGTAAATACATAGTACCTACATAGCAAATATTTAATTTTATATTTCAGTTTCATTATTAAACTGCGATGTTTTAAAAGTTCGGGTTGTTCTCAGAGAAGTTCTGGTAACATCTTTAGAATCTTTAAAAGTTGGAGACATTATTTGCTTAATTGGACCTAATTTTTGCTATACCCCTGAAGGATTAACTGTCGTTGCTAGTCAAGAAACGATTGTAGTTCAAGTGAGAACTGTAAGTATTTTGATAAGTGTTGGGCGTAATTATAATTTAATATTCATTTTTAATATGAAATATGAATACTATCTTATTTAAAGCGTATTCACAGGTTAATTCTTCATTTACAAATATACTCGTCTTGTGGTACGAATATGTTTGGTGTACAAAATGAAACTCAGCCACAGGGTAAATTTGAATTTTGTAGATTTTAGCCGAGTTTCATTTTGTACACCTAGTAGTTCATTTTTTTCAAAATTTAAAACATTTTAGGCGTTAAAGTCCATCAAAAGTTGACCTTCTCCGTGTAAGAAGGTTATTGAAGTATAACCATTAAGAAGGTTAATTTTTAAAGGCTTGGAAATCGTAAACCGTTACAGATATTCAAAAAATGCACTAAATAAAATCTGTAGGAAATTTAATTCTCTTTAATTTTTATTCTATTCATTTTTTCTCTAGGACGCACTGTTTTCAAGATAAATTTATTTTAAAAAAAAATTATTTTCCGAAAATGGTGCATCCTGGAAAAAAAAAAATTAAGTACAAATTTATAGAGAATTAAATTTCCTACAATTTTTATTTATTAGGTGTACAAAATGAAACTCAGCCACAGGGTAAATTTGAATTTTGTAGATTTTAGCCGAGTTTCATTTTGTACACCTAATATTTTCGTATTTTGTGGTGTACAGGGTAGGGTGTCCCAAAGACACCAACCAACCAACTTCTATTTACATAAATTAGTTTGATTTACCTAGATTTTTTATTTTAAAAAGGTCAACAGTTCAGAAGCTCTTGAAGAAATTGAAGTTTTTTCACATTCTGATATGTCATCTCTTTCGGAAGAAATAAACTTCATGTTCTCGAGACTCGCAATAACTTTTACCCCAAAAGACATCTAGCGGTAAGAAATTTTATAAAAATGAGATAAAAGTAGTAATTTTATTTTAGAAGAAGAAAAGAGATCAGAAAGCGATTCCGAAAAAGTTAAAAAGTTAAAAGCATTCAAAAAAGTTAAAAATTGGCTTTTTAAATCAACAGACTCTTTATTGTCTTCTAGTTCATCTACTGGAAGTGATCCTGGTATTCTAAGTAGCTAAATTTTATTTTTATTTATTCCATTTTTTTTTGCAAGATCGCCCTTGGGAATTGAGAATTGAGAAAATGGGATATCCTGGATTTGATATTTTAGCTTCAAAATTTATTGAGGTATAAAAAATACATAAATAAGTGTTAATTTAATTTTTTAGGATTTGCATTCCAAATATACGACTGGAGGTGATACTCAATTTGTTGATGGTAAAAATCAAATAGCAATAATTATTAGTCATAACTCATAATAAACAACATATTATTAGGTGTACAAAATGAAACTCAGCCCCAGGGTAAATTTGAATTTTGTAGATTTTAGCCGAGTTTCATTTACACCTAGTAGTTCATTTTTTCAACATTTTGAACATTTTAGGCGTTAAAGTCCATCAAAAGTTGACCTTCTCCGTGTAAGAAGGTTATTGAAGTATAACCATTAAGAAGGTTAATTTTTAAAGGCTTGTAAATCGTAAACCGTTACAGATATTCAAAAAATGCACTAAATAAAATCTGTTGGAAATTTAATTCTCTTTAATTTTTATTCTATTAATTTTTTCTCTAGGACGCACTGTTTTCAAGATAAATTTATTTAAAAAAAAAAAATTAGTTTCCGAAAATGGTGCATCCTAGAAAAAAATAATTAAGTACAAATTTATAGAAAATTAAATTTCCTACAAGTTTATTTATTAGGTGTACAAAATGAAACTCAGCCACAGGGTAAATTTGAATTTTTAGATTTTAGCCCAGTTTCATTTTGTACACCTAATATTTAAAATATACAATTTAGAAGGGCTTAGGAAAAAACATGATTGTGGTTTTAGATTTTTATAAACAAAAGAGCCTGAGCGAAAAGGCTGTCTGAGTGGATTTGTCGTTGGCGTTGATCCCGATCTGAACACCCCGCTGAGTATTTTAGCCGCAGAATGCCACAGTGGATGCGGAGCGATTTTTCCGTTTCGATTATTATTTGATGTATCTTTTAAATACAAATTAGAATCCTGTCGCCACTGCAATTTTACTGACCATCTCGCATGCCCTGATTGTTCAACTGAGAATGGTATGTCAATATGACTTGAAACATAAAAAATAATTTTTTTTTTTTTTTTACAGAGCCTTTCCCTCTTTGTATTTACTTTCTTTTCCAACTTCGCATCTTTTGTGGTAAATCTGAGATGAAGTTGTCGCTAAAAAAATGAAGCAGAGTGCTTTCTTGGTATTACAAACATTTTCTTTTCAAATAATTCTTTTGTAAGAAAGAGGAAAAAAATGTTTCTAGGGTATTGCTCTACCAATTAAGCTATGGAAGCCGTTTCCTCTTTCTACACTCGGTTTACAATTCAATTAAAAGATGCAACCATAAAATAATTTTTTTTTTCCAGGCTGCACCATTGCTGAATACTTAAATGATCCGGAAGTTCAAGTCAAAACTTTAGTTAATTTATACAAATTAATTTCTCATGATAAAATAACCAGTGAATCAACAGCTGTCGTTGTACAAGTAATTCTCAGACAAAATCCTATTTCTAAAATTTATTTACACAATACAACACTTAACGAGTGCCGATTTGTCATGAGGAAATAATAGTAATATTTTTTGAAATAATGATGTTACCATTAGAATTTAATAAAGATTTTCATTTGTAAGAAGTTATTGGTTTTTATTTTTGACAGTGTCGGAAAGCGCAGGGAGATTTTGTGCTGTTTAGATGCCTAACATGGAGTTTTCTTATCTCTGTTATCATAAACTCCCGCCTTTTTACACCATGCAACCTTCGTCAAGGAATTAAGATTGGTAAAATTTTAATTTATCATAACGAAGATTTGAAGGTGCCTTAAAAAACGAAAATGGCAACAAAAATTCAGCTTTCGCTTGGTAAGTCAAACCTTTGTTTCCTGATGTCCAGGATCTCTTAAGAAATTCCTTTTAACTTCCTCAAAGAGAAGTTATTGTATCCTACATGGATATGTCTTTGGAAAAGGATTTTCCAGACCCCGTTGAGGGGATCATGAGGTTGTCTGTAGTGCCGGCCGTCCGTCGCACAGTGGGGCAGAATGGCCAAAAAGCGGGAAAAAAATGGATATGTCTAGAACGGTTCATCCTATCGATCTGGAACTAGTCTCATTCGAATCAGGAGGAAAAAACACATTGGTTTTTAGTGTTTGAAAGGAGTTTTATACTTTAAATGCGGGGGAAAAATTGTATCTCAAGAACCGGACCGTCGATCTAGTTTTCGTCATATAAATAGGATTACATATTTATGATAATACTTATCATAACATATTATTTTACTATATTTTATTGACAAATTATTTTAAAATTTACACTGTTTATAAAAATTTAGACTTCCTCAAGAAGTATTGTATACGGTATTTTGTCCATGTTTCGGTTATTGCCGTATAAAAGTAGATGTAACTTGCTCAAACGCAAGTGAACGCAGTTGAATTTTTTAGGGTGTTTTCTCAGATGTATGTAGATGAGAAAACGAGTGATGCGGTGTCGGAGACTATCAGAGCTTTATTTTTAACTTCCTCACGAAGTATTGGATACGGTTTTTTTGACGATATTTCGGTAATTGCCGTATAAAAGTAGGTGTAACTTGCTCAAACGCAATTGAACGCAGCTGAATCTTTTAGGGTGTTTTCACAGATGTATGTAGATGAGGAAACGAGTGATACAGAACCGGAGACTATCGGAGCTTTTTTTAAATCAATCATTTAAACAAAAACCTCGAAAAACCTGCATATTCGCTCCAACAAATAATTCCCATCATTTTTTACCGGTATAAACAAGAAAGAGTGGTGTTGTTAGATAGTTAGTAGACATTTTTGTGAATGGTCAATTGCGCTTTTTCCCAAGCTGAAGCCAGCGCTTAATTTTTTTTGAAAAACGTGGACTTTCAGGATATTGACAGATTTTCAACTTTGATGAATTATAATTTCCGTCAAAATTAAAATTCGAACCTACCCTTTTGGAGGGTGATTCTCTTACCATATTAAAGTGGGTAAGTAGTATTCTGAACCAAAATTTTGACTTTCGAAAAATGATTTTTTTCCGCGTTTGCCCCACTGTGCGTCGCCAGTTTTTTCTGCTCATCCGATTTTCATAGAATCTCTAGTTGGGTTTATTGCGCTTCAGAGTTCAGCCGTATTAATAGTCCAATCTTCACCATAATTTAAAAAAAAAGTCTATAGCTGTAGGAAATTAGGGAAGGGATTTTTTTTTTTTTTTTTTTTTTTTTTTTTTTTTTTGGCGTTTACCATAGTTTTTGCCCAAAAAACACCCATTTCAACAAAATTTTTATTTCGTTTACCTCAATTTTTTGGCCCAGGATTTTCCTTCATTTTCTTTGCGCCCCTTTTAAAGTGTATTCAATTTTTCGGCTGATAAACACCCTTTTTACATTTTGTTTTTTCGCGTTTACCTTAGTTTTTGCCCAAAAACACCAATTTCAGCAAAATTTTTATTTCGTTTACCTCAATTTTTTGGTCCAGGATTTTCCTTCATTTTCTTTGCGCCCCTTTTAAAGTGTATTCAATTTTTCGGCTGAGAAACACCCTTTTTACATTTTTTTTGGCGTTTACCATAGTTTTTCCCCAAAAAAACTCCCATTTTAACAAAATTTTTATTTCGTTTTCCTCAATTTTTTGGCGCGGGATTTTTTCTTCATTTTTTTTGCGCCTCTTTTCTAGTGTATTTCATTTTTCGGCTGAGAAACACCCTTTTTATATATTTTTTTTGGCGTTTACCATAGTTTTTGCCCAAAAAACACCCATTTCAACAAAATTTTTATTTCGTTTACCTCAATTTTTTGGCCCAGGATTTTTCCTTCATTTTCTTTGCGCCCCTTTTTAAGTGTATTCAATTTTTCAGCTGAAAAACACCCTTTTAACATTTTTTTTTGGCGTTTACCATAGCTTTTGCCCAAAAAACACCAATTTCACCAAAATTTTTATTTCATTTTTCTCAATTTTTTGGCCCAGGATTTTCCTTCATTTTCTTTGATCCCCTTTTTAAGTGTATTCAATTTTTCGGCTGATACAAACACCCTTTTTACATTTTTTTTTTGGCGTTTACCATAGTTTTTGCACAAAAACACTAATTTGAACAAAATTTTTATTTCGTTTACCTCAATTTTTTGGCGCAGCATTTTTCCTTCATTTTCTTTGCGCCCCTTTTTAAGTGTATTCAATTTTTCGGCTGAGAAGCACCCTTTTTTTTTTGGCGTTCACCATAGTTTTTGCCCAAAAAACACCCATTTCAACCAAATTTTTATTTCGTTTTCCTCAATTTTTTGGCCCGGATTTTCCTTCATTTTCTTTGCGCCCCTTTTTAAGTGTATTCAATTTTTTGGCTGAGAAGCACCCTTTTTTTTTGGCGTTCACCATAGTTTTTGCCCAAAAAACACCAATTTCAACAAAATTTTTGTTTCGTTTTCCTCATTAATTTGGCCCAGGATTTTTCCTTCATTTTCTTTGCGCCCCTTTTTAAGTGTATTCAATTTTTCGGCTGAGAAGCACCCTTTTTTTTTTGGCGTTCACCATAGTTTTTGCCCAAAAAACACCAATTTCAACCAAATTTTTATTTCGTTTTCCTCAATTTTTTGGCCCGGATTTTCCTTCATTTTCTTTGCGCCCCTTTTTAAGTGTATTCAATTTTTTGGCTGAGAAGCACCCTTTTTTTTGGCGTTCACCATAGTTTTTGCCTAAAAAACACCAATTTTAACAAAATTTTTATTTCGTTTTCCTCAATTTTTTGGCGCAGGATTTTTTCTTCATTTTCTTTGCGCCTCTTTTCGAGTGTGTTTCATTTTTCGGCTGAGAAACACCCTTTTAACATTTTTTTTGGCGTTTACCATAGCTTTTGCCCAAAAAACACCAATTTCACCAAAATTTTTATTTCATTTTTCTCAATTTTTTGGCCCAGGATTTTCCTTCATTTTCGTTGATCCCCTTTTTAAGTGTATTCAATTTTTCTTCTGAGAAACACCCTTTTTACATTTTTTTTTTGGCGTTTACCATAGTTTTTGCCCAAAAAACACTCATTTCAACAAAATTTTTATGTCGTTTACCTCAATTTTTTGGCCCTGGATTTATGTACCTTCATTTTCTTTGAGCCCCTTTTTAAGTGTATTCCATTTTTCGGCTGAGAAACACCCTTTTTACATTTTTTTTGGCGTTTACCATAGTTTTTGCGCAAAAAACACCATTTTCACCAAAAGTTTTATTTCATTTTCCTAAATTTTTTGGCCCCTTTTACTGGATTTTCTGGAATTTTTATGCTAAACGGTATAATAATGTTATTCTGGCTTAATTTTTGTGAGTGATGTTTCAAATTAATTTTAATGATGGTTTTTTTTTTTCCTCAGATGCCAATCAACAAAAACTGTTTGTCGCCTATTATAAATCTTTGCCGGAGGTAAGTTAAACATTAATTAAAAAATAATCATTTATTTATAAGTAATCTTAAAATAAGTATTTTGCTTTTGATAATTATCCAAATAATTTTGACCAAAATGATTTTTCTGTGGTCGGACGTGGACGTTCATAAGAAGGTTGGATGTTGTATTTTGTATTGTCAGAACCCGTTTCTTTGTCGAGTTCGGTCAGAAATTTATCGATAAGTTCCGTCCTGTCTCCTCTGTTGTTGAATGAACTTCGGCTCAGTTCGACCTTGGCGACATTTTTCTTTTCGAAATGTTCCTCGACAGCAGGTCTGTCGTTAAGATATCCTTCATCGTCATTTATTTGATATTTAATCGGCTTTACGACTTTATTGTATATTTGTTCTGACGATTCTTCTAATTCTCGAGTTAATTTATTCACATTATCAATTTCGTTGTCCATTTCTGAACTATCTTCTTCAACTTCTATTACTTTTTCGGTCACCTCTTCCTGAATTTTCTCTGTCGTCGTCTCCTCCTGTTTTATTTCTCTCAAAACATTCGTTATATCATTCATAAATCTCGCTGTAAAAATATGATTAAAAAAACATCATAAAAATGGCACTCACTTTTTTCTTGAATAGTAGGTAAGTTTGCTGCTTCAACATAACTTATGACAAAATCATGACTAAGCTGGCAATCACAAACTCTTCGACTCTCTTTCACCAAAGCATTCAAACCTGAAAAAAAATAAAAACACGGTCACAAAAGTTTATTTTTAGTTTCTTCATAGTGGAGGGGATTCTAAAAAGAAATAGGTTCATTTTTTAAAAATAGTTAAATAATAAATACTGTTTGCATAGTCAATAAAATCTTCGGTGGTTGTCCAAGGTTTTGGTGTCGTTGTAGGCTCCGGTTCTTCAAAGATCATTTCCAATAATTGGTTGATTTCTTTAAATTATTTAAATTAGATTTATGTAATTTATTTAGCTTTACCTAGGGCCAGTTGTTCAATTTCTCTTTCTTCTTCGCTTTCTGTATCTAAAAAAATATGATAAAACTAAAAATTGGACTTTTTACTTACTTTCCCATTCCAAATCCAAGTTGATGCCCATTCCAAAGTCCAAATTGATTTCTCCCAAGTCCAAATCATCTATAAAATTAATTATGGGAGTAATAACTTATAAGAAAAATTACCGTAAATTGGGTAGGCGTTGACAACTGTGAAGAGAACGAGGACTGTAAATAACGTTTTTCTTCCCATAATTTTTGTTTTAAATAACTAGAAACTGAATGTTTTAATGGCTTATTTTCGTCTGATTGATTATTCTTCTTATCTTATGGATTTCACAAACTGTGTCATAGGTCGAGACATTTAGATAAAACTTGTTTAGTCTTCATTATAAGAACAATAACCGTCATCACAAAAACAATAAAATTGGGATTCTGTAATTTTTTCAACCTTCAAAAATTGACTTTGAACCTTAACTTATTATAAAAGAGCTTTTTAGAAATGGGTCTTTTAGACCCCTTGGGGTCATAATGACCGGTGGATGTGACTGGTGGATTTTGAACTTTTTCTTAAAAGACTATTAATTTTTACAGAAACCTGCAACAACAATAAGATTTTTTAACCGAACTGATTATTATACCGTCCATGGAGCCGATGCCACTTTTGCCGCCAAAGAAGTCTTTCGAACGATCTCATTTATTAAAACTCTCGGATCTGGTATTTTTTAAGTTCAAAGAAAAATGTTTTTATTATTTATTTTTTCAGATAAAGATACTTTGGATTATCTAATACTTAATAAATCTCAATTTGAAAGCTTTGTCAGAGATTTACTTCTTGTCAAACAATACAGGGTTGAGGTTTACACGAATAAAGGAAACAAGGCTCCAAACACATGGAATCTCGAATTCAAGGTATCATAAACTTTTCAGAGAGAAATGGCTTGACCACCATGAGCAGTGTGTTGAATTAATTTTGTTTTGCCACTCTTCATCCAGAGTGGGACACATTAGCGATACTGCTCCCGGAGGTTAATCATTGCCTTGTCTATTTCTTCTATCTCTGCCATTGTTCATGTGTTTTTTTAAGGGCTCTCCTGGCAATCTTAGTCAATTTGAAGAAATATTGTTTACTCATGTCGATCAGCTTGAAGGAAACTCTACCATTTCACTAAAATATGATGTGAAAAATAAAGTATTTTATATTTTTTATAAATTGTTTATAAGTTAAAATTTTGATTTTTAGGTGACAGGGATAGCTTTGATTGATACTGTAGAAAGTAAATTTTTGGTGCGGAAATTCCAGACGATGAGCATTTTGCCAATTTGGAGGCTGTCATCGTTCAGTTTACGCCGAAAGAATGTGTCCTAACGAGCGAGTCGACCCCGGAGAATGATATGTTGAAAAAAATTGTGGAAAGATGTGGAGTTTTAGTGACTCAGCGGAAAAAGTCTGATTTCAGTACAGATGGCCTTGTTCAGGATCTGAATCGGCTTGTCAATTTGACAAAGGGCAGCAGCAAAATGCCAACGCTATCGCTCAGATGGAGTTCAAAAACGCCATGTCTGCATTGGCTGCTGGAATAAAATATTTGGAGGTAGCTACTTCTTTAATTGGCTTCATTATGCTATTTTTTTTTAGCTTTCATCTGATGATGATAATTTTGGTAAATTTACTGTACAAACTTTAGAGCATGGACGATTCGTCCATTTAGATTCTGCAGCCGTAAGCTCACTTAGTATATCTGCCAATGAAACAAATCCAAATTCAAACATGACCATCACTTCTCTTCTTGACAAATGCCAAACTCCACATGGACACAGGTTTGTTTTTTAAGAATTTTTTTAATAATCAAATTTAAAGACTGTTACAGCAGTGGGTTAAGCAGCCTTTGAGGGATATCAACATCATATCGGACCGCCATGACATTGTCGAACTTTTTGTCAATGACACCATTTTGAGACAAGCGATTTACGAAGAGCATCTCAAAAAATTCCCAGATTTGCAGGTCCTTTCAAAAAAACTTGTCAGAAAAAAGCCTCAATGCAAGACTGCTACAGGTATTTGTGTTTATTTGATCATTTGTTATTTTTTTCTCAGGATTTATCAAGCTATTGAGCGATACATCCATTGATCTCAACATTAAAAGAAAACTCAGAAATAAAAAATTATGAAACGCTACGAGAGATGATTATCTCCCCTTTGGAGGAATACCATAAAGATATGGAAAAGTATCAAGATATGGTTGTTTCGACCATCGATATGTCATTAGTCGACAACGGAGAGTTTTTAGTCAAACCTGAATTTGATGATAATTTACAAAGTATTTTTTTTCCATAAAAAATAGTTTTTTTGATAAAATTTTTTAGGCTTGAGGAACCAAATGGATGTTTTGGAAGAGAAGTTAAAGTCGAGTTAAACAAAGTCGCTCGTGATTTATGCTTAGAAGCTGGAAAAAGCATTAAGCTGGAATCAAATAGTCAGTATGGATATTACTTCAGAGTTACTTTAAAGGTAAAAAATTATTGATTTTTAAAAAAAAAGTAATTTCACTTTTTTTTAGGACGAAAAAGTCATAAGAGGAAAATCAAACTACCATCAGTTGGATACAAACAAAAATGGTATTCGGTTTCGAAATGCGAATGTTGAGAAAGTCAATGATGAATACATTTCTGTACGAGAAGAATATGAAGGCCACCAAAAAGCCGTTGTGGACGAAGTGATAGGGATTGCTGGTAATAAAGTTAAAGTTGTTAACTATTCAGTTTTAATTTTTTGTTAGTTGGATATGGTGAAACGATAAAGCATATAAGTTTTACCCTTGCCCAGCTTGATGTTTTATGTAGTTTTGCTGTCGTTGCTGCATCAGCTCCCAAGCCGTACGTTCGTCCTTTAATGAAACCAAAAGGATCAGGACTTCTCAATTTGAGCCAAGTACGCCACCCTTGTCTTGAAATGCTTGACCACATGTCTTACATCGCCAATGACGTTAATTTCAGTAAAGGTATTTTTATTATTCATTTTAGCCCATATTTTATTTTTATTTTTAGAAAAATCGCTATTTTATGTGATAACTGGTCCTAATATGGGTGGAAAAAGTACTTATATAAGGAGTATCGGTGTGACTTGTTTGTTAGCCCATATTGGGTGCTTTGTTCCATGCGATTCTGCTGAAATTTCGATATTGGATGCAATTTTGGCAAGAGTAGGTGCAAACGATTCTCAATTAAAAGGAATGTCGACTTTCATGGTTGAAATGGTTGAAGCGCTAGTATTCTTAAGGTAAGAATTTTAACTTTAAATTGTATAAAATAAGTTTTATAGATGGCCACGAGTGATTCTTTGGTTATTATTGATGAGCTTGGTCGTGGGACTTCGACGTATGAAGGATGTGGATTGCTTGGGCGATTGCTGATTATTTAGCTAAAAAAGTGAAGCCGTATTGCCTTTTTGCCACACATTTCCATGAATTAACTCGTCTTTCGGATGAGATTGAGCAAGTTGAAAATCTTCATGTGACTGCAGTCACTTCAGATGATTCATTGACGCTTTTGTATCAAGTCAAACCTGGAGCTGTGACCAAAGCTTCGGCATCCATGTCGCTCAAATGGCCAAAATCCCATCAAGAGTTATCTCAGTAAGTTTTTTTCTATAATTTAAAATTGCGTTTCTATCTTAATTTTAGGACGCGAAAAGAAAATTGGAAGAACTTGAAGATTTTCAAAGTACAATCAATGCCGAAGATGACGTCAAGAAGAGAAAAATCATCCAAGAAGGAGAGAGTATCATCAAGCAAGTTCTTGATAAAATTAAAACAAAAGATTTTAAAAACTTAAGTGATGATGAATTAAAAAAAGAACTTGAAAACATTAAAGCCCAAGTTATGTCCCATGAAAATCCATATATTCAAATCCTCACTCAAAAACCCTCAGAATGTGTTTCTTAGTGATAACTGGAAATTTTCAAAATAAAGCATCTTTTTTTTTAGTGTGAAGTATAATCTTTCTCCTAAAATCTTTTTTGTGAAGGTGTGAGTGCGTTCTTAACCCATCTTAACCCATAATATTTTTGAATTCTTTTCGGTGACTGAAATTGGTTTTTCAGAAAATTAGTTTACTTTCATATTATATTAGCCTAAAAAAATAGTTTTAATATTCTACTTAGTCTAATTTGCTAATTATAGACGAATTAAATAGAGCGCTTAAAAGCGCTCTCAGTGATTGGTAATAGATTCTTGCTGGATTACATAACCAATCTAGCGTTCCGCCCAGCCGATCGTCATTTCTTTTCCGATATTCTGTTGGCTTTTCTCGTTGAAACCTTTTACCGATATTTATATACAAGCAATATTTAAATTCCAGTTCAAAAAATCTGAGGTAAAAACGGCGAATGGGGTTATCTTTATTGGACTCTATTGTATCACGGAGAATCGGTAAAATAACTTACGTGAACGACTGGAGCGAGAGAATGCCTTTAGAAAAGTACCGAAGAAGAGCGAGTAAAAGCGCGGTCAGTCACTGGCGAAGGATAGAGGGAGCGCCTATAGGCGCTCTCAGTCATTGGGTAAGGTTCGATGAGCGCTTTTACTCGCTCTCCGTATTGAATGGGTTAAGGTTATACCCAGAGAGAATTCTGAAACGTCTGAAATTCTGAACTATGACTACCATCACTAACCTTTGTCATGTTTGGATATTTTCATGCAGTAATAATCTAAATTTGAAGCATAACTTCAAAACAAAAATTAAAAATTTTTATAGCAAAAAATCTCAGAGAAAAAATTTTTTATTAAGACTTTTTTAATACAAAATAAGCGCCATAAAGTCCTCACATTCCGTTGAGTCATCAGAATCTGTTTCACTAGGAGTTTTCTCACTTGATATGACGTTTTTCACTGAAGTAGAAGTAGGACGTTCACTTGAAGTAGTACGGTTTTCTTCCTGTTCTACCTGCATCATAAGGGAAAAAATAAACCCCAGAAAATAATTTTAAGAAAAAATAAACGAAGATCAATTTTATTCAACTTACATAATCTTCCTCAGCCTCCGAGTCATCAAATATCTGCGGAGATTTTCGGAGCATAACTTTAGTCGAATTAGTAAAGTCTTCCTGCTGAAACAAAGAAGGCTAGGGTGATAAGAATAATGAAAAGTATAATAAGCTTACATTAGACGCCTCCGACTTGCTGACGGTGCTTGATGATGGAAGATCTATCACTTCCTATTTCACGAGACAGAAAAAAGTCAAATAAAAAAAAATTGAAGTTCAAAATTAACTTACGTCATTGAAATCCTGAGGCTCCATTTGGTCCTGGAATATTTGAGGTTCCACGTAAGTTGGTGAAATTCTGGTTGAATAAATTGTCTTCTGTTTTGTTGTAAATAATGGTCAAATTATTGAACATAATTAAAGAAATAAACTTACATCATAGCAGTCCTCAGACATCGTGTAATCAGATATTTGATATACTGCTGTTGGTGAAACTTCAGTCGCCGAAATGGACAATGTATCTCCCTTGTTGATATCACCATCTCCAAAAATCTTCGCGAATCGGGGATTTAACGAAAGATGAGGGTCACCTCTAACCATTTGGGATTGAGCACAATCATTCGAATGGCTCAGCCAATCTGAAAGCTGAAATTTCAAATAATGTATAAAGCTTAGGGCATTAAAAAAATACAAAAGACATACTTGACAATTGTGGCTGCAGTAGTATTTATTGTAGCAGCAATATTTTCGTGCTGACTTTCCGCACACTGAACATAGCAAGCAACATTTTGCTTTGTTTATATACAGACCAGAATTGCCTCCGAGTTGAAGAAAATATTTAGGAATTGCTTTCTTCTTTAAAAGATCCTTAAATCTCTGAACAGTCTTTCTTACTATTTTTGCCTTATCTTTGCTTTTTAATTGAAGTTCCTGGGCTAAAAAAAAAAAAAAATAATAATAAAAATGTAAAAATAAGGACGGCGGAGAGGACGAGGCAGCGGCCCTTTCAGGATTCTCTCGGTGAAACTAAGTACATGGGTTAGTAATAAAAAAACTTAGCATTGAAAAAATAAAAATGGTAAGAAATAAGCTTACCACGTCTATTTATATGGTTGATTGTTTGATCAACATAATAATTTTTATGATTTTTGAGGCTTCTTAGTCCAATTTTGATAACATCTTTAAGAGTTTTACCTTTATTCAGACAAGTTTTTAATTCATCGACAGACAATGGATGGTTTGTCACATCATTTGCTGAAAAGGAAGAAAGAAAAAAATAAATAAATTTTTGAGGCTTCTAAGTCCAATTTTGATAACATCTTTAAGAGTTTTACCTTTATTCAGACAAGTTTCTAATTCATCGACAGACAATGGATGCTTTGTCACATCATTTGCTGAAAAGGAAGAAAGAAAAAAATAAATAAATTTTTGAGGCTTCTAAGTCCAATTTTGATAACATCTTTAAGAGTTTTACCTTTATTCAGACAAGTTTCTAATTCATCGACAGACAATGGATGGTTTGCCACATCATTTGCTGAAAAGGAAAATTAAAAAAATAAATAAGGAATGATAATAACTTAAGATGCAAACAAATAAATAAGTGTCTAGAATTCATTTTCTTGGTTCTGAGGTGGAAAAAAAAATTATTTTTATTAGAGCAGTTGAATTCCAAACACTTATAAATAGTCGGTGCAAAAATAAAAACTTACAACATGGCTTTTTTTCATAAAAAAGATCTTTTCTGACTGATATATAAGGTCTTTTCGTATCATTTTCAACTTGGTCTTGATGAAATGTATTGAATTGAGAAGACAACTGAGGCTTTTCCGTTGGAGCTGGAATTTCGACAGAGTTTGGACATCTATCCGTTGAAGTTGATGGACTTTCGTCGAAGTTCAGCTTTATGAGTTGTTTCTGCAGCTTGCCAGTGTTTCGGTTGACGACTTTTATGATCTTGTTGGACAATTCATTTTGAGATAAGAGATTTTGAAATTGTCTCCTGTCAACTTGGACATAACGCACAGGAACTTCATATTCCAAAATGGTGCTTTCAGCCGGAGCGTTTTGCTCCATCATTTTGATTTGAAAAAAATGCAAAGGGTTTTCCACTTTTTGGAATTTATCTCAATGAGAGTGTCTACTTTACGAACAAAACTCTTTTCCGGTTTAGACTTTTTGAAACGAAATTTTTGAAGCGATTCAACCTCTGCTTTAGTCAATTTTTTTAAAACTTGGACGAAGGAATACTTTGAAGATTTCATCGAATCAGTCGTTTGATTGATTCTTGAAGTTTCCCCGCCCTAAAAATTAAGTTCAGACTAGGGACAGCATCAATTAATTTACTGACACCGTCCACCATGAGTTTGAAGCTTCTCTTTATTGGAATAGGAAGCTCTAAACCTCAAAACAAAAAAAAATTCTAAATGGTACCTTCGTTTTGTTGTCCATTTCCAACTTAAAGGTTAAGCTGTAACTTCTGGATAAACGAATTCACCCTAAAAAAAAAAAAAAATTGCGTAGAAATATTTAGTTTACAAAACCTAAAAAATTATTAATGTTAATTCAACATGAACGTACCAATCACTTTTTTCACCCAATTCGGTTCCTTAAACAAGGAGAGTGCCCTAAACGGGTAATGGCGACGAAAATAACGTGAAAGAAAGGTAATTCCGAAACTTTGATAACGAGATATCAAGCGATTGTTTACTCAATCAATTTAACGGAAAGAAAGTTTATGTACTTTACGTTCGACTTAAAATTGAATTGCTGACAAAAAAAATAAAGGATCAAGATGGACTCAGTTTAGGGAATGGCCGACAGCCGACAGACTACTCAGAATAGCAGACGCTTCGAGGAATGACGTCACGTCCGCCATGTGTAACTGACAACAATACTACAGAGTTCGAAGCGTACATATTTCTAACCACTGAAGAGGAGACAATTTCAAATTACAACACTATTTTAAGCAGCTCTTATTCCGCTGAATTTGAGCAGCCGAGCTTTCGATTCGGTTTTTCATGATGGAAAACAATTTCATTTTAACTTCCTTAAAGAAGTTATTGCGATACCCTCGACGTCGGGTTTTTGGGGAAGGGTCTTCCAGACCCCGGAGGGTCAAATCGAATATTGATCTTTACCGATCTCAACTTTGTCCGTGGTGCCGGCCGGCCGGCCGGCCGTCCGTAGCATTTTTTTCCGGAACACTTTACGGCCACAATTTTCATCCGATTTTCACCAAATTTTCACCAAAATTTCTTTAGCCGGTGAAGAAGAATGTAACGAGGGGATTTTTGAAAAATGGCGGAGATATGTCTGTTTGAAATTTTAAAAAATTCGCTGCGGCCGAACCGTTAATCCGATTTTCACCAAATTTTCACCAATTACTCCTTATATTTTTTAAGAATTTTGGTGCAAAAAAATTGCCACTTTTAAATTACTATTTTTATTAGTAGGGAGAAATTTCGTACTTCTACCCTTTACGAGAGGCACATCCCTAGGCCAAAGAGCCCATTATTTATGCCTTGACACATAGAAAATTTTTCGAAAAAAAGAACTTTGAAAATTTTTCAAAAAAAAAAAAAAAGAAAAAAAAGAAAAGAAAAGAAAGAAAAACCCAGAAAATTTTTCGAAAAAAAGAACTTATAAAATTTTTCGAAAAAAAAAAAAAAAAGGAAAACCCGGAAAATTTTTTGAAAAAAACTTTGAAAATTTTTTGAAAAAAAAAAAAAAAAAATTTTTTTGGGACAAAAAAAACTTAGAAAATTTTTCAAAAAAAGAACTTAGAAAATTTTTCGAAGAAAAAAAAAAAAAGGAAAACCCGGAAAACTTTTCGAAAAAAACTTTGAAAATTTTTTGAAAAAAAAAACAGGTGGACAATTTCCTTATTTTTCATTCTCCTACACTTTTTACTTGACATTCATTAGACGGTATTATGGACCCTTATTGGTATTATTAGGGTCCATAATACCGTCTAATGAAAGTCAAGTAAACAGTGTAGGAGAATGAAAAATAAGGAATTAGTCCACCTGATGAGGCGTATTACGCCGAAACCGGTCGTGGAATATCCGTTTTTTTCATTCTTTCTCCCTCTGTAACTTTTAATAGCAACAATTTCATTTTTCAATTGCCTAAGATTAAGAATTCTTTTTTTCTCACCCAACCCTACCTGACAACCATAATAGTAATTTTGAAACGATGGAGCCTTTTGGGTAGTCCATATATTATTTACAAATGAGTGGCAACTGTCTGACATTGATCCTGCATAATTAAAATTGGGATCTGGCTCTTCATCATCTTGAGTTTTACTGTTGTAGAAATTCATCACCGACTTCCCGGAAGAGAGCCTGACGACTGTCGCATTTAATAAAACAACGCGGATGCATCCGACTTAAATTTTTTCTTGCGCTCGGCAACTATGTCCATTCTGAGCCATATCAAGATTCCAATAAGGATGCCAATAGGAGGCTACTCAGCCTTTTTATTTCAGATTTTACATTTATTTACTCTTTGCGTGCGGTTGCGACAAATCATTTACGCATCATTTTTGAACTTCTCGCTTTAGCGAGAGAAGATTGTGATATTATGGAGGTTTCAAATAAAAAAGGAACGAATGAGTGATAGATAAATGTAAATAATTTATTAATGAAAAAACAAAAAATATAAGTACATATGGATTATTATAAAAAATAATAGGCTATCTCTGTATGTACATTGAAAAAGTAAAAACTAAAAACAGCAGAATGCTGGAGTTATCACAGTGGTTGATCACAGATGTCGACAAAATTAGGGTAAGAAGAGTAAAAATATAAAATCACAAATGTTATCACGATTATGAAAGAATCGAACGTACACCGACCAGCCGGAGCGGTTATATGGTGCGGAAACTCGAACCGCTGAGTCACTCGTCTTCTTCTCTCCAGAGCTCGTCTTCCCGTTTCCTGAGCTCGTCATCTTTGAGTACACGTCTGTAAGCTAGTTTACTGCGTTCAGGCTCCATCGGTGTCTCTAAGTTGAAGGTGGCAAACGCGGTGATGACTTCGCATGTGTTGCGATTGAACCCGGTGGTGACCAATATGTTACCGTTGTCCTTCGGAGCCTCGACTCTGACCTTGGACAAATTGCAGAGTACAAGATTTCGGGTGATTCTCTCGCTGTTGAGCATGTTGAAGTACTCGCCCGTCCTCAGAGCGTAGCCGATGAGTACGACCAAGTCGGACGAGGATTGGCGTACCAAGTCGGAGAAGGGAGCAGTCGACGACGACCTGTACTTGGAAAGCGCACCGGAGATCGATTCCAAGGTTTCTCCGGTCACCTCGACAGGGGAAGAGCCGTTGAAGGTGACCGTCCTGACGTTTCTCCCCGTCCTTCGGAGAGTCAGCGACATAAACGCGGCCGCCTGGTCCGCCCGGACGTACTCTTCGTCCTCGCAGTAGCGCTGGTCGAGGAGGTTGGTGTCTACGACGACTAGAATGTCACTGTCGACCCTCCGGACGTTCTCGTACGCCAAGTCCATTTGAGTTTTCAACGCCGATGAAATGTCGTCGGAGATCTTTGGCTCAGGCAACCATGAGAGCTCGTCCTCGTCCAATGCAGACTCGTTCATCACCTTCCACTTGTTTAAATACGTCTGGAGGGTGATGAAAGATTCACTCGGTTGGAGGCTTGCTTTCTTTATCGCGGCCGGGCTGGCGAGGCGATAGGAGACTTGGCGGACGAAAGGGACGTCCCAGTCGCTGTCACCCTCGTCTCGGAACAATTTGAGCGAGCTCATTTGATCGATGGACTGGTTCAGGTGTCGCACGTCCATTCGTTTGATCAAAGCTTTGAGAATATTTTTGTCTCGCTTGAGCAAGGGATGGACGTCGCGCACGCCATGCAGCCAGTGTCGAATCCTGTCGAGAGCGACCGCCGGATTCCTCGTTTCTCTCAAGCTCTCCAAGTTGTAGAAGTACTCGAGGACGGCGGCGAACTCTGAAGTCCTTACTTCTCTGTCTTCTGGGAGATTAATGCGGCCGCTGCTGGCCCATTCGAGAACCGCCTGGCGGCACGGATCGTCGAAACGAATCAAACCGTCGTAAGAAATGATAGATCGGTGGTTCCATCCTCCGTTGGCCGGACCCTCACCGACCAGTTTCGCCAGCGTTCTCCAGTCGTGTTTCACATACCACGAGCCGATGAGTAGAGTGACGTTCTCGCGCTTCGTCGGAAAGGGAAGCTCCAGATAGAATCTCACGAACAGGCAGAATTCTTCGGGCAGATTTGCGAAAACCCCCAGAGCCCTATTTAGAGTCTTTTTGTCAGTCTTGTCGGCCTCCTCGCAGCATCCGGCGATCAGAGCCATCAGGAAAGGTACCGTCTTTGGAAGCGGACTCGGTACGTGTTCTCCTCTTCTGTACAGACGGTCGATGAAGTCGAGCGCAGCCTTTCGAGTCTCATGATCCGAGAATATTTTCTTCAACTCGTTTACAGTGGCGCCTGAGGTAGCCGGAAGGGCGGCCAGATCCCCGACCGGGAGGTCGAGACGTCCATGCAGCAAGAAGCGATAGACCCTCGACTCGGAGGATACCGTCGCGTCTCCCTTGGAAGCTTCGGCGACAGAGTGCTCCTGGCTGCAAGCAAAAATTGATAAAGGTCAGTTTATGGAAACAAAAATAGGTATTTTCTATCGAGGAGTTAATCATCTTTTAAATGGAAAGAGAGAGAAATTACTTCATAGTAAATAATTTTAGGGATGTGAAAATTTAAGCCGCCATGAAACACTTAGGGAAGATTTTTTTTTTTTAAATTTTAGGGAAGATTTTAACTACGCCAATTCTTTATTTATTATTTTTCTCTTAAAATATAATTAAATATTGTAGCGTTGTAATTTCGTTTATTTGGAGAAGAGAAAAGATTAGGTATTTGTAGATTTGATATTTGTGTGAGCACCATGAACCTGAGTTTTCTGGGGCTTGGATTCCCTTAAGTTTAAAAATAGGTATTCTTTAAAGATGTTTTGGAAAATGGTCATAAACGAAGCAAATTTCAACTTTTTGATCAAGCTTTCGAAAATTTTATTTTCATCATCAGGATCTTAAAAGTTAGGATTATGAAGTTAAAACATTAAAAAAGTTTAAAAAATTGAAAATTGGAAAAAATTGACTCAACATGGTCCGAGCTCTGAATAAAAACCATCTGACCATTTTCCAAAATACATCTTTAAATAATTTTCTATTGGTCGATATCAAACCCATAACAAAAATAGGTATTTCTATCGAGGAGTTAATCATCTTTTAAATGGAAAGAGAGAGAAATTACTTTATAATAAATAATAATTTTAGGGAAGTGAAAATTGAAGCCGCCATGAAAAACCGCAAGGTGGCGCCACTCGACAACTACGCCAATTCTTTTATTTTATTATTTTTCTCTTAAAATTTAATTAAATATTATAGCGTTGTAATTTCGTTTATTTGGAGAAGAGAAAAGATTAGGTATTTGTCTAAGAATTGAATGGCGAGAAGCCTGTGAGCACCATGAACCTGAGTTTTCTGGGGCTTGGATTCCCTTAAGTTTATTTTGTCTTCCGTGAGAGCAACGTAATAAAAAATAATAAAAATTAATAACCATCCGTTAAATTTAAGTACTATTTCGTTAACAGTAATTATTGCAATGCCATTAACTCGATAGCTTCTTCTTGACGGATATTTATTAATTTTTTGGGGGGGCTCTCGGCTCTCGGAACGTTTAAAAAAATTTTAACATTTTAAAAGGAAATGTGGTACTTACTCATGAACCATGGTTGAGAGTGATGTAGAACTGTTGATTTTACGAAGGAGACGGAGAGAAAAAGAAAATTTGCGGTGAATTTAATTTTTTTTTCTCACAGAGACACAGCTTAGGCGATGGCTTACAGAAGACTGTGAGTGTCTTGAGCTTCCGCCGCGGGAGGCTGGCGCGTCGGTCGCTTACCCATCTCTATCTTACCAAGCATTCAATTCTCTATTTTTTTTTACATTTACCTAATAAATTACAATGATTTAGATGCACAGACTAAACAAAATCTCCAAATCCTTCGAATCTTGAAGCAAATTTTTTTCTAATTTCGCCCTTTTCTTACACTTAATTTCCCAGAATCGTTGACAGACAGCCCTATATGCTCTTTTATAAACGTGATGTTGGATGAAATTTTTTATATTACTTCAATAAAAAAATAAATAAATAATAAAATAATAATAATATATTTATTCCATCTATGCACTGGTCCTGCATTAATCAAAAAAGGTAGAATCGACCACCGGCTAGAAGGAATCATCGCTTGCAAGCCGACTCGATCACCGATACTTCATCTGGAGCACAAACTTTCTCCAAATGCATGCTTTATTAATTATAAAAACTAAAGGACAAATTAATAAAGATCTGGTCGGATTATGCTGCATAACGACTAAGGAGAGCGATAGCTATTTGTATATTACGCAGCTCCGACCTAATAACGCTCATTTGCTTTATCCATGCTTCGTTCAAGCAAACCTGCTAGCATGTTTTCATCTCAATTTAGTCACTTCAAGCAAACAGTTTTTAAAACCAGCTTCAAAGACAACAGCAGAAGTGCATACCACTTTTTATTTTTCCATGTTTTGCGAAGGGTATATGTATTTATTATAAATGAGTGGCAACTGTCTGACAATGATCCTGCAAAATTAAAATTGGGATCTGGCTCTTCATCATCTTGAGTTTTACTGTTGTAGAAATTCATCACCGACTTCCCGGAAGAGAGCCGTCTGTCGCATTTAATAAAACAACGCGGATGCATCCGACTTAAATTTTTTCTTGCGCTCGGCAACTATGTCCATTCTGAGCCATATCAAGATTCCAATAAGGATGCCAATAGGAGGCTACTCAGCCTTTTTATTTCAGATTTTACATTTATTTACTCTTTGCGTGCGGTTGCGACAAATCATTTACGCATCATTTTTGAACTTCTCGCTTTAGCGAGAGAAGATTGTGATATTATGGAGGTTTCAAATAAAAAAGGAACGAATGAGTGATAGATAAATGTAAATAATTTATTAATGAAAAAACAAAAAATATAAGTACATATGGATTATTATAAAAAATAATAGGCTATCTCTGTATGTACATTGAAAAAGTAAAAACTAAAAACAGCAGAATGCTGGAGTTATCACAGTGGTTGATCACAGATGTCGACAAAATTAGGGTAAGAAGAGTAAAAATATAAAATCACAAATGTTATCACGATTATGAAAGAATCGAACGTACACCGACCAGCCGGAGCGGTTATATGGTGCGGAAACTCGAACCGCTGAGTCACTCGTCTTCTCTCCAGAGCTCGTCTTCCCGTTTCCTGAGCTCGTCATCTTTGAGTACACGTCTGTAAGCTAGTTTACTGCGTTCAGGCTCCATCGGTGTCTCTAAGTTGAAGGTGGCAAACGCGGTGATGACTTCGCATGTGTTGCGATTGAACCCGGTGGTGACCAATATGTTACCGTTGTCCTTCGGAGCCTCGACTCTGACCTTGGACAAATTGCAGAGTACAAGATTTCGGGTGATTCTCTCGCTGTTGAGCATGTTGAAGTACTCGCCCGTCCTCAGAGCGTAGCCGATGAGTACGACCAAGTCGGACGAGGATTGGCGTACCAAGTCGGAGAAGGGAGCAGTCGACGACGACCTGTACTTGGAAAGCGCACCGGAGATCGATTCCAAGGTTTCTCCGGTCACCTCGACAGGGGAAGAGCCGTTGAAGGTGACCGTCCTGACGTTTCTCCCCGTCCTTCGGAGAGTCAGCGACATAAACGCGGCCGCCTGGTCCGCCCGGACGTACTCTTCGTCCTCGCAGTAGCGCTGGTCGAGGAGGTTGGTGTCTACGACGACTAGAATGTCACTGTCGACCCTCCGGACGTTCTCGTACGCCAAGTCCATTTGAGTTTTCAACGCCGATGAAATGTCGTCGGAGATCTTTGGCTCAGGCAACCATGAGAGCTCGTCCTCGTCCAATGCAGACTCGTTCATCACCTTCCACTTGTTTAAATACGTCTGGAGGGTGATGAAAGATTCACTCGGTTGGAGGCTTGCTTTCTTTATCGCGGCCGGGCTGGCGAGGCGATAGGAGACTTGGCGGACGAAAGGGACGTCCCAGTCGCTGTCACCCTCGTCTCGGAACAATTTGAGCGAGCTCATTTGATCGATGGACTGGTTCAGGTGTCGCACGTCCATTCGTTTGATCAAAGCTTTGAGAATATTTTTGTCTCGCTTGAGCAAGGGATGGACGTCGCGCACGCCATGCAGCCAGTGTCGAATCCTGTCGAGAGCGACCGCCGGATTCCTCGTTTCTCTCAAGCTCTCCAAGTTGTAGAAGTACTCGAGGACGGCGGCGAACTCTGAAGTCCTTACTTCTCTGTCTTCTGGGAGATTAATGCGGCCGCTGCTGGCCCATTCGAGAACCGCCTGGCGGCACGGATCGTCGAAACGAATCAAACCGTCGTAAGAAATGATAGATCGGTGGTTCCATCCTCCGTTGGCCGGACCCTCACCGACCAGTTTCGCCAGCGTTCTCCAGTCGTGTTTCACATACCACGAGCCGATGAGTAGAGTGACGTTCTCGCGCTTCGTCGGAAAGGGAAGCTCCAGATAGAATCTCACGAACAGGCAGAATTCTTCGGGCAGATTTGCGAAAACCCCCAGAGCCCTATTTAGAGTCTTTTTGTCAGTCTTGTCGGCCTCCTCGCAGCATCCGGCGATCAGAGCCATCAGGAAAGGTACCGTCTTTGGAAGCGGACTCGGTACGTGTTCTCCTCTTCTGTACAGACGGTCGATGAAGTCGAGCGCAGCCTTTCGAGTCTCATGATCCGAGAATATTTTCTTCAACTCGTTTACAGTGGCGCCTGAGGTAGCCGGAAGGGCGGCCAGATCCCCGACCGGGAGGTCGAGACGTCCATGCAGCAAGAAGCGATAGACCCTCGACTCGGAGGATACCGTCGCGTCTCCCTTGGAAGCTTCGGCGACAGAGTGCTCCTGGCTGCAAGCAAAAATTGATAAAGGTCAGTTTATGGAAACAAAAATAGGTATTTTCTATCGAGGAGTTAATCATCTTTTAAATGGAAAGAGAGAGAAATTACTTCATAGTAAATAATTTTAGGGATGTGAAAATTTAAGCCGCCATGAAACACTTAGGGAAGATTTTTTTTTTTTAAATTTTAGGGAAGATTTTAACTACGCCAATTCTTTTATTTATTATTTTTCTCTTAAAATATAATTAAATATTGTAGCGTTGTAATTTCGTTTATTTGGAGAAGAGAAAAGATTAGGTATTTGTAGATTTGATATTTGTGTGAGCACCATGAACCTGAGTTTTCTGGGGCTTGGATTCCCTTAAGTTTAAAAATAGGTATTCTTTAAAGATGTATTTTGGAAAATGGTCATAAACGAAGCAAATTTCAACTTTTTTGATCAAGCTTTCGAAAATTTTATTTTCATCATCAGGATCTTAAAAGTTAGGATTATGAAGTTAAAACATTAAAAAAGTTTAAAAAATTGAAAATTGGAAAAAATTGACTCAACATGGTCCGAGCTCTGAATAAAAACCATCTGACCATTTTCCAAAATACATCTTTAAATAATTTTCTATTGGTCGATATCAAACCCATAACAAAAATAGGTATTTCTATCGAGGAGTTAATCATCTTTTAAATGGAAAGAGAGAGAAATTACTTTATAATAAATAATAATTTTAGGGAAGTGAAAATTGAAGCCGCCATGAAAAACCGCAAGGTGGCGCCACTCGACAACTACGCCAATTCTTTTATATTATTTTTCTCTTAAAATTTAATTAAATATAATATAGCGTTGTAATTTCGTTTATTTGGAGAAGAGAAAAGATTAGGTATTTGTCTAAGAATTGAATGGCGAGAAGCCTGTGAGCACCATGAACCTGAGTTTTCTGGGGCTTGGATTCCCTTAAGTTTATTTTGTCTTCCGTGAGAGCAATGTAATAAAAAATAATAAAAATTAATAACCATCCGTTAAATTTAAGTACTATTTCGTTAACAGTAATTATTGCAATGCCATTAACTCGATAGCTTCTTCTTGACGGATATTTATTAATTTTTTGGGGGGGCTCTCGGCTCTCGGAACGTTTAAAATAAATTTTAACATTTTAAAAGGAAATGTGGTACTTACTCATGAACCATGGTTGAGAGTGATGTGGAACTGTTGATTTTACGAAGGAGACGGAGAGAAAAAGAAAATTTGCGGTGAATTTAATTTTTTTTTCTCACTGAGACACAGCTTAGGCGACGGCTTACAGAAGACTGTGAGTGTCTTGAGCTTCCGCCGCGGGAGGCTGGCGCGTCGGTCGCTTACCCATCTCTATGTTACCAAGCATTCAATTCTCTATTTTACATTTAGGTACCTAATAAATTACAATGATTTAGATGCACAGACTAAACAAAATCTCCAAATCCTTCGAATCTTGAAGCAAATTTTTTTTCTAATTTCGCCCTTTTCATACACTTAATTTCCCAGAATCGTTGACAGACAGCCCTATATGCTCTTTTATAAACGTGATGTTGGATGAAATTTTTTATATTATTTCAATAAAAAAAAAAAAAAAATAATAATATATTTATTCCATCTATGCACTGGTCCTGCATTAATCAAAAAAGGTAGAATCGACCACCGGCTAGAAGGAATCATCGCTTGCAAGCCGACTCAATCACCGATACTTCATCTGGAGCACAAACTTTCTCCAAATGCATGCTTTATTATTTATAAAAACTAAAGGAAAAATTAATAAAGATCTGGTCGGATTATGCTGCATAACGACTAAGGAGAGCGATAGCTATTTGTATATTACGCAGCTCCGACCTAATAACGCTCATTTGCTTTATCCATGCTTCGTTCAAGCAAACCTGCTAGCATGTTTTCATCTCAATTTAGTCACTTCAAGCAAACAGTTTTTAAAACCAGCTTCAAACACAAGAGCAGAAGTGCATACCACTTTTTATTTTTCCATGTTTTGCGAAGGGTATATGTATTTATTATAAATGAGTGGCAACTGTCTGACAATGATCCTGCAAAATTAAAATTGGGATCTGGCTCTTCATCATCTTGAGTTTTACTGTTGTGGAAATTCATCACCGACTCCCCGGAAGAGAGCCTGACGACTGTCGCATTTAATAAAACAACGCGGATGCATCCGACTTAAATTTTTCTTGCGCTCGACAACTATGTCCATTCTGAGCCATATCAAGATTCCAATAAGGATGCCAATAGGAGGCTACTCAGCCTTTTTATTTCAGATTTTACATTTATTTACTCTTTGTGTGCGGTTGCGACAAATCATTTACGCATCATTTTTGAACTTCTCGCTTTAGCGAGAGAAGATTGTAATATTATGGAGGTTTCAAATAAAAAAGGAACGAATGAGTGATAGATAAATATAAATAATTTATTAATGAAAAAACAAAAAAAATATAAGTACATATGGATTATTATAAAAAATAATAGGCTATCTCTGTATGTACATTGAAAAAGTAAAAACTAAAAACAGCAGAATGCTGGAGTTATCACAGTGGTTGATCACAGATGTCGACAAAATTAGGGTAAGAAGAGTAAAAATATAAAATCACAAATGTTATCACGATTATGAAAGAATCGAACGTACACCGACCAGCCGGAGCGGTTATATGGTGCGGAAACTCGAACCGCTGAGTCACTCGTCTTCTTCTTTCCAGAGCTCGTCTTAAATTCATAAATAAGTGACTTTTTTTTGTGTTCAGACTTTTGGATAGATTTTCTTCAAAAGATATCTTTGCGCATTTTGAACCATCTTGAAATTCAGCAATTCAGAATGATGTTCAGTCAAAGATTGAAATTCTGCAGGAAATACAAAATTTTTACACCCATCCTTACTTATCTTAGTTATTATCATATCTTCCTCTGAGTTTTCGACATGAATAATCACTTTGACCGAAGTAACCATCCTGAATACCTGAAAATTTCGATTTATAATTCGATAGTCAAGAAACCTAATATCAAATTACATATAGTAGCTTCTTTTCAACCGCAGTTTGAAAAAACTGGTTTGAAACTCCTGGAGCATGCGCCGAAGAACGAGAACGAGTGTTAGAACTAACAATTTGAGCGACGTCAGATTTGACGTCTAAGTCCTTCTGCGCATGCTCCTGGAGTTTCAAACTGCGGTTGGAAAGAGCTAATAATATTAAAAAAGGACAACACTAATTCTGAGGGTGGACTTTTTAAGATACTAAGCCATCAAGATAGTTCTGCGTTGATGGAATAATCGACAAACGCCTTCCAAGAGCAATATTTTTATTTCTTAATGTTATTAGCTCTGTTCCAACCGCAGTTTGAAACTCCTGGAGCATGCGCAGAAGGACTTAGACGTCAAATCTGACGTCGCTCAATTCGTTTTTCCGTCAAATCTGACGTTCTAATCCTTCTGCGCATGCTCCAGGAGTTTCAAACCAGTTTGAAACTGCGGTTGAAAAAAGGTACTACATATTTATCTTTTGAAGAAATGTGTCCAAAAGTCTGAACACAAAAAACCTCTCTGGGGTCTGGAAGTTTCTTCACAAAAACCCGCCGTGGAGGGTATCACAATAACTTCTTTAAGGAAGTTAATAAATTGTTCTTAGTATGAAGAAAATTTGGTAAGGTTTGGGCCAATAACGCAGTAACGTTTTCGGCAAAAAAATCTCAGCCTTTTTTTAAAATTTCAAAAATCTATTTCTTAAGGTGAAAGGGGACTACAAGTGTGGCAACTCTGTGTTAGACAGAAGATACGAGTGCGAGGGAGAGAGAAACCGAAATTTTGGGCAGTTCTCACGCTTCTAAAATTGGTCCGATTTGATTTTTTCAAATTGGAATGTACTCAGTGGTACAGTACAAAATTCGGAATCTAAAAAAAAATTTTTTTTTTTGCCGCCAAAATCAAAATTTTGAGCCAAAATTTTTAAATTTTGCAAAATTTGAAAAAGTGGTCAACAGCCCAGAATCGTTAAAAAATCCTGAATCCAACGACGTTAGTATTATAAAGATCGGATAAAAAATGGCGTCCGAAACGCGAAAATGCGAATTTCCGTTTGATGTTCGCCGCCCGTCTACGTCAGCGGTGGGGGGAATTTTTCATTTCATTCGATATTCGGTCTTTCTCTGCCTACCCTAGTATTTTTTTTTTCTAGATATTTAGAGATATAGAATGTGATTTCAACACAGGTAGTTTGCATGAAAGCAAGTGTTCAAGCGATAACAATAATAGGTACTAAAATTAATAAGCCATTAAAATACAAATTTTAGTTTTACCCTCCATGTCCATGAAAATAATTTTGAAAACGGTTTTCGTTTTAAAATCCAAAAATGAATAAGGGTTAGGCATACCGATTTTCCAAAAAATTTTCCATCCGGAAAATCCAAAATCTATCTTTTAGGTAGATTTCTTTTCTTCAAAAATCTACCTATTGTAATGTACCAAGTAGTCGCAGATTCAAAAAATTTTCTATACGTTTTTCGTTTCATACCTCCTGGACCCCAAAACCATCCTCAGTTGAAAAGTTTATATATATATATATATATATATTAGCACGATAACTGGAGCAATTTTAATGTGAGGGTGACGATATCCGGTATTTAGAGCTTTTATCTCAATAGCTCGGACGAGTTCGTTAATGGCTGAAATCGGACCAGCGATTCACCTACTTTACTTAGGGCTTAAAAGACAAAATGGCATTTTCTATTGAAATCCTAGTCCTTTTGCAAAAAAAAACTTTAAGACCTCTGCGAGGGCGTGTAAAAAATTAATTAAAGCAGGTTTGGACGAGCCAGGCGCAAAATATTGAACTAGCTAAACTTTAAAAAAAATTTGAATTTATACCGGGAAATTATTAAATATTTTATTAATAAAATTATCAGATGTTTTTCTAGGGGCTCAGTGGCGCAATTTTTCTTATATCATCATTTTTATAACATAATTATATATTTTGTGTTTATACATTTTAATTTTAATCATGAAAAGAAATCTACCTTTTAGTCCCTGCTACCGCAGGGTCATTATTTTTCTCGGCCTTTTTTCGAAAATCGCCGGTATACAAATTATAGCTCACGATTCCCCGATTCCAAAAACCTATGACATAAGAAAATCGTATGATTAGATCGATCGTAATCGTGTCCCGAAGGATCAAAAGATTTTCCGAGGGGCGGAGTCATTTTGGAAGACCTGAGGAATAAACAATGTAAACGTTCTAATTTATTGCCTGTCATACAAAATATCCCCCCATCGAATTATTTTTCTAAAAACAATATTCTTCCTCACTCTTCACCTCATATTTTCACCACATACTATTCGTTTTTAGGGGAAAAAATGCAAACTAATGAAAATAAATTAATTAATAATTAAAAATTCAGAAATATTTCTTTATGAAAAAGAAAAAAATATATACAGCAATAAAAATTATACAGTAACTATATAGAAATAAAAAATAAAATAATAATCACACTCCTTCCTATTTTTTTTTAAATTTGCAGTTTTTCTTTTTTTTTTTTTCAAAAAAAAAACCGTATAATTTTTTTTGAGGGAAAGTATAAAGGAGAATTTTCCAAGTTTGTTTTTCCCAAAAATTTTCCGAGTTTTTTTTTCGAAAAATTTTCCGGGTTTTCCTTTTTTTTTTGAAAAATTTTTTAAGTTCCTTTTTTTGAAAATTTTCTAAGTTTTTTTGTCAAACTTTTTTTTTTTTCGAAAAATTTTCCGGTTTTTTTTTCGAAAAATTTTAATAGTGTCAAGGTAGAAATAATGGGCTCTTTGGCCTAGGGATTTTTTTATTTATTTATTTTTTTTTTCGAAAAATTTTCTAAGTTTTTTTTTTGAAAAATTTTCTAAGTTTTTTTTTCGAAAATTTTCTGGGTTTTTCTTACTCTTTTTTTTTTTTTTTTTTTAAATTTTAAGTTCTTTTTTTCGAAAAATTTTCAAAGTGTCAAGGTAGAAATAATGGGCTCTTTGGCCTAGGGATGTGCCTCTCGTAAAGGGTAGAAGTACGAAATTTCTCCTTCCTAAAAAAAACATTAATAAATAAAAAAGTCGCAATTTTTTTATTCCAAAAATTCTTAAAAAATATAATAAGTAATTGGTGAAAATTTGGTGAAAATGGGATTAACGGTTCGGCCGCAGCAAATTTTTTAAAATTTCAAACAGACATATCTCCGCCATTTTTTCGAAATTCAAAAATCGCCCTCGTTACATTCTTCTTCACCGGCTAAAGAAATTTGTGTTAAAAAAATAAAAACCAAGGATTCGGCAGAGAAAGACTGAATATCGAAAGAAACATCAAAATTTCACCCAACGCTGACGTAGACGGGCGGCGAACATCAAACGGAAATTCGCATTTTCGCGTTTCGGACGCCATTTGTTATCCGATCTTTATAATACTAACGTCGTTGGATTCAGGATTTTTTAACGATTCTGGGTTGTTGACCACTTTTTCAAATTTTGCAAAATTTAAAAATTTTGGCTCAAAATTTTGATTTTGGCGGCAAAAAAAAATTTTTTTTTAGATTCCGAATTTTGTACTGTACCACTGAGTACATTCCAATTTGAAAAAATCAAATCGGACCAATTTTAGAAGCGTGAGAACTGCCCAAAATTTCGGTTTTCTCTCTCTCTCGCACACATATCGCTGTCTTTGTCCAAGCTCCAAATCACCTTTCACCTTAAAGTTAATTACAAAATTAGGATGGGGAATATCTGACAAAAATTGCAGTTGTAAAGTATTTTTGAAATTTTATAAAAGTTCGTACTTCAAAAACAAGTAAATCGTATAATTTAAGTTAATGGCAATAATAAATTAATTAAAAGAAGAAATTTTTTAGTAATTTCTAGAAATTCGAAATGCGACACAAAGAAGAAAAAGCTGTTGGGAATTAATATTGAAATGGGATGTAACTTTTTCCAGTGAAAATATAAAATATATTTAGCCAAAAAAAAAGTACAAAGGAAAAATTTTAATAACTCTATTTTACTCTATTTATTATACTAACTGCCCCCAGCAGTACCTAACTGCTTGATTCCAAAAGAGAACCCCTATTTTTGATATCTGATTACATAGTAATCTACGCAAAATTAAAGTTGATTTGACTATTCATATCGCCGTTGTTGAGAACTTTTAAAAATAGCAAATTTAAAAATCGACCTAAAAGACTCTCTTTTTTTTAAAATTCATTTTCTTTTTTCCGAAGATTCCAACTATCACAAATTCAAGCATCTTCGCATTTCTGCATCACGAGATGTCGTCGCTAACGGTCTTTTTTCAAGTTAGAACCCTAAATTCTTACTTCAGAAATTAATAACTATATTTTGAATAATTTTTTTTTATGCACAATTACAAAAAACACTGTTGCTCTTTCAAAAATTATTGTCCGAAAGAAAAATTTCTTTAAAAACCCGCTAATTTTCATTTCTGAAATAGAAATTGGGCTTTTAACTTGAAATAAGGCCGTCAGCGACGATAGTTTCCGTTGAGATAGTTGGAATCTTTGGACAAAAGAAGTGGAATCTTCAAAAAAAAAAAAAAAAAAAAAAGTCTCTTAAGTCGATTTTAACGGATTTTTGGGCAAAAAACGCTAAGATTGGTCATTTTTTAAAGTCGTCAAAAATGGTCAAATCTTTTGCGTAGAATACGAATCTGAAATAAAAATTATAGAGGTTCTCATTTGAAATAACGAACTTAGGTTCTGTTGAGGGCACCCTGTATATCAAAAAGAATTTAAAACTACACCATCAATTTCTTTGATTTAAATTAAGGTGTACCTAATTACATTTACCTTTTATTGATAAAACCACTTTTAACGCCCTCCCAGACGTATGCCCCGTGTTTCCGGCAGTGCTGCCAGATCGGGGATTTTCCCCCTTTTGGGGGGATTTTAGGCCTTCGGGGGTTTTTTTTAGGGGGAGAAGTAGTAGTTAAATTTTAGTTTTTGTTTGTTCTTGTTTACTGCATTATGGTTATTTATTAGTTTATTACCTTGCAAAGTCTAATTAAAACCTTTATTAATAAAAGAAAACCTATTGCAATAATTTTTCTTCACATTGTACTAACTAAAAAAAAATTTAGGGAGAATAGTTGGAAATCTGGGGGGAAAATAAAACCCTTTTAGGGGGAAACCAATGAAGTCGTCTGGCAACACTGGTTTCCGGACACCCCGTAGAAAAAAAAAATCATCAATGTCCATTTTGTGAGGTATCATTTGGGTTTTTTTTTAACACGAAATAATTTGTAAAATATTACTCAAAATTTTCCGCGGGGTCAAAAATGCCTTTTTCCCCATTCCCTTCAAGTAATTTGAAAAATTTTGAAGAAAAGTGGATTACTTGTTTTTCTTAAAAATTTTGAACTTGATTTGAGGGAAAAATTATAACTTTTTTAAGGAAGTTCAAAATTTTGAAGAAAAGTGGATTACTTGTTTTCTTAAAAATTTTGAACTTCCTTAAAAAAGTTATAATTTTTCCCTCGTTTTCGGGTTTTTGGTGAAAGGTCATAACGGGTCTAAACGACTTTTTGTTCATTTTTAATAAGCACTTTAATCCCGGAAAAACCTGGAAGTTTAAATCCGCTTTTTGTTCGATACTCGGCGTTGCAGGTAAAGAAATTAGAAAGGGGTTTGCAGGGACATTCCCCTGTCTCTATTCAACCCTTAATAAAAAAAAATTGTCGAAAATTATTTAAAATTAGTATGTATACCTATTAAGATAATCAACAACTATTTCAAGTGAATATTTTGTTTTATTAGGTATACTAATTACCCCACACTAATTACTTTTCAGTATGAAAATCTTCATCTTAACAGCTCTGAATCGAAACAGCTGTATGCAATAGATTTGATTCGCTTATGACGTCGTGATGTTTGAATTTGACCGGGCATAGCACTAAAATTAAAAAAATAACCAATGATAAGTCAGTAAAAGTATACAGGGTGTCCGGAAACCATGGCACACGTCTGGGAGAACGTTAAAAAGTGGTTTTATGACGAAAAAAAAAGTTAAATTTAAACCTCCCTTAATTTAACTCTAAGAATTTGACGGTGTAGTTCAAAATGCGTTTTGATATACAGGGTGCCCCCAACTGAACCTAACTTATTTCAAATGACAACCTCTATTTTTTTATTTCAGATTCGTAATCGACGCAAAATTTCAAGTTGATTTGACCAAAAATGTCCTATTTTAGCGTTTTTAGCGCTAAAATCCGCTAACGTCAATAGGAATAATTGAATTTAAAATATAATAGTTCTCTGAAAATTGCCAAAAATTAAAAACGATACACTATCGTGTTCCAAGACCTGCCAAGCAAACCCGACAGATCTCAGCACCCTGTATACAAATCGACTTAAAATTTAAACCGGTCTTCTCTGATTCCATATGAGTAAATTCTGAAAATTTCAAGTCGATCGGTTTACAGGGTGCCGAGATATAGTACTTCAAAACCCTTTGGCGTAAAAACCTGGAAGAACTACTCAAAACTGAAAAAATGGGAAGTTGTCACAAAACGGAGGAAAAGTCCTAAAGTTCCTTTAAAAATGGGGTTTCTTTGTCAAAACACCGATGAAACCTCCCAAAATTTTGTAAAAATTGGGATCTATTTGCCAAAAACCGAGGAAAACTATCACAAATCCTGTAAAATTGGTCTGTCAAAAAACCTTATTTTTTATTTACCCAAATTTTAGTATTTTTCAGAGTATTATGGGCATATTTACTTGAAACCCAAATTTTTAAAAGATTTACGGGCGTTTTCTTCGGTTTTTTTAAACCTCATAATTTATTTTGTTTATTATTATTAACATTTTTTTAAGAATCAGGTTTTTATTCACCAGAATCTGAACCACTCTGTTTGAGATGAAATGTTGACGTTTTGGACCGAATTTAAAAAAACCGAAAATTCTGAAATTAAAACACCGGTGTAGATGCTTGAATTTGAGATGGTTAGAGCCTTGAGAGAAATATAAGCCAGATTTAAAAAAAAATAGGTTTCAAAGTTTTAGGGGGGAAAAGCTGAAAATTGCTATCTATGAAACTTGTGAAAATAGTCAAATCAACTTGAAATTCTTGGTAGTTCACGAATCCGAAATAAAAATTGGGAGTACCTCAACCTGTATGAACCCCCCCTGGAAACACATCGAACACGTCTGGAAGAGCGTTAAAAAGTGGTTTTATGAGAGAAAAAAAAAAAGTTTAAAGTAAACCCCCCTTAATATCGTGTAGTTTAGAATGCGAAAAAAATTGAACAAAAAAAATTAAATGTAAGCCCCCCTTAATTTAACTCTAAGAATTTGATGGTGTAGTTTAAAATGCGTTTGGATATACAGGGTGAAATAAGGCCGTCTGCGAGGATAGTTGCCGTTGTGATAATTAGACTCTTTGGGCAAAAAGAAGTGGATTTTAAAAAAAAAAAATTTGTTTCTTAGGTCGATTTTAACGGATTTTAGGGCTAAAAACGCAAAAATTGGACATTTTTTGGGTCAAATCAACTTGAAATTTTGCGTAGAATACGAATCTAAAATAAAACAGTTTCGACAAAAGAAGCATAAAAGTTTTAAAAGTAATAAGGTTCGACTTCTTATTTTTAAAATTGACGTTTTGTTCATTTTTAATACGCACTTTAATCCCGGAAAAACCCTGTAAGTTTAAATCCGCTTTTTGTTCGATACTCGGCGTTGCAGGTAAAGAAATTAGAAAGGGGTTTGCTGGGACATTCCCCTCTATTCATCCCTTAATAAAAAAAAATTGTCAAAAATTATTTAAAATTAGTATGCCTATTAAAATAATCAACAACTATTTCAAGTGACTTTGTTTTATTATTTATACTAAGGCAAGAGGTTACATTAATTTTCAGGATGAAACAGCTCTGAATCGAAACAGCTGGATGTAATAGATTTGATTCGCTTTTGACGTCATGATGTTTGAATTTGAGTAAAATTCACTAAAATTAAAAAATAACATATGATTGGTCAGTAAAAGTATACAGGTGTCCGGAAACCGTGGCACACGTAAGGGAGATCGTTAATAAGTGGTTTTATGACGAAAAAGAAAAAGTTAAATGTAAACCTCCCTTAATTTAACTCTTAAGAATTTGACGATGTTTTGATATACAGGGTGCCCCCAACAGAACCTAAGTTCGTTATTTCAAATGACAACCGCTATTTTTTTATTTCTGATTCATAATCGACGCAAAATTTCAAGTTGATTTGACCAAAAAATGTCCAATTATAGCGTTTTTAGCGCTAAAATCCGTTAATATCGATCTAAGACACATATTTTTTTTTAAATTCCACTTCTTTTTGTCAAAAGATTCCAACTATCACAACTTCAACTATCGTCGCTAACGGCCTTATTTCAAGTTAGAACCCCAATTTATTTTTTTCAGAAATGAAATTTAGCGGGTTTTTAAAGGAATTTTTCTTTTTGACCATAATTTTTGAAAGAGCTACAGCGTCTTTAGTAGTTGTGCATCAAAAAGAAAAATTCAGTTAAAAAATCGCTAATTTTCATTTCTGAAGTAAGAATTTTGGGTTCTAACTTGAAAAAAGGCCGTTAGCGACGACATTTCGCGATGCAGAAATGAGAAGATGCTTGAATTTGTGATAGTTCGAATCTTCGGGCAAAAAGAAGCGGATTTAAAAAAATTAGTCTCTTAGGTTGATTTTAACGGATTTTTGCGCAAAAGAAAAAAAAAAAAAAAAAAAAAAAAAAAAAAAAAAAAAAAAATTGGACAATTTTTGGTCAAATCAACTTGAAGTTTTGCGTAGATTATGAATTTGAAATAAAAAATAGGGTTTCTCATTTGAAATAACAAAAATAAGGATCAGTTGGGTTCACCCTGTATATCCAAACGCATTTTAAACTACAGTCTACACCATCAAATTCGTAGAGTTAAATTAAGGGGGTTTACATTTAACGTTTTTTCATAAAACCACTTTTTAACGCTCTCCCAGACGTTTTCCATGTGTTTTCGGTCACCGTGTAGATGTCAACGGAAAAACAACGGAATACACGGAAACAAAATCATACTTTTTATACTATTTGGGTTATAGATCATGCGTAATCTCGCAAATGGGAACGTATATTTGTTGCAATTAAAAGTCTTCAAGTAAAAGAACGTGGAATATCCGTTTTTTTCATTCTTTCTCCCTCTGTAACTTTTAATTGCAACATACTTTTCATTACACTATTGGTTATTAGTTTTTATTAGTATTGGTTAGTTATTAGTTGTTTTTTTGAAAACGAAAAAAGGGATTTGAATTTTACAGGGGAATTCCTAAATCAGACGATTCGCGCATTTTTGTAGGACGAAAGAAAGAAATTGACCTTTTAGTCCCTGCTATTTTAAATGATTTTAAGGCGTTTTTAACTTCTTCAAAGAACACCCTCCGAGGTGCGGTAACTGCAAAAGGGTCTTCCGGACCCCGAGAGGAAAACTGATTAGGATCTTTGCCGATTTTGAGGTTGTCTGTGGTGCCGGCCTTACGGCAGTCCGTCGCTAAATTTCATTCCGGCGTCACGGCCTTAATTTTCATCCGATTTTCTCCGAATTTTTACAGTTTCTTTCTTTTTTTATGTTTATAGACCGCCAATTCCGCTTTTTATTACTATAAGATGGAGTTCTTCAAAGTTTTTCCGTTGAGAAACCACCTTTTTACAGAATTTTTCAATGAAATTGAAAGAGATTATTCCTTCTTTTTCCTCAGGATTTTAAGCAGTTTTATCAGTTTTTTTTTAAAAATAAACCCACATTTAGATACTATTGGGAGTTTTTCCTCGGTTATTTGACAAGTAAATCCCATTTTACAGGATTTTTGATAGTTTTCCTCGGTTTTTGGCAAATATATCACATTTTTTCAGTTTTGTGTAGTTCTTCCAGGTTTTTATACAGATAAACCCCATTTTACCTTACTTTCAGGAGTAAATCTCGATTTTTTGACAAAGAACCCCCGTTTTTAAATGATTCTTAGAAGGAGTTTTTAGAAGCCTGGTTGTTTTTACCTATGTTTCGAGACAAGAAGAACACAATGTCGCTCAGATTTATGACATAAAATTGGGCCTTTTGGGGGCAATAGAATACTGCTTGTACGCAAACTTTGAGGAGTTTTTCCTCGGTTATTTGTCAAGTAAAACCGTTTTTACCAGATAATGGGTAAAATCTAAATCGCCAAAGGAATTGGCGAAAGTTAAAAGGAAGCTCTGTCCAAAATTTTGCGTCAATCGGTGCACTTGGAGAGGCTGTAGCCCTGGCTAACTGAACGAGAAGAAGATTAAGAAAAAGAAGAAGAAGACGAAGGACACGCCAAAGGCGAAAAACCGGGTTTTCGAAGTATTTTATCTCGGCACCCTGTAAACCGATCGACTTGAAATTTTCAGAATTTACTCATATGGAATCAGAGAAGACCTGTATTAAATTTGAAACCGATTGGTATACAGGGTGTTGAGATCTGTCGGTTTTCCTTGGCATGAACGCGATTGTGTATCGTTTTTAATTTTTGGCAATTTCAGAGAACTATTATATTTTAAATTCAATTATTCTAAATAAATAAGTAACAATAATAATTATTATGGGTATTTTTAATTAGCGAAATTTCGGAGGGTTGATTTTGATGATGGCGGTGGGAGGTGCTACGGGTCTTAGTGGGAGACGGTGAAGGGAACTGAGGAGCCAATGAAAAGGTGAAGGGAGACGGTGAAGAGACTGAGGAGCCAATGAAAGGTGAAAGGGAGACGGTGAAGGGACTGAGGAGCCAATGAAAAGGTGAAAGGGAAGAATTGCGGAGGGAGTTGTGGAGGGAGTTTTCCTTAAAAGGTCCTCCGCACCCCCGGAAAAGTCAGTCTCTCTCTTTTTTTCGTGTGCGTATAATATAATAATATGGATAACAAAGAAAACGATTCACCCATATTGTATTATCTTCTGACGACCCCGAATCCCGGTAAGCCTGAAGAAGTATACAAAAAAGAGAAGAGAAAACCAAGTCCGAGGACAAGTCGAAGAAGAAATAATTTATTTCTTCCCCTTGTCCTCGGACATTTGACCGGCCCTTTTCAGGGCCACTGACGAAGGTTTCTTTTTCGGCCTAATTTATTTCAAGGGCCCTTTTCAGGGCCAAACCCAGGGCGAGTCTCAGCTACTGGGCGGGTCGCAGTTGGCGGATAGCGAACGCTCCTTCAGAGATGAAGGACAGCTGCGAATAAGGATGAAAAAATCCGAATAAGCAGCCCCGGACCGAGGCAATCATTTATTTATATTTTCTCAGATAATATCTTTTAATTCAATGTCTCTTAGTTTTTCATAAGTTTTTTTTTTGCTGTAGTAGCTTTTTTTCAGCCGCAGTTTGAAATTGGTTTGAAACTCCTGGAGCATGCGCAGAATTTTCTCAGGTAAAATATATTTTAATTCAATGTCTCTTAGTTTTTCATAAGTTTTTCTGCTTTTTTAAAAACGTAATTTTTGACCTCAAGTTGTTAAATTTTTGTCTAAATTGCTGGTTTTCGTGTTTTTATTGCACCAAATAGCATGGAATTTTAAAATTAGATCCCTCTGATTCGTGCTAATTCGTGTTGAACGATTCCTGCAGCAAAGCTCTAATAACGCTCAAATTGTCATGAAAAAGATCACCCCTTTTACAGAACCGGTTCAGCTCTCTTAAGATTCGAGGTATAGGTGAATTAATAACATAATCCTTCGAGGAGGCTGTAATCATAAACAGGTCATGAGACCGCAAGGACCTCTGCGGAACAGATAAATTTACAAGGCGACTAACCAGCTCCGGGCTATCAATAAAATTTCGAAGCACTTTCCACCCAAACACAACGTCCGCAGCAAATCGACGATTTAACAGAGAATCGAGACCCAACCATGAAAGTCGTGATTCATAAGAGCAATCACCATTACCAAACCGATAATTCATTATCTTAGTGGCCTTACGCTGCACACTTTCAAGTTTATACACTTCATTCACATGATAAGGAGACCAAACGACGCTCGCATACTCGAGATGACTCCTCACAAGTGACTGAAACAAAACTTTAACTGCAAATACATTCTTAATTCTTTGGTAAACCGGTTAATAAAACCCAGATTACGAAGCGCTTTACCTCTGATCTTAGCAATATGTTCACCAAAATTCCCTTTCACATTAAAAACAACTCCCAGATCAACAATAGACTCGACCTCTTCTACCACTGATCCATTAATAAAATACTGTACAGATTCATAATCCCTTGGTAGAACATGTTTGCAAAATTTAATAACTTTACATTTACTAATGTTAATTGGAAGACGATTGATTTTACACCAATTTACAAAGCAATCTAAATCTTGTTGTAGAAAACTACAATCTTGAACTGAGGACACTGCAGAAAACATTTTTAGGTCATCCGCAAGTAACGAAAAATGACACGTTTTTAGAACCCTGCATACATCATCGAAAAATAATAAAAACAAAATCGGACCAGAATGTGAACCTTGTGGAACTCCAACAAAATGTCTACCTTATCAGAAATTGTACCATTAATACATACAGAAAACGAACGGCCAGATAAAATGATGAAATAAGCGACAATAAAGGATCACCTATACCCATAATTTCAAGTTTTGCAACAAGGATGTCGATATCAACTCGGTCGAAGGCCTTGGATAAATCGTGTAAATCGAATGAACACTCTTCAACTGGCTCATCCCATTAACTATAAAGTCATAATAAAGAACTAGATTAGATGTCGTTGACCTACCTTTTAAGAACCCATGTTGATTAACATTGAGACATGAACGAACAGCACTAGTAAGGGCATCGGCAATTAGAGAATCCAACATCTTAGCGAAATGGAGTTTTTACACACCGGTCGATAGTTATCACACAAATGGGTCGCCCTTCTTAAATATAGGAATAATATGAGAGAACTTCCATTTATTCGGGTAATATCCCTCTTTTAAGCATCTTTTGAAAATCTTATGTAATGGAACGAATAAAGACAAAGAGCAAGACTTTACTACCAATTCTGGTATCGAATCAGGTCCCATAGATAAGGAGTCCTTAATAGCATCACATCTTGAGAGAATATCCATATCAAAAATCAAACGCAGAAATGTCGATAACATCACTTGGGATTGAACTGATAGCATCCTTATGAGGGACTTCTCTGGAAGAATGAAAATTATTCATAAATATTGAAGCAAAATTATTAGCTATTATGAACTCATCCGAAACAACATTACCATTGATCAAACCTCCGTCGGGATTCTGTTAAATTTCCTTTTACTATTCACAAATTTCCAAAGTGTTTCACATCCTGTATCGACTTTAGTTCTATACTACATATGTAAGCCTCTTGGTTTATTATAAGTTTTTCTGGTTTTTAAAAACGTAACTTACGTATGCTCTAGAGTTATTAAAATTTTCCCTTTGTGCCTACTTTGAGACGAAGGTCTCTTTTTCGGCCTAATTTATTTCAAAGGCCCTTCTCAGGGCCAAACCCAGGGCGAGTCTCAGCTACTGGGCGGGTCTCAGTTGGCGGATAGCGAACGCTCCTTCAGAGATGAAGGACAGCTGCGAATAAGGATTTTAACTAAAATCCGAATAAGAAGTCCCGGAGGTAAAGTAAGTATTAAAAAACTTTCAAAACCTTCTGATTTTAATATAAGTGTATTTATTCAGTTATAATTTTACTTCACTAATTATTGCAATAATTTATGTATTTTCTTACAAAATCTCTTCTAGTAACCCACATTTTCCTTACTTTTCTAGCACACTCTTCTAAAAACCGTCTTTTTGGGCTTTTCCGCTATTAGTTTCTCCTTTCTAACTTCCTTAAAGAAGTTATTGTGATACCCTCCACGTCGGGTTTTTGGGGAAGGGTCTTCCAGACGGTCAATTCGAATATTGATCTTTACCGATCTCAACATTGTCTGTGGCTCCGGCCGTCGGGCCGTAGCATTTTTTTCCGGAACACTTTACGGCCACACTTTTCATCCGATTTTCACCAAATTTTTACACAAATTTCTTTAGCCGTGAAGAAGAATGTACGAGGGGGATTTTTGAATTTCGAAAAAATGGCGGAGATATGAAAAAAAAACTTGGAAAATTTTTCAAAAAAAAAAAAAAACCCGGAAAATTTTTCAAAAAAAAAACCCCGGAAAATTTTTCAAAGAAAAGAAAAAGAAAAAAAGAACTTGAAAATTTTTCAAAATAAAAACCGGAAAATTAAAAAAAAAAAAAAAAAAAAAAAAAAAAAAAAAAAAAAAAAAAGAAAGAAAGAAAAAGAAAAAAAAAAAAAAAGAAAAGAAAAAAAAAAAAAAAGAAAAAAAAAAAAAAAAGTAAAGAAAACATAAAAAAAAACCGGAAAATTGAAAAAAAAAAAAAAAAAGGAAAAGAAAAAAAAAAGAAAGAAAAGAAAAAAATAGAAAAGAGAAAAAAAAAAAAAGAAAGAAAAAAAAAAAACCGGAAAATTAAAAAAAAAGAAAAAAAGAACTTGGAAAATTTTCAAAAAAAACCGAAAATTTAAAAAAAAAAAGAATGAAAGAAAGAAAAGAAAAGAAAGAAAAAAAAAAAAAGAAAGAAAGAAAAAAAAAAAAAAAAAAAAAAAAGAAAGAAAAGAAAAATAAAAAAAAAAGAAAGAAAAACAAAGAAAACCGGAAAATTTAAAAACAAAAAAAGAAAGAAAGAAAGAAAAGAAAAAAAAAAAACCCGAAAATTTTTCAAAAAAAAAAAAAAAAAGAAAAAAAAAAAAAAGAACTTGGAACACTTTTCAAAATAAAACCGGAAAATTTAAAAAAAATAAAAATAAGAAAAAAAGAAAAGAAAAAAAAAAAAAAAAAGAAAAGAAAAAAAAAAAAAAGAAAAAAAAAAAAACCGAAAATTAAAAACAAAAGAAAAAAAAGAAAGAAAAAATAAAAGAAAAGAGAAACAAAAAAAAAGAAAGAAAGAAAAGAAAAAAAAACCGGAAAATTTTTCCAAAAAAAAACCCGGAAAATTTAAAAAAAAAACGCGGAAAATTTTTCAAAAAAAAGAAAAGAAAAAGAAAAAAAGAACTTGGAACACTTTTCAAAATAAAAACCGGAAAATTTAAAAAAAAAAATAAAGAAAAAAAAAAGAAAAGAAAAAGAAAAAAAAGAATGAAAAGAAAAAGAAAAAAAAGAAAAGAAAAGAAAAAAACCGGAAAATTTAAAACAAAGAAAAAAAGAAAAGAAAAAAAAAAGAAAGAGAAACAAAAAAAAAAAAGAAAAAAAAAAAAAACCCGGAAAATTAAAAAAAAAAAAAGAAAAAGAACTTGGAAAATTTTTCAAAAAAAACCCGGAAAATTGAAAAAAAAAGAAAGAAAGAAAAGAAAGAAAAAAAAAAAAAAAAAAAAAAAAAAAAAAAAAAAAAAAAAAAAAAAAAAAAAAAAAAAAAAAAAAGAAAATATCTCTGTGATTAAGATTTTATTCTTAATCATCTCTGTGATTAAGATTTTAATCTTATTCTTAATCACAGAAAAATATTCCTATGATTAAAAATCTTAATCATACTCATGATTAAGATTTTGCCCATCTCTGCCCCCAACCCTACCTGACAACCATAATAGTAATTTTGAAACGATGGAGCCATTCGGGTAGTCCATATATTAATTACAATGAGTGGCAACTGTCTGACAATGATCCTGCAAATTAAAATTGGGATCTGGCTCTTCATCATCTTGAGTTTTACTGTTGTAGAAATTCATCACCGACTTCCCGGAAGAGAGCCGTCAGTCGCATTTAATAAAACAACGCGGATGCATCCGACTTAAATTTTTTCTTGCGCTCGGCAACTATGTCCATTCTGAGCCATATCAAGATTCCAATAAGGATGCCAATTGGAGGCTACTCAGCCTTTTTATTTCAGATTTTACATTTATTTACTCTTTGCGTGCGGTTGCGACAAATCATTTACGCATCATTTTTGAACTTCTCGCTTTAGCGAGAGAAGATTGTAATATTATGGAGGTTTCAAATAAAAAGGAACGAATGAGTGATAGATAAATGTAAATAATTTATTAATGAAAAACAAAAAATATAAGTACATATGGATTATTATAAAAAATAATAGGCTATCTCTGTATGTACATTGAAAAAGTAAAACTAAAAACAGCAGAATGCTGGAGTTATCACAGTGGTTGATCACAGGTGTCGACAAAATTAGGGTAAGAAGAGTAAAAATATAAAATCACAAATGTTATCACGATTATGAAAGAATCGAACGTACACCGACCAGCCGGAGCGGTTATATGGTGCGGAAACTCGAACCGCAGAGTCACTCGTCTTCTTCTTTCCAGAGCTCGTCTTCTCGTTTCCTGAGCTCGTCATCTTTGAGTACACGTCTGTAAGCTAGTTTACTGCGTTCAGGCTCCATCGGTGTCTCTAAGTTGAAGGTGGCAAACGCGGTGATGACTTCGCATGTGTTGCGATTGAACCCGGTGGTGACCAATATGTTACCGTTGTCCTTCGGAGCCTCGACTCTGACCTTGGACAAATTGCAGAGTACAAGATTTCGGGTGATTCTCTCGCTGTTGAGCATGTTGAAGTACTCGCCCGTCCTCAGAGCGTAGCCGATGAGTACGACCAAGTCGGACGAGGATTGGCGTACCAAGTCGGAGAAGGGAGCAGTCGACGACGACCTGTACTTGGAAAGCGCACCGGAGATCGATTCCAAGGTTTCTCCGGTCACCTCGACAGGGGAAGAGCCGTTGAAGGTGACCGTCCTGACGTTTCTCCCCGTCCTTCGGAGAGTCAGCGACATAAACGCGGCCGCCTGGTCCGCCCGGACGTACTCTTCGTCCTCGCAGTAGCGCTGGTCGAGGAGGTTGGTGTCTACGACGACTAGAATGTCACTGTCGACCCTCCGGACGTTCTCGTACGCCAAGTCCATTTGAGTTTTCAACGCCGATGAAATGTCGTCGGAGATCTTTGGCTCAGGCAACCATGAGAGCTCGTCCTCGTCCAAAGCAGACTCGTTCATCACCTTCCACTTGTTTAAATACGTCTGGAGGGTGATGAAAGATTCACTCGGTTGGAGGCTTGCTTTCTTTATCGCGGCCGGGCTGGCGAGGCGATAGGAGACTTGGCGGACGAAAGGGACGTCCCAGTCGCTGTCACCCTCGTCTCGGAACAATTTGAGCGAGCTCATTTGATCGATGGACTGGTTCAGGTGTCGCACGTCCATTCGTTTGATCAAAGCTTTGAGAATATTTTTGTCTCGCTTGAGCAAGGGATGGACGTCGCGCACGCCATGCAGCCAGTGTCGAATCCTGTCGAGAGCGACCGCCGGATTCCTCGTTTCTCTCAAGCTCTCCAAGTTGTAGAAGTACTCGAGGACGGCGGCGAACTCTGAAGTCCTTACTTCTCTGTCTTCTGGGAGATTAATGCGGCCGCTGCTGGCCCATTCGAGAACCGCCTGGCGGCACGGATCGTCGAAACGAATCAAACCGTCGTAAGAAATGATAGATCGGTGGTTCCATCCTCCGTTGGCCGGACCCTCACCGACCAGTTTCGCCAGCGTTCTCCAGTCGTGTTTCACATACCACGAGCCGATGAGTAGAGTGACGTTCTCGCGCTTCGTCGGAAAGGGAAGCTCCAGATAGAATCTCACGAACAGGCAGAATTCTTCGGGCAGATTTGCGAAAACCCCCAGAGCCCTATTTAGAGTCTTTTTGTCAGTCTTGTCGGCCTCCTCGCAGCATCCGGCGATCAGAGCCATCAGGAAAGGTACCGTCTTTGGAAGCGGACTCGGTACGTGTTCTCCTCTTCTGTACAGACGGTCGATGAAGTCGAGCGCAGCCTTTCGAGTCTCATGATCCGAGAATATTTTCTTCAACTCGTTTACAGTGGCGCCTGAGGTAGCCGGAAGGGCGGCCAGATCCCCGACCGGGAGGTCGAGACGTCCATGCAGCAAGAAGCGATAGACCCTCGACTCGGAGGATACCGTCGCGTCTCCCTTGGAAGCTTCGGCGACAGAGTGCTCCTGGCTGCAAGCAAAAATTTATAAAGGTCAGTTTATGGAAACAAAAATAGGTATTTTCTATCGAGGAGTTAATCATCTTTTAAATGGAAAGAGAGAGAAATTACTTCATAGTAAATAATTTTAGGGATGTGAAAATTTAAGCCGGGATGAAACACTTAGGGAAGATTTTTTTTTTTAATTTTAGGGAAGATTTTAACTACGCCAATTCTTTTATTTATTATTTTTCTCTTAAAATTTAATTAAATATTATAGCGTCGTAATTTCGTTTATTTGGAGAAGAGAAAAGATTAGGTATTTGTAGATTTGATATTTGTGTGAGCACCATGAACCTGAGTTTTCTGGGGCTTGGATTCCCTTAAGTTTAAAAATAGGTATTCTTTAAAGATGTATTTTGGAAAATGGTCATAAACGAAGCAAATTTCAACTTTTTTGATCAAGCTTTCGAAAATTTTATTTTCATCATCAGGATCTTAAAAGTTAGGATTATGAAGTTAAAACATTAAAAAGTTTAAAAAATTGAAAATTGGAAAAAATTGACTCAACATGGTCCGAGCTCTGAATAAAAACCATCTGACCATTTTCCAAAATACATCTTTAAAGAATTTTCTATTGGTCGATATCAAACCCATAACAAAAATAGGTATTTCTATCGAGGAGTTAATCATCTTTTAAATGGAAAGAGAGAGAAATTACTTTATAATAAATAATAATTTTAGGGAAGTGAAAATTGAAGCCGCCATGAAAAACCGCAAGGTGGCGCCACTCGACAACTACGCCAATTCTTTTTTTATTATTTTTCTCTTAAAATTTAATTAAATAGCGTTTAATTTCGTTTATTTGGAGAAGAGAAAAGATTAGGTATTTGTCTAAGAATTGAATGGCGAGAAGCCTGTGAGCACCATGAACCTGATTTCCCTTAAGTTTATTTGTCTTCCGTGAGAGCAATGTAATAAAAAATAATAAAAATTAATAACCATCCGTTAAATTTAAGTACTATTTCGTTAACAGTAATTATTGCAATGCCATTAACTCGATAGCTTCTTCTTGACGGATATTTATTAATTTTTTGGGGGGGCTCTCGGCTCTCGGAACGTTTAAAATAAATTTTAACATTTTAAAAGGAAATGTGGTACTTACTCATGAACCATGGTTGAGAGTGATGTAGAACTGTTGATTTTACGAAGGAGACGGAGAGAAAAAGAAAATTTGCGGTGAATTTAATTTTTTTTTCTCACAGAGACACAGCTTAGGCGATGGCATACAGAAGACCGTGAGTGTCTTGAGCTTCCGCCGCGGGAGGCAGGCGCGTCGGTCGCTTACCCATCTCTATGTTACCAAGCATTCAATTCTCTATTTTACATTTACCTAATAAATTACAATGATTTAGATGCACAGACTAAACAAAATCTCCAAATCCTTCGAATCTTGAAGCAAATTTTTTTCTAATTTCGCCCTTTTCTTACACTTAATTTCCCAGAATCGTTGACAGACAGCCCTATATGCTCTTTTGTAAACCTGATGTTGGATGAAATTTTTTATACTATTTCAATTTAAAAAAAATATATATTTTTCCATCCATACACTGTTTTACACCTTAATACTTTTTATGTAACATATGCATTTTTAAATGAAATTCACTTGACGATGATTTTTGAAAAAAGTAGTTTGCCTTGTAGTTCAAGTGTCACCCATGTTCTTCAAGTTAATTATCTCCGCTTATTCCGTCCTGTTTGATAAGTTCATCATATATTAAACCAGATTTAGCAAACGTGATATATACAAGAAGATTTTGTACAGCACTTTCTTAACATTTTTCAAACAAATTTTTCTTATGCTCACTTTTATGTTTTTACTTTTATTTCCAGGAGCAACCTGATGTGCATCAAATCGTTTCAACTAATGATTACAGAGGGAATGAAATTGAAATTGAACTTTATGAGTTGAATCTTGATATCGACGTTTCTGAAGATGAATTTACGACTGATCTAAAAATCAAATTTAAAGTTTTAAACAGTCGACAATTTTTAGTTTTGAAAAACGGAAACTACGAAATAACATCGATCGCATTAAAAAAAGGTAGAATCGACCACCGGCTAGAAGGAATCATCGATTATAAGCCGACTCAATCACTGATACTTCATCTGGAGCAGAAACTTTCTCCAAATGATTACGTTTTAATAATAAAAACGAAAGGACAAATTAATAAAGATCTGGTTGGACTATGCTGCATAACGACTAAGGAGAGCGATAGCTACTTGTATATTACGCAGCTCCGACCTAATAACGCTCATTTGCTTTTTCCATGCTTCGATCAAGCAAACCTGCTAGCATGTTTTCAACTCAATTTAGTCACTTCAAGCAAACAGTTTTTAAAACCAGCTTCAAACACAAGAGCAGAAGTACATACCTTTTTTTATTTTTCCATGTTTACAAAGGATATATGTTATAAATGATTGGCAACTGTCTGACATATCCTGACAAAATTAGTATGGGGATCTCTTCATTATCTTGAGTTTTACTGTTGTAGAAATTCATCACCGACTTCCCGGAAGAAAGCCTGACGACTGTTGCATTTAATAAAACAACGCGGATGCATCCGAGTAAATTTTTTCTTGCGCTCGGCAACTATGTCCATTCTGAGCCATATGTGACCAAATCAGGTTTCCTGATTGTCGTTATAAGCCGCCCTGAAATCTACGACAGTTTGAAAGAAATACCGAAGCTTGTAAAAGCGATAATAGAAACACTTACGAAATATTTCAATTGCCCTGTTCCTTCGAATGCACTAGGTAATTTCAGCGACTGGATTCATTTTCAAAAATCTTTTTCAGATGTTATCCTAGTACCAAAAAAATGGCCTTTAATGTCATGTGCAGGAAATCCTGGAATTTTAGTTTGTGAAGAATACCTTTTGACAAATTTAAAGAAAAAAACTTGCGTCGAGTTTGTAAAGTCGATAACTTTTCTGGTTCATGAACTTTGCCATTTATGGCTCGGCGGAGATGGTGCGAGGAGAAAAAATAAAATTAAAATTAATTTTAATTTTTTCAGTCACTGTCGATAATTGGAATGATGTTTGGATACTTGAAGGTATGTGAGCGTCGTAGCTCATGAGTGTAGTGAGCTCATGTTTTCGCAGTGGTACGATGTAAGAAATAATATTTAGTGTTTGTTTTTTAAATTAATTTATAAGGAATGGATTCCTCTGATGTATCAATTATTCCCTTTATTGAATTACGAATCGGATAAACACAGCTTTTAATAAACAAGATGCGATTTTAAGTCATGTCTTCTGTGAAAACAGCCATGACGATTTTATAGCGGCAAAATGCAAAAGTCTCGCTTTGCTACGCATGATGTGGAGCGTTTCCCCGACCGCTTTTCGTGTCATCCTCGTCAACATGATCAACCGAAAAGAAAAAGTTAACTACCTTCCACTTTGGAAAGACATTTTCGCCGATAACTCCATCGAAGAGTTTCTCGAACAGTGGAAAAACAATAACAAGTATCCAGTCATAAGCCTCCGAACTACTTATAAAGATAACTCTCAAATACTAACGCAGGCAGCTTTTAAAAAACTAACTGATCAAAATATCGATGAAAAGTAATAACAAAATGTCACTTTAATTATTATTATCTTTTTTTTAGAGCCACTTGGACGATTCCAATAAAATATATTGATTTAAAAAATCCACAAAACGTTTTACATGTTTGGTTTTCTAGTAAAGCAAGTGAAGGTAACACAAAATAAGCTTTTAAGTTTCTTTTTTCAATTAATTTTTAAAGCTCATATTCAAAATATAAAAGGAAAATGGATTAAATTAAACTGGCATCAAAGGGGTTTTTACAGAGTGAACTACACCTATGATCAGTGGGCACATTTTACTGAAATGTTAAACAAAATCCACTAGTAAGATGAGTTATTTTTTGTACCATAAGATTGATCTGTACAAATGTGGCAATGAGGCAACCCCCACGCATCACTGTTCGCCTTCTTGCTTTGCTGTCGACCCAAAGTTAGATAACATAATAATTTAATTTTATTCACAGCTTTTAGATCATCAAGATCGAGCGAATCTGGTAGACGATGCTTTTACGCTGGCTGCAGCGAATTATTTCCAATACCACATTCCACTCGATTTGAGCTCATATATCACTCACGGAGAAGAAAGACACTATTTGCCTCTGGTCATATCATTTCGATATTTAAAAAAACTGTTTTTATTTTTTCATGAGAGCGAATATCAACGGTCGCTCCAAAGATACATTCATTATTTCCTCGATAAATATTTAGCACAAAATGTCTGGAAAGTGAACATGAAATCGCCTACGGAGACATTGAGAAGGGTAGAGATTATACATACAGCATGTTGGTCCGGCCATCAAGAAGTTTTGGACAAAATGAATGAGTTATTTCTCGACTGGTTGGACGAAAAAGAAAATTCAAATTTGCATGTCGATTTATTAAATAACGTTGTAAAATACGGTAAAGTTTTTACACCGCAACAACCTATTTATTTTTACAGGACTTGCGGGGACAAGCGACAAAGATCTTTGGCGACATGTATTCCATGTTTTTAAATCCAGCAAAAATCTGAATATTAGAAATCGCCTTTGGTCAGCACTATCAAAAACTAAAGACGAAATTTTTTTAAAAGGGTAATTCTGATATAACAGATTTTATTAAATGAATTTTAGCATGATCAACGCATTCATTTCTAAAGGTTATTCACTAGAAAAGACGTTAGACAGACTAAAAGATACAGCTGATAATCCTTTAGCTGCAGGGATAATACTTGATTATATTTTGTAAGCTTCAAGCATCGGATAAAATTTGACTGATATTTCAGCACGAATATTCCATCATTGTTTATGGTGACCGATAAAGAAGCATTAAAAGCGTTGGAATGTTTGAAAAAGATAGTCTACTATAAAAATGATGAGATGTCGATGACACAGGTTTTTCAAGTTTGTTTTAAGTTTTCTATTTTTCGTTTAGATAGAAAAATATGCAAGACCGATGCAACACTTTGCTCAGGCGAGGAAATTTGTGAGACGATAGCAGAAATGAGAAGCTGGCATGAAAAGCAATCGGATGTCGTCAAAGAATGGCTTTACCACTTTTTCAATCAATAGAACGTAAAATTTTCTAGTTAAAAAAAAGTAATACATAATTTGTTTTATATTTCATAAAAAACTGGAATGAATAACAATTTAATTGTACATTTTTTAAAGTAAAAAAACTATTTTGAAGTATTGTAATACCTGGTATTTTAAAAATCCAGGGCATTTTCAATGTTCCTCAACGATTTCTCCATTATATTTTTTACCTTGTACATCCTCTTGAGTTCAGTTTTAAATCTGGCTTTAAGCATTTCGTTCCCCTGGAAAAACTGATTAAAAAATTTCATGAAAAATGTCCTATTTTACGTTGGATGCTTGAGATTCACGAGATGAATTTAAACGTTTCTGCATAAAGGAGAAATCGCTTTCAACTTTGTTTTTGTCCCTTTTAGGGCAGCTGCAAATTTTTACGACTATTGAAGCTCTTCCAAGGATATAGCCACTAAAACAAAAATTAAGTTTATTTCTTAAATTTTAAGGTTATGTGAGTAGTTTGAACGATGGAGGTATAATGTAGTCCGGGATACCCCAACTTTTTAGTAAGTGAACTCCTTTTAATGGTTAAAATGCGTGGACCCCATTAACCATATTCAGTTGTAACAACTTTGAAATTAAGATGTTGATAATTCCTTTTTGGGATAAAACGCGCTCTGTTTGACGGGCGCCGTTTAGGTTAGGATACTTAGAGGCGCTTTCTCGTGGGACATACCCAGGTATGTCCGAGTAATGTGAACCTGATCAATGAAACCTCCCGATGAGGCCACCACTGTTTCCCACTAAAATTCGAATTTGCTTCGTATGGCGTTTTTGTGTAGTTCCTGCTACAATTAGAACTTTCTTATTTGGCGTTTTTGATTGAGAAGAAGTCAAACGCAACAAAAAATGAAAATGTGCTGCTCTCATTTATTACAAGCGCACTTTATCTTATTATACCTGGAGATATTTATTCTCGATATTATCAGTGATTTTTATTTTTGTTTTTTATTTTTATTAATCTTACATTTTAGAAAAAAAGGTGATACAAGTAAAATAAATGATTCTAGAAAAAACTTAATTAACTTATTTTTTCTATATTATTTAACCTTTTTTCACCCAAAATAAATGAAAAAAAGTAATTAAAATCCTAAAATTTCATTAATCAAGGGATAATTATTTTATATTTGTAAATAAACAAAACAAGAGGTTCTTAAATTGTTATAACCCGGCTTTAATCCTGCCTCCGAGCTGGGTATGTCTGGGTATGTCCACGAGAAAGCGCCTTAGGATACTTAGGTTAAGATTACTTTCTTTACTAATTTAAGGTTCTAGTGAGAAAAAAGGGAACTACACACAACACGTAGCTGAAACCCATGCTTTTCTGTGGGCCTTGTCTGCATACCGCAGTTTGGGAACCCTGATTTAGTAAATTATATTAATATGAAATAATCACCTTTTGTCTTCTAAAGTGAAGATTAAGCTAATAGGGCTCCGGTTTACCCCTTTGTGACAGCTCGTTTTACAAGTGAACTTGTAGAGGATGCTGAGCGAATTTTGGTCGGGTTGACCAGTGACGAAAGCGACCGAAACCGAATGACGCTTCGTCTCCGGATTGTAGTTATAAATCGCTCCATTTGTAAGGCACATGATAAGGTGGCCGACGTTGTTATACATTTCGCAGCGACATTCATCATTCATGGAGTGTGCTTAAAATATTTAAAATAAACTTAATTTTATTAAAACCAAAAGTTTACCTTCTCTGTTAGGATCATCTTCAATGGAATGTACAGTACATCTTGTGACTGGGACGTCAAAAAATTCTGCATTCGAATAAACAGGGGTTGCCCGGATAAATAACTCCATTCCCCTCTCTGGCACATCTAACAGGAATTGCACCATCATCGCTTTATTTATATCAATAAAGACTTGATTGCACATTTCAGAAAACTGAAAAAATCCATCCATCAATTAAAAACCAGTCAAATTTTACACTAAAGACCTGTCGCTCTCAAAAAGTACTTAGAAAAAATTTATGAGGAAATTTGAAAAATTACACACCTCCCATGATGCTTTGTACATCTTATGTTGCTGGAGGACGATCCTAAAGTTGTAATCACCTGGGTCGTAATTATTGTCGTTGCTTTTAAAAGAGTTTTGAACGTTTTCCAACTGTGTGGAATCACAGACACCATTATTTTTTACTTTGAGCTCCTGAAATAAAAAGAACTTAGAAAAATAGAAGACTTTCAAATAGAACTTCAAAAACTCACATCAACTCTTGGGTTCACATCACAGTTTGACACATCGGCATCATTTATCGCACTGAAATAAAAAATTATTAAAAAATCTTAAGGGCGGATTTACGGGGGCGGACCACACTTCTGGAAGCTCGCACCCCCAGATATCAAGACCAAAAACCTCCCTTAAATTTATTATAAATAAAAAGAAATATTAACTTGGAGAGTTGATCAGCCCAGTTTTCACTGCTTAACGCTTGATCCAAATATCCATCGTCCTGGGATGGATAGCTGAAATAAAAATTTAAAAACCATTTTAAAATTGAAATATTTACTTGTTCAAAATCGCATTTATAAGAACGTCGTCGTCTATTAAGTCCATGGTTTCTTGGAGAAAAAGTAGTTATCTGCGCTTCAACAGCAATTTGATTACTGTTACATTTAAACTACAATAAAAATTCGATTTAAAAAATTTTTTAGTCAAAATTTTCTTTTTTTTTTACCTTGGAAAGTGATCGAACGATGCTCAGAAAAACGGAGAAGGGGAAGTTAATCCCTTTTTATTATTTACATCTTTCAGGATTCTTGGAATTGAAAGAGCAGCAGCCACTTCAATTATTGAGCTTCTACCATAAATAAGGGCTTATAATTTTGATATTGAAAACGTAACTGATAAAAATATTATTTTTTCAAATCATTTTAAACTTAGAACTTAAGAGATGTTATTCGGAGTGGTTATCAATACTTGATAAGAACTTTTTTCTTCTCTCAACTTCCATCATAAAGACGTCGAAAAAAAACAAAACAAAAATTTTATATTTTTCTCGTTTATTTTTTTATTATTTTTTTCCCTCGAAATCTTTTCCAACCGGTGAAAAGGATTTCAAGGGCTATTTTTAAACGTTAAAGAGATTGAGCACTATAAATTTTGTAAAACTGCAATTTTGCTTTTCCCTCCCATCAAAATCGCTCGTAAGTGGGTGGAGCCCTCCTTAAGATCTTAAGGATTTTTAGAGATCTTAAGATCTTGAAAAAACGAAGGGAAATAGGAAGGATTCCTTTTGTTTGCTCTCTAAATCTTGTAAAACTGCTGTAAACGTTCGTTTACTTTTCTTTTATTTCTTACTCCCTTTGAGAGTTCTACCTTGGGTTTGTTCAGGTTAGAGGGTGGCGAAATAAAAAAAGAATAAAAGTTTAACATTTATTTTTGATTCTTTTATGTACAAAATAATTCGGGTACCTTGGATTTTCTTCGGTAAAGATGAGACGGTCTGGACGTAAGATCGCAGGCTCCGTGATGGATGGTCGTAGTTGAGGAAGTATGGTCGATTCCGTTGATAGTGGAAATGTAGATTCTTCTGATCGTTGTCAGTCGTATTATGCCGACCAATCGTCAGTCATCAATCGTCAATCGCCTTTTGCCGACCAATCGTCAGTCGTCAATCGTCAATCGCCTTTTGCCGACCAATCGTCAATCGCCTTTTGCCGACCAATCGTCAATCTCCTTTTGCCGACCAATCGTCAGTCGTCTTTTGCCAACCAATCGTCAGTCGTCTTTTGCCGACTAATCGTCAGTCGTCTTTTGCCGACTAATCGTCAGTCGTCAATCGTCAATCGCCTTTTACCGACCAATCGTCAGTCGTCTTTTGCCGACTAATCGTCAGTCGTCAATCGTCAATCGCCTTTACCGACCAATCGTCAGTCGTCTTTTGCCGACTAATCGTCAGTCGTCTTTTTGCCGACTAATCGTCAATCGTCAATCGTCTTTGCCGACTAATCGTCAGTCGTCAATCGTCTTTTGCCGACCAATCGTCAGTCGTCTTTTGCCGACTAATCGTCAGTCGTCAATCGCCTTTTGCCGACCAATCGTCAGTCGTCTTTTGCCGACTAATCGTCAATCGCCTTTTGCCGACCAATCGTCAGTCGTCTTTTGCCAACTAATCGTCAGTCGTCTTTTTGCCGACTGATCGTCAGTCGTCAATCGTCAATCGTCTTTGCCGACGGGTTCTATCGTCAATCGCCTTTGCCGATTCCTTTGCAGACTCCTCGCCGACTACTCTGTTACTAAGAGACGACTCGTCACAAACAGCCAATGGGAGACTAAACCTATGTCATAATTACTGACAAAACTATTGTAAATTGGTTAATTTATCCTTTAAAATATATAAAACGTTTTTTTATTTAAAAAAACCAACCAGTTTAAAGAAATTCAATTTTAAAAAATTTGTTCCACGGAAAAAGTGATAGGGAGGGAAACCATCGGTAGTGACGTCACAGCTTACAAACCCTTCGGAAGGCTCCATGCGTTCCGTATTAACTTTTGAGAGTTATGAGTGTGTTGATTGTTAATTAATTATTTTTTTTATTGCCATCGTCTATTTTTTACATAGATTATGGTAGAGAAACCTTACTTTGTTGTGAATTTTATATTTTTTGAGACCTTTTGGTCAAATCCTTAATAATTCCGCATTTAACGTTGGAGTTCTATCTTTTCCAATTCACCTGAATCTTCTAATGATTCTTCTATTATTTCTCGATTCTTCCTAGCGTTTTGAGCAGGACCTCCCATATTAATTTTTGATCGAACAAATCAAAAGGCACTGCTCACTCATGGTGGCTGGTGCGAAATTGCGGAATGCCCTTCCTCTGCCTGCCCGGTCTGCCACATGCCGCGATGAATCTATCACTATCAAACACCTCGCCAATCTTTCCCCCTGAAATATCACTACTCTTTTTCCTCTTTTCAAACTCTTATCTCTCCACTGACCTTCCTCCAAGAATCTCTCTCTTCCTGTTATAATTTCCCCTCCTCACCCTCTCTTCACCGGAGACTGACCCACAAGAAATTATTGGAAAGTTTCATTTTATTATCATTTAGATATAAAAGTTAAAGATCTTTAATCATATATTTTAATCAGGCAACCAAAATTTATGATATAATAAGCCGAAAAAAAAAAATGTGTGAATGTGTACAAATTTAATCAGATGTTTCACCCTTACCTTAAATTTATTATGAGAATAATAAGTATGATAATATGCTATTTTTAAAAAAAAACTTAACATTAAAGTGATCCTCACACAAAAACTGATGATTTAATGCTTATGTCAGAATTATTCCGATGCCTCGAAGCCATGCCCGGCGTCTTTTACACTTTTGGGGAGAGAAAAAATAATTTTTTGGAATTTCAAGGAGTGTTTTTACAAAAAGAACTATGCAATAAGTATACGGAGCCATTAAAATCAACTGTTGAAGCTTTAAATGAAAATACACGCGTTTTCAAAGAAAAATAATCGCTATCAGATACTCTCCCGCGTGGAGTTTATAAGCTGTGACGTCACTCGTAGATAACGGCTCGAACCTCGTTTCTAATCAAAATTTCCCCCACTCTCATTTTCAACCGGGAATATCTCGGAAAATACTGAACCGATTTTCACGAAATTTTCACCGTTGTTCTTCATTTATTATGTACTTTTTATTAATGCAATAAAAAAAATTTAGTTTAGTTGGCCATTATCTAGACTTCCCGCGGGTTTAGTCGTCGAATAATCGCCTTTGCCGATCTCTCCCGTAAAACACACAACTTACTCACAAAACCTTTTGACTCACTATCACCACTCGGACTTAACTGAGGAAACGTTGTTTTTTCGACGTTTCTCGGCTTTATATACCTTCGGCTTCCCCCGGGAGGGGTTCCCTATCTACTCTCCTTTCGGAAGTTCCCGTCGGGTGGCGCTATCTTCCCGCCACATTACCTTATGTTACTTGTTTTTATCGACAGATGGCGCTTTTTGTTGGCGATTCTTCCGCTGTTTACAGAGATCTTTGTTTAGAGATCTTAAGGATTTTTAGAGATCTTAAGATCTTAAGGATTTTTATACAACTTAAGATTTTAAGGATTTTTAGAGATCTTAAGATTTTAAGGATTTTTAGAGATCTTAAGATCTCAAGGATTTTTAGAGATCTTAAGATCTTAAGGATTTTTATACAACTTAAGATTTTAAGGATTTTTATACAACTTAAGATTTTAAGGATTTTTAGAGATCTTAAGATTTTAAGGATTTTTAGAGATCTTAAGATCTCAAGGATTTTTAGAGATCTTAAGATCTTGAAAAAACGAAGGGAATAGAAAGGATTCCTTTTGTTTGCTCTCTAAATCTTGTAAAACTGCAATTTTACTTTTCCCTCCCATCAAAATCGCTCTTAAGCGGAACCCTTCTTAAGATCTTAAGGATTTTTAAGATCTTGAAAAAACAAAGGGAAATAGGAAGGATTCCTTTTGTTTACTCTCTAAATCTTGTAAAACTGCAATTTTGGTGTTCCCTCTTATCAAAATCGCTCTTAAGCGGTGCCCTCCTTAAGATCTTAAGGATTTTTAGAGATCTTAAGATCTTGAAAAAACGAAGGAAAATAGGAAGGATTCCTTTTGTTTGAAGGAACAGATCTCTTCAAGGGGAATTTTTTTTGCCAGAAAAACACCTTATACTTCAGCATTTTGCCGATTCTGAGAAAAAGGTGAATGAAAAATAACACGTTTTTAAAAGGGTGTAGGTTTTTATTTTATTGAACAACAATAATTGTGAATACATCAAATAACTATTACATATAATTAATTACTGCAAGTACAACGTGTTCTGTGCGATGGACAGGTATACCAAATTTCACTGGTATTACGTTTTACATTATATAAATATATATACATAAAAGGAAAAGAAAAAATTCCATACTTATTTTATATATTACCTACACCGGGATTTTTCGATATATCCTCTTGAAGATAAAAAGCATGTCTTTTTTACATTATACAAAAAACTCTGCGGGTTCTTGATTTTTTGGGTGTCTCGGATTCGAAATAATACTGGAAAAATACACAAAATTCACTATAAATGGATCGCTATGAATATTTCTATTTTTTCTACATACCACATTCATTTTTACAATTTTAAATTTTCTCAAAAAAAGAAAAAAATTCCTAATAAACAAATATAAATATATTTTTTTGTTTTATATAAATTTGGTCGAGGTTTTTTTTTTAAGTATTTTTACTCTCTCGACTTCTCTGTTAACGGAAACATCAAGATACTTTTTACAATATTTTAACAAAAAATGGAATGTTTTTTTGGTGGTTTTTACAATACTGACCTGAAAACACTTTTAATATTACAAAAACCCGACTTTATAATTATTTTTTAGAAAATTAGAAAAACGAAAAAAGGAACCGACATCCAAACTACTAAAAGAGACTTTATAAGCTACATCATCATGATATGCATAAAAATATACGTCTTCACACTAGAAGTTTAGTGATATTTTTAATTATGTATATAAAAATAAAAAGCTGCAACAAGATTTTTTTCTTTATTTTGGACGAAAAAACAGAAATGCACACTTTTAATAAAAAGGATGTTTTTCTTCATAAAAAGAGGTACTTGTTTTTTTTAAACTAAAAAAAAGGGGGTAAAGATGCTGTTTTTGACTAACCTCACTACAAAATAGCCATCGTGCGTAATGTAATCGTGCTGAAAATTACAATATAAGAGCTATTATTGTCTTTTTTAAAAAATATCCCGTACATTTTAATTTTTTTTCAAAAACCTGCTTAAAAGAGTCGATGGCTGTGAGGATAACCTTTTTTCCCCACTTTTTTTTCTTTTCTTTTATGAAAAAATGTACAAGTGGTTGTAATTTATCAAAATATCTACATAGAAAAAAATAAAAATTAAACTAAAATTTTTTTTCACATAATCCAATATGTGTACACCCTCAAGGTGTTAGTTTTTTTCTAATGCTAAAATGGAACTAATGCTAGTAAAAAAAAATTGCTAAAACAAAAGGTTAATTAACAAAAAAAAAAGTTAAAAATTAATGAGAAATGTTCCCAAATAAAGCAACAATAAAATAAAAATGGCACTTCTATAGGTACTAATATTGTCCTAAAATCTATAATCAGCGTTTTTCTCGGTGGAAACTTAAAAACAAATTGCACATTAGCAACGAGGCTTAAATAAAAGTTTATAACTATGCATAAAATTTTAAATACAATATTTTTTAGTGGATACATTAGACTAAAAGTCCGCAAAGGACGTCTGGATGGATGAAAAATTAAGTACGAGAACCCTTTTTGGGGGGTGCGACTCTCTGGAAATAGCAGTCAAACCACAAGACACCGTGGTCAAACACAAAAGGGAATTTTTATGGGAGGAAGGTGTTTAAAAAAAAAAAAGGTGCAGAGTTTGTAGTATACAGAATACGGCCTACTTTCCCTTAAAGAGGGGAAGAAGGGGGAGTGTGAATTCCCTGCATGAGTGTCCTGGGGTTGGGAAGTATGTGGGAGAGGGAGTTTTTGTTGTTTTTGTTGGGAAATTAGGCGAGAGTCGAATTATCCCATTCTAGATCTTTAAGCTTCCCGACGGTGATGGCGCCGTCGTCTTCGTCTGAAGAGTCGGCGTCTTCGTCGTCTCTGTAGCTCGAGTTGTCATCCGACGAGTCATCCTCGCGGATTTCATCCTTCACTCTCCGCTCGTCAGCCTAAAAACAAAATAACATATAACAACCACATAACAAATTAAGAATTTAAAAATAAACATCAAAGTCAGACTTAAACGTTTATGAGTAAAGAAAGAATGTAGTATCAAAACTTCATTAAGTTTTCAGCAAATATTTATCATCAGATTTCTTAACATAAAGATTTGAGACTTAGATTTAGATGTCATAGGTCCAATTTTCAGATAGATTTTAAGTTAGAGATTTTTTGGGGAAGCCTTAAGTTACCTCTTCCATAGGATTGACGGTGATGTTAAGAGCAGAGTCGTCCCAAGCCATTTCGGCGTCGTTGATCTCTTCTTGGGTCTGCCTATGGTGTGCTGCTCGTATCCTGACGACGCCAAGAACGATCATGACGACAAGGAATCCGACGCAGACGACCATGATGATGGTGACAGCATGACTCGAAGCGGACGCCACAGGCTGGGTAACATAATGCGGTCCGATATCAACATGATGCTGATTTATCATCTGATGTGCGACCGGAATCGCAGTTGCCTTCTCGACTAAAATAGCAGCTGCTTGCGTCGCTGCGGATGCCGTGCTTGCTCTCGGATGGATAACAGTGAGCTAAAAAAATACAATTAAAAAAAATTATAAAAGCTATCCAAGTTTACCGTCTGCACATATTCATTGCTTAAAAATCTTCCATTCATTTCAGAACAAATTAATTTAAAAACTCGATTTAAATAATAAGCAGGTTTTCTGTTTGTGTATTCTATTTGACGTAAGATTTGCTCATAGTTGTAAATGATGTTTGATCCGCTGAGTGTTGCGCCATCTTTGCTTAATTTCGCCATAATGCCAAACTGTGTGATCATATTATGGGGGACGGTCAAAGTTTCATGATCGGGGTTCAAAGCTGGATAAACGGTGACAACGCATGAATCCAATTTCTTTTCAACAGCTCCATTCGCTTCACCTGAAAGGTTTTGGATTAGTGAAAATATACGGTTTTTGGAAATTACCATGTTTCCATTGCCTACCAGGAGGGGTCACGGTGATACGAAGATCGGTGAAGACACGGACTCCTTGTCTGAAATCGTGGTAGTCGCTGGCTAAGTTGGCAGAACCGTTGATGACAAGGGTTGGCTGTTGAGGGGGAAGGACCATAACATAACTTTCAACGTGAGGTACTTTGACTATTCTTCCATGGTCGCATCTATAAACAAATTTTACAACAAAATATAAACAAAATAAAAATACTTACACAATAGTTGTAGTCAAATGTAAATTTCTTCTTCCAGGTGTAGGAAACTCACGAGAATTAGTGTATCCAATCTTTTTGATCAGGACTTCCAAATTTGTTTTATTGTCACCCTCAATTGAAAGCTCAGTCAAATCTGAAAGAAAAAAAATGAATTAAATAGGTTGGATGCATAATTCTTATCAAGCTTATCAGTTTACAGTTCTCAGAAAAAGAGAATGGACTGAGAAAGGCAGATAGCAAATGGGACAAAGAAAAATGTTTGGGAGACAGCCAATGGGTATAGGTTACGTCTTTTAGGTTAAGTTTAGTTTAAACTGTGGTTATAAAGGGAAAAAGGGATTTCTGTGTCTGTGTGGTCCTTATTTTTCTGTGCTTTTGTTAACTGTCTTAAATTGTGCGATGTCTTGAGATAGTCTGATATAAAATATGTATTATAATTACCGCTGTTTGTTAAAAGCTCCATTCCAGGTTCAAGGAGTTCCATTGGCGGTACATCCAAGCTTTCTTTACACTTGTGTAAGCAGCTTAAGACTGATGGTTTTTCAACTTTGTTTAAAAGAACGGAAAGTCCAGCCAAATAGCCATGGAGGTGATGTTTCATTTTGTTTTCAGATCCTTGCCAGCATGCTCCGACTGTGAGAGTGGTGTTGATGCCTTTGGTCGGGTGGAGAGGCCAGTCATCGATCACTTCAGGATTTTTCTTTTCAGACTTAAAAAGCGATCCATCGACATAAAGGTCGACTTCAGGGAACCTGACAGAAACTGCATAGTGATGCCATTCATCATCGCAAACTTGGGGAAGTTTCCATCTCCATTCCGCCGGTCTAAATATGTTAAGATCCCCTTCCGAAAAGTCCCTTCTTATAAGAAGGATTAGACGGCAGTTTCGTACAAACCAGGCATAATGATGACGATTCATTTCTAAAAAATTAATTATTAAAAATAAAAATTAAATGATTTTTATCTTACTGTGATCGTCGGCAGAACAGATGATGTGTTCTTTGGCATGTTTGTCTTGATCTTGACGATGTTTATGTTTAAGCCATGTTGAAATGGTGAAAGTAGACGATAGTCCATGATCGAGAACATGATTTGGAACAGTTATGGCTGATTGGACACCGTCAAACTCAAATATTTGGTCAGATTCATGTCCATCGTCGGTGGAAACTCCTCTGTTCAATTGTCCAAGCGCAGCAGGACTTAGTAGCTCAACGCTATCGGCACTTGCTCCGCATATTTTCCTTTGACTAGCCACAGAATAGGTATCACGGTCGCATCCTTTGTCGATATGTTTGGTGGCAAGAGAAAGCTTCGCTTGAACACCGTGAACATTGCAAGGCATATCACAGAGTTTAAGCTGCGCAGCCGGGAAAAGATCTTCTCGACCAGTTCCAGGAACGTAATCCACTCTTTCAGCAATACCTGAAACGATTTTAAGCTCATTTTGAATAACCAGAGAGGAGAGAATGAGGTTATACAGCAGGGTCCTATTGTTCAAGGTTACTCCTCATCTAATTTATACAAACTTCTTACTCTATTCCCCCCTTCTGCATTTACCCATATGAAAAAGCATAAAAGGTAAGCATAAAAACAAAAAGTGGTCATTTTTTCTCTCTTCTGTGAGCATAAATCATTCCCAAGACTTTACCCTAAAAATTAGACCCTAGAGAATCATGTTTTCAGGCTTATTTAAGAGTAATAGACTCCCAGATGGACCGAATTTCCTGGTTTTTAAGCCGAAAAGTGAAAGTTGTTTATTAAGAAAAGTTTTGAAAACTTTTTCCAAAAAAAGGAGTTGATAACGAAAGGAGAGTGTTTAGATAAATAGGGTCACAGACAAACGGTTTTCTTTGTCATATTGCTACTATCTTCCTGGTTTGTATTGGGTTCGAAATGGGGGAGGAGAGGGCAAAAGGAGATCAGTTCCCTCCTGGTATTGACATTTTCCCCAATCAGATAACCCTATCTGCTCTTTCGAGCACATGGCAGTTCTCCGATCCCGCAAATTTATTTCGTATAAAAGGCTATCGGTATATTTCAAGTGGTTCCGTAATGAAAAAAAAGGGTAAAATTACCTTTCCAGCCGACTTTACAGATCCTGTTAACTTTGACTGTCACCATCACAGGCTGCGACTGCTTCATTCCGCAATCGTAAGCGACAACTGATAAAATGTGGTTATGACTTCTTTCATAGTCGAGAGGCTCCGTATTTCTTATTGTGCCTAAAAAGAATATTTTTAAATAAAATTTTTACTTTAAAAAAATATTACCTTCATTGTCAATAGTAAAAGGTTGATCGGTTGTCAAAATTTCGTATTTGCAAATGTCGCCAAATTTGGGTGTGCAGTCTCGGTCTGTCGCTTCGACCCGGACGATTTCCGAATAGAGGCGTCCTTCGTCGACTTGGCAGACGTACGAAGGCTCCAAAAACGCCGGTGGGTATTCATTGATATCCACAACCGTGATATGTACAGTGGCACTGAAATATATTTAGTTCTTGAAAATGACTCATCTGAAATAGGGTTGACTCATCGTCTCCCCTTTTCTTTAAAATAACGTTTCTTCATGATCGTAAAACTTACTTTTCAGATTGCTGTCCGGAACATGAGACAGCGGCGATGTCAAATTTATAGTTTTTCCTCTTTTCACAGTTCAAGGCTCTCCGTGCCCTCAGTTCTGCTTCACCGCCTTCTTTCAGAATAATCTAAATAAATTTTACAATAAATTATTAGACATAGCTAACGATTTCATTTTAGGATTGAAAAAAAAAACCCACCAGGAATAGAGTAATTTCACTTAAAAAATTACAGAAGTTTTCGGCAGAAAAAACTGTCTAACGAGCGTTTTTTGACGAGAATATCGAAGGAAAAGTACAAATCGGATAAAAACGGAGTTTCTCCGCCAAAAAATCAAGAAAAATGCTAAGTGGGAGACTGAGAAAACCGAGGTTTCTCGGTAGAAAAATAGGTCAAAAAGGCGTTTTTGGAAGAGAATATCGAGAAAAAGACTCAGATCGGTTAAAAATGGAGTTTCTCCGCCAAAAAATTGAGAAAAACGGGCTTTTTTGGACCAAAAATATCGAGGAAGAGGCTCAATCAGATCGGTTAAAATGGAGTTTCTCCGCCGAAACATCGAGAAAAACAGCAAAAGCCGCAATTTATCGGCAGAGAAATCTTTAAAACGGGCGGTTTTTGACCAAGAATATCGAGGAAAAGGCGCAAATCGGGTTAAAATGGAGTTTCTACGAACATCGAGAAAAATGCCAAAAAACGCAATTTATCGGCAGAGAAATCTTTAAAACGGGCGTTTTTTGTCGAGAATATTGAAGGAAAAGCCTAAATCGGATAAAACGGAGTTTCTCCGCCAAAAAATCAAGAAAAATGCTAAGTGGGAGACTGAGAAAACCGAGGTTTCTCGGTAGAAAAATAGGTCAAAAAGGCGTTTTTGGAAGAGAATATCGAGAAAGACTCAGATCGGTTAAAAACGGAGTTTCTTCGCCAAAAAATTGAGAAAAACGGCAAAAAGCCGCAATTTATCGGCAGAGAAATCTTTAAACGGGCGTTTTTTGACCAAGAATATCGAGGAAAAGGCACAAATCGGGATAAAATGGAGTTTTTCCGCCGAAACGTCGAGAAAAACGGCAAAAAAAACCGCAATTTATCGGCAGAGAAATCAAAAAACGCGTTTTTTGACCAAGAATATCGAGGAAAAGCACAAATCGGGTTAAAAAGGAGTTCTCCGACGAAACGTCGAGAAAAAACGCCAAAAAACCGCAATTTATCGGCAGAGAAATCTTTAAAACGGGCGTTTTTTGACCAAGAATATCGAGGAAAAGGCACAAATCGGGTTAAAATGGAGTTTCTCCGCCGAAACATCGAGAAAAACGGCAAAAAACCGCAATAGAAAAATCTTTAAAACGGGCTTTTTTTGACCAAGAATATCGAGGAAAAGGAACTAATTGGGTTAAAATGGAGTTTCTCCGCCGAAACGTCGAGAAAAACGCCAAAAAGCCGCAATTTATCGGCAGAGAAATCTGTAGAACGGCTTTTTACAAGAATATCGAGGAAAAGGCTCAAATAAGAAAAAAAAAAAAAAAAAAAACGGAATTCTTCCTACGAAAAATCGAGAAAAATGTCAAGTGGGAGATTGAGAAAACGCAAAAAACCCGATAAAAAGGGAGTTCTTCCAACAAGAATTTCCAAAAATCTGGTAATTAGAGGGTTTTCTCCAACGATAAACAGAAAGACCACAAAAATCATGTGTAAAAGGAGTTTCTGAGACAAAAAAAAAGTGTGAAAACGCCAAAAATGGGAATTTTTTTGGCCGATAGAAAGATGAGAAAAGACGGAAAAAAATAAAGCCTGAGCGCCTGCTACCACAAATCAGGATCTGCATAGATCATTTCTTCCGGTGGTCCCTTCCGAAATCAAATTACTACGGGCCTGAAAACTTGCAGGAAAAGGTTTCTTCCCCAAATTTGTATTCAATTTGTATCGTACAGATGATGAATAGAAGTTTTGGGGAGAAAAATATCAGAAATTTTTTTAATGCATTAAACGTATTCTATATTTATTAAAAAGCAACAATGCTTAAGAAAAAAAAAGATAATGTCAAAAACAGGAAATTAAAAAAGTTCTCGTTTAAAATTTATGGAAACCTCTCAACGTTAGTTTTCACAGGGTCGAATATCAAAAGGGCGTATCTGAAAGGTCTTTTCAAGTTTGAGAAACCTTGCCGGCACTCCAGAAAGGGAAGGGAGAAACTCTTCTTTTTAAAACGAATTCGGACAAACATCAATAAAATTAAATTCTCAATGTCTTTCACCTTTAAGTCGAAAACGTTGTATGGAGGACTTTTTTTTCTTCAAAAGGCGAAAAGTTTATATTTAAGGGCGGGTTTTCAACAAGACTGGACTTTTTTCAGGAATAACATTAGGACAACATCAATCAATGTGCACTCAAGAGACAAAAAAGTTTCAAACTTTCTAAACGTGAACTGGATTTTTAAAAAAGTAGATTCTTACCTGAAAGGGCGCTTCACCATGATGCTTGTTGACAATATGGAAATCGCAAATTTTCGCACCAACCCCTCGGATTTTGGGCGTCACTTCGACGATTGTTTCATTTTCTTTGACGAGGCCGTGGTATCCAGCTTCGAGATTTTGGAGAGACAGTCTCGGGACTAAATCTGAAAAAAATAAAAATTTTTTAAATATGCGACATCAAATGCCGATTTTAAATGAAACCATTTTCGCGGCTTAATCCTCACTAAACATTTATGAACGCCGTTAATATTCATGTGAACAAGAAAGGCATTTCTACTAAATAAGGGATACACTGTTGGCTGGGAAGTCAACGTTAGTTATGTAAATTAATAAATTGTTTTGAAATAAGGGCTCTTACTGGGTTAACAGAGGATGAAATTTAACTCAAAAAGGTGCAGGGGAAAATATCACGTTTCTCACCGGTCAGGGCAAAAAACAATTAGCGAGTAATTAAAATAATTAAGCCTCGATTGAGTCACGTACAAAAAAAGTCAATAACAACAAAAAATTTATACTTTTGTGCTAACATTTACATATGAAACACTGTCAGAAAGAGCAGTCAAGAGTTATAATCTTATCCTAGGGGAAAATGTGGAAAAAAGAACAAAACTGCTAACATTTACATAAGTTTTAACTTTGCGAAAGAAAAAAATTCTCAGAAAAATTTGAACTTTTGTCCAGCTCAACACGTCTTGTAAAAAAAAATTGGAACAATAAAAGTCAAAAGAGTGTTTGCAGAGCAATAAGTATAAAATGAACATAAATAATGTAAGGTTTAAATATTTTAAAGGAGGAGGCCATAAATGAAAGGATAAAAAGACAAGACGATAAATAATTTCGATGTCGTAAGAAATAAAATTTATTATTAAAAAATAAAAGTAAATGTTAGCAAATAATCAATTTTTATGTTTAAAAAATTTATTATGAGAAGAAATGAGGCGCTCCGAATACGAAGGGCGAACTCGACATCGGACAAATTTTTTTTTTCATTTTCAGATTCTAGACCTTTTGAAGAATACACCCATGTAATTTTTATATTGAGTTTCCCCTTTTTTCCCCTTTAAAATACGTAAAAACCATTATGTGGCAAAGCTCTACTCTCAACCTTTTTTATTTAATTTTTTTTTCTTTTCGAGATTTGGTGATTTTTAAAAAACCCTTTTCTCTATGATTCTATAAAATCTAAAATCTCGCCACGAAAATTCCAGAGAGTGACTTTTCTGTCGAGTTCGCCCTTGACAGAAAACTTTAAAATGCGAATATCTCGAAACTACGTTTTGTCGAGTTCGCCCTTCGTCTTCGGAGCGCCTCAAATACAGTGGGCCCAACGCTTTCGCCGTACGATGCATCGATCTTCCATTTTGGTAAGAGAAGACGCTGGGAAAAATCAGGTGATTTGCGAGTTTTCCGAGAAAGGTGCTCTTATATTGCACAAAAAGGAATGATTCCCCGAAAAGACATTCATGGGAAAGCCCTGGTTGACTCGTGGTGACAGAACAGATGAAAATTGTTTCATAAAGGAACTTGTCAACCCGACAAGTCAACAACATTCTGTTCAACACCGTACAACTTGAATATCCCTCAGAATGACGTCTCAACCGTCATATACCAAGAAAAGCGTTTTTTTTTTGTATTTCTTCGAAGATCTTAATTTGAATAAATTTTTAAAAAAATGTTGAAATCGAAAAAAAGTTTGATAAGGGCGCGTATCTTCCTTGCATATGACATGAAAAGAGCTAGAGTTTATTGATCGTAGCTGAGAGTCACCCTTCTCGTTTCTCCGTCTCAGCTATAAATCTAAAGAGCACAGCGGTCGATTTATAAGATTTCTAGATTACCTGGGCAGTCTGTTATCGAGGAAGGAAAAAAGACCCCTCTTATTCATGAATTTAACCGTCAGGATAGATTTTCGTTATAGAATCAGTAAGGATCAGAGGAAACATGCGTTTTACAAGAGCCTCCGCCGTTTGCTCCCATTCGAGGAGCTGCCGATTCAATATGCATATTATATAAGGGACTGCATAAAAAGGAGATACGGAGAGAAACTTGTTTTACATACAGTTTCTATAAATGTAAAAATTTATTCATTCTATTCAAATAAGTACTTTCTCGTATTATACGCCACCTCAATTTATTGGCTACGTCCACTAAATGTAAAACGAGCTAAAAATCAGGTTGTGTCTGCATCAATTTTATCTCGGAACAAAAAATCTCTATAAATGAAAATTGTAGCTGAAAAAAGTTTGTACAAAAATGGACTAAATGGTTTTTCACTTTTCAAGTAGGACAATGACGGTCAAATCGAAGAAAATATAAAAAAAATGCCCAATAAATTTGATTTCTATTTTATTTTACAAAAATATGTTGGCTAACCGACAAGACCGTTTATTAAAGGATCGAAAGAGAAATACTTGCTTGAAGAGCTTCCAACGAAAACTTCCTTATAGAGAAGTAACAATATAGGAGGAGGAAGTACAACGGAGGAGGAAGTATAACGGGGGGAAGTATAAGGGAACGAAAGTATAACGAAGGGAGGAAAAGTATAAAGGAGGGGGAAGTATTAGGGAGGGGAAGTATAAGTGAGAGGGAAGTTTTTTTGTTTCGAAAATTTTTCTGTTTTCCGTTATTTTTTTCTTCTTTTTTTCAAAAAATATTTTAAGTCCTTTTTTTTTTCAGAAAAAAATTTTAAGTTTTTTTTTTAATTTTTAATTTTTTTTGTAAAAAAATTTCCGTTTTTTTTTGGTTGAAAACTGTGGCCGCTAAGTGTTCGGGGAAAAATGCTACGGACGGCCGGCACCACAGACAAAGATGAGATCGGTAAAGATCAATATTCGATTTGACCCTCCGGGGTCTGGAAGAAAACCCGACGTGGACGGTATCACAATAACTTCTTTAAGGAAGTTAAAATCACAAGGTTCTAAGGAAACTTTTCGGTCTAAAATCGAGAAATACGCCTAAAAATTAGGGCAATTGGGAGTTTTTCGGCCATAAAAACGTGTAAGTACTAGTCTGGAGCTGGCCCCGACGGGAACTTCCTTAAAGAGAAGTATCTATATAGGAGGGGACGTAAAAAAGTAGGGAAGTTATATGGGAGGGGAAGTATAACGGAGGGGGAAGTATAACGGAGTGGGAAGTATAACGGAGGGGGAAGTATAACGGAGTGGGAAGTATAACGGAGTAGGAAGTATAAAGGAAGGGGATGTAGTAGGGAGGGAAAGTATAAAGGAGAATTTTCAAGTTTGTTTTTTCGAAAAATTTCCGGTTTTTTTTTCGAAAAATTTTCAAAGTTTTTTTCGAAAAAATTTTCCGGGTTTTCCTTTTTTTTTTTTCTTCGAAAAATTTTTTAAGTTCTTTTTTGAAAAATTTACTAAGTTTTTTTTGTCCAAAAAAATTTTTTTTTTTTCAAAAAATTTTCTAAGTTTTTTTCGAAAAATTTTCCGGGTTTCCTTTTTTTTTTTTTTTCGAAAAATATTCTAAGTTTATTTTTTCAAAAAATTTTCAATTTTTTTTCAAAAAATTTTCAAAGTTTTTTCGAAAAATTTCCGGGTTTTCCTTTTTTTTTTTTCTTCGAAAAATTTTTTAAGTTCTTTTTTTTGAAAAATTTTCTAAGTTTTTTTTGTCCAAAAAAATTTTCAAAGTTTTTTTCGAAAAATTTTCCGGGTTTTCCTTTTTTTTTTTTTTTTTTTTTCGAAAAATTTTTTAAGTTCTTTTTTCGAAAAATTTTCTAAGTTTTTTTGTAAAAAAAAAAGTTCTTAAAGAAAGTGTCAAGGTAGAAATAATGGGCTCTTGGCCTAGGGATGTGCCTCTCGTAAAGGGTAGAAGTACGAAATTTCTCCCTACTAATAAAAATAGTAATTAAAAAGTGGCAATTTTTTTGCACCAAAAATTCTTAAAAAATATAAGGAGTAATTGGTGAAAATTGGTGAAAATCGGATTAACGGTTCGGCCGCAGCGAATTTTTTAAAATTTCAAACAGACATATCTCCGCCATTTTTTCGAAATTCAAAAATCCCCTCGTTACATTTCTTCACCGGCTAAAGAATTTTGGTGAAAATTTGGTGAAAATCGGATGAAAATTGTGGCCGTAAAGTGTTCCGGAAAAAAATGCTACGGCCGGCCGGCACCACAGACAAAGTTGAGATCGGTAAAGATCAATATTCGATTTGACCCTCGGGGTCTGGAAGACCCCCCCAAAGCAACCAACTTAACCTCATATCCCCTTAAAGGATCGAAAGAGAAATACTTGTTTGAAGAGCTTCCAACGAAACTTCCTTAAAGAGAAGTCAATATAGGGGGAAGTACAACGAGGAGGAGTATAACGGAGGAGAAGTAAACGGAGGGGAAGTATAAGGGAACGAAAGTATAACGAAGGGAGGAAAAGTATAAAGGAGGGGGAAGTATTAGGGAGGGAAGTATAAGTGGGGGAAGTTTTTTGTTTTCGAAAAATTTTTCTGTTTTCCGTTTTTTTTTTTCGTTTTTTTTTTCTTCTTTTTTCAAAAAAAATTTTAAGTTTTTTTTTTCCAATTTTTTTAATTTTTAATTTTTTTTGTCAAAAATTTTCCGTTTTTTTTTTTTTTTTGGTTGAAAACTGTGGCCGCTAAGTGTTCGGGGAAAAATGCTACGGACGGCCGCACACAGACCGGTAAGATCAAAAACCCGACGTCGAGGGTATCGCAATACTTCTTTAAGGAAGTTAAAATCATAAGGTTCTAAGGAAACTTTTCGGTCTAAAATCGAGAAATACGCCTAAAAATTAGGGTAATTGGGAGTTTTTCGGCCATAAAAACGTGTAATAACGACCTTAATTTAGGGAAATATAAATTTATAAATTTCATATAAATTAAGATTTCTTGGCCATTGGCATGCAAGCCCGCAACACCGTTCGGTATAGCGTGTCAAAACGACATTTTTAATTAAAACTTTAGTTGTATTTTTTCCTTTTTAACTGTGCAAATAACCGAATTTAGAGAAATATTAAGGGGCTCAAAGCGAACTGTTTTTAGGATGAGAAAAGATAGGGTTGATTTACATTTCAATACACTTTCTAATTCTCGACCTTTCATTTACAAAGCGCCCCCGGGTCTTGTGCAAGTAATTAAAACCAAAACAGCTCAGCTTTTTTTTCCCTTGATTACAAAACAGAAAACCAAAGGGAAAAAAAATGTTTAAATTTTTGAAAAATATAAACAAATAATGAGATTTTTCTTTTCAAGAAAATCCTTGTGCTCTTAAAAACCTCTTGTGTTCGTTAGAGCCATTGTTACTAGAAGATTGTGATAGAAGACGTTTTTCTTTAAGGAAAAAAATTTAAAACTTTAGGCATAAGAAAAGGGAAAAAACAAAGGATAACTCAACAATGTCAAAGCAGCAAACGACCGACGTCTCCGGGTTCTCTATAGCGCCATATGTGAGCCATAACATCGGGATTCAAAGGAAGAGCGATAAAAACACTACAAAACCCCCTCCGGACCATTCATGACAAATTACGACTGTCCAAACTCCCAAACACGGAATCCCTAAATATACTACCGTAATCTCACAAAGAAAAAGTAGTTAGAAAAAAAAATTTCCATCACGGTAAAACACGATTTTCCTTTTTGCAGGGGATGGAAAAAAGTATTCATTATAAGGGTATATGGAAACAAAAGGGCTGGACACTTAAAGAAAGGTAGCCGTTACCTTCCTAATTAAAACTTGACAAGCTTGGAAAAGCCTCAGGCGACTAGATAAGGTTTATAATTGGATGTGCAACCTTCCACTTACGGATCTTCCATTTCAGTCCGGCACAAAATAGAGAACAATGGCTATTTAAGATATAGCGAAAAGTTATCTTTTCTTTCATTTCATTTTTTTAAAGATGTTAAAGATCAACAATGATACGAACAAAAAAATTAGGTTGGCTTCCTGGTTAAAAAAAAAACATATATTATTTACTCCTAGTCAATTTTTTCAGTTTTTTTGCCGAAAAAACATCCTCAAGGACAAATTTTCGGAAGTTTTCCTTAGTTTTTTTCGACAAGAAACCCCATTTAAACAGTATTTAGGGCGTTTTGTCAGAGTATGGCTTGGTAAGCTCCTATTTTCCCTAAATTAAGGTCGTTGTTACACGTTTTTATGGCCGAAAAACTCCAATACCCAAATTTTTAGGCGTATTTCTCGATTTTAGACCGAAAAGTTTCCTTAGAACCTTGTGTTTTTTTTTTCCGCGACAATAGCCTTTGAACAGTCAGTTTATGGCTAGGCAACCTTCCTTTTGGCGATTTTTAAGGATAAAAATACGCCAATTTTCTAATTTTAAGCGTTTTTAGATGTTTTAGCTCCTATTTCCCTAAATTAAGGTCGTTGTTACTCGTTTTTTATGGCCGAAAAACTCCAATTACCCAAATTTTTAGGCGTATTTCTCGATTTTAGACCGAAAAGTTTCCTTAGAACCTTGTGTTTTTTCTTTCCGCGACAATAAGACTTTGAATAGTCAGTTTATGGCTAGGCAACCTTCATTTTGGCGATTTTTAAGGATAAATATGCCAATTTTCTAATTTTAAGCGTTTTTAGATGTTTTAGCTCCTATTTTCCCTAAATTAAGGTCGTTGTTACTCGTTTTATGGCCGAAAAACTCCAATTACCAAATTTTTAGGCGTATTTCTCGATTTTAGACCGAAAAGTTTCCTTAGAACCTTGTGTTTTTTCTTTCCGCGACAATAAGACTTTGAATAGTCAGTTTATGGCTAGGCAACCTTCATTTTGGCGATTTTTAAGGATAAAAATGCCAATTTTCTAATTTTAAGCGTTTTTAGATGTTTTAGCTCCTATTTTCCCTAAATTAAGGTCGTTGTTACACGTTTTTATGGCCAAAAAACTCCCAATTACCCAAATTTTTAGGCGTATTTTTCGATTTTAGACCGAAAAGTTTCCTTAGAACCTTGTTTTTTTTCTTTCCGCGACAATAAGCTTTGAACAGTCAGCCTTTGGCTAGGCACCTTCATTTTGGCGATTTTTAAGGATAAAATACGCCAATTTTCTAATTTTAAGCGTTTTTAAATGTTTTAGCTCCTATTTTCCCTAAATTAAGGTCGTTGTTACACGTTTTTATGGCCAAAAATTCCCAATTACCCAAATTTTTAGGCGTATTTCTCGATTTTAGACCGAAAAGTTTCCTTAGAACCTTGTGTTTTTTCTTTCCGCGACAATAAGCCTTTGAACAGTCAGTTTATGGCTAGGCAACCTTCATTTTGGCGATTTTTAAGGATAAAATATTCCAATTTTCTAATTTTAAGCGTTTTTAGATGTTTTAGCTCCTATTTTCCCTAAATAAGGTCGTTGTTACTCGTTTTTATGGCCGAAAAACTCCCAATTACCCAAATTTTTAGGCGTATTTCTCGATTTTAGACCGCAAAGTTTCCTTAGAACCTTGTGTTTTTTTCGTTCCGCGACAATAAGCCTTTGAACAGTCAGTTTATGGCTAGGCAACCTTCATTTTGGCGATTTTTAAGGATAAAAATACGCCAATTTTCTAATTTTAAGCGTTTTTAGATGTTTTAGCTCCTATTTTCCCTAAATTAAGGTCGTTGTTTTTTTATGGCCGAAAAACTCCCAATTACCCAAATTTTTAGGCGTATTTCTCGATTTTAGACCGAAAAGTTTCCTTAGAACCTTGTGTTTTTTCGTTCCGCGACAATAAGCCTTTGAACAGTCAGTTTATGGCTAGGCAACCTTCATTTTGGCGATTTTTAAAGATAAAAATATGCCAATTTTCTAATTTTAAGCGTTTTTAGATGTTTTAGCTCCTATTTTCCCTAAATTAAGGTCGTTGTTACACGTTTTTATGGCCGAAAAACTCCCAATTACCCAAATTTTTAGGCGTATTTTTCGATTTTAGAAAGAAAAGTTTCCTTAGAACCTTGAGTTTTTTCTTTCCGCGGCAATCAGCCTTTGAACCGTCAGTTTATGGCTAGGCAACCTTCATTTTGGCGATTTATAAGGATAAAAATACGCCAATTTTCTAATTTTAAGCGTTTTTAGATATTTTAGCTCCTATTTTCCCTAAATTAAGGTCGTTGTTACACGTTTTTATGGCCGAAAAACTCCAATTACCCAAATTTTTAGGCGTATTTCTCGATTTTAGACCGAAAAGTTTCCTTAGAACCTGTGTTTTTTCTTTCCGCGACAATAAGCCTTTGAACAGTCAGTTTATGGCTAGGCAACCTTCATTTTGGCGATTTTTAAGGATAAAAAATGCCGTTTTAGAAGTTTTCAGGTCTTCTGGCGCAGAAACCCACTTTTCAGGGTTTTTTTTAAACTCGCTTCTCATTTTCGTGGGCGATCGGAACCCGTTTGACTAAGAGCCCAAAAAAAATTTAAATTTGAGTTTTTTTTCAAAATAGAATAGCCAATTAGTACGATTTGAAGCCTTTATCTTTCATCAATCAATTTTAATAGAACTCGTCTCGTTTGGGCTCGCCTAGCAAAAAAAAATCTGCTTCGTTTGATTAAAAATTGGAAGGACGAAAAATTTGCAACCGTTTATCGCGCAATTTGTCCGATGGCGGTCACGCGATGGTATTTTTTTATAGCTCCGCAAAAGTCACGTCTTCAGAAATCACAGTTCAAGAGGACATTCCGACGTAAATAAAAATTGTTTAATAATTTTTTTCCCCTTAAATAAATAATTTATTTTATTCAAGAAAGACTGAAAAACAAGACAGTAATGGATATTTCGAAGGAGGTTGAAGGGAGTTGATTACCCAAGGGCAAAAAAAGAAGCCCTAAGGCCACCGAGTAAGAATAGTCAACTTAATAAACATTAAATTTGATTTTTTTAAAGAATAAGAAATTTCGTAAATGAAAGCTTATAAATTATAAATGTCTATATATCCTTTTAAGTGGGCTGAATAAAAGATGTAATCATTCAGGATGAATCACTTTTTTGCAAGACGTCTTTTTTGAAATTGCGTTCCCTGCTTATGTAGCATATGTATCGCACGTGTGAAACGATAGGTCACGTGATGGTGGGGGGGGGGAGCACTGAGGTAAATATTCCTTGGATCTCCGAGTCAATAGAGCTCGCGTTCATATTTAACGTTACCCCTTGAGGTTCGAATTCCCGGAGGGCGACTCAATAGCTGCCAAACACCATGTGTACCTAATTTCGTATTTAACGTAGTTCAAAATGAAAGTTTTAATTTCGTACGTTTTATAAACGATGATAATGGGGAGTAAAAAGGGCGAGCGGAATTGATACACTAATATCGACATGCATATTCATACCCAATACTGGCAGTTAATGCAATTTCCATGTTAAACCCGGAAAACAATCAAACTGAAAATTATAATCTTAAGCTCTAAATCATCGGGAAAACAAAGTTGAAACGTTGAAAAGAAATAGGATTTATTAAAGAATGATTTCGTTTATAAGACGCGGGTATATAGGGGTTGTTAAAGAATTCGCACGAGTGTGGGAGTAATCCTCTTTTCCCTCTCTCGATTAGAAAGATTTAAGGGCAGCAAATTTTGTAGGTCCCTGGGAATTCAAACCTCCCCTTCTTTTATACTTTTCTCTTTTCGGATAATGACGTAAAGGAAAGTTTCTGTATTTTCCGAATTAGAACTTCCATCGATCCGTGGTTTCAATGAAAGTTCGATTCAAGAAAACTTCATTTTTTAATAAATTCCGTTATTGTGGGCCCCCAATGTAGGGTTTATAAGGCAGTAAAGTTCGGTAAACATAACGTTTATTACTCTTCAACTAAGCACAGTTTCCCGAGCGCTAGTTAGAACCTCACCTTCCAAAAGGGGTTTTGTGGTCCGTGGGCAGAAACTCCGAAATAATTTTCACGTTTATACATACGTATAGGTAATACGTTACTTCGAGGGCGTAAAATGCTCAAAACTTGATTAAAACATAACATAATCGTATTAACGAGAAGAATAATTTATGAGAACATTCTTCATTTATGTATCTCAAGTTTCAGATTTAGGAAGGAATAATTTGGTGCGCATCCGATAAGGAGGATCGATTGACCCTTAAGGGTCTAGATACCGTTTTTCCAAAAAACCGTCTATTGGCGTATCACAATAACTTTCTTTGAGAGGGGGGGGGGATAAATTGTCTATTTTTTGGAAGATCCAATGATCGAAAGCCATCTATTGATCCTTTAAAGGGGGGATGTACAGAATGGCATTAACTAGAAGAGTAATAATTGGCGAGAAATTCTTCATTTGCCTTAGGGTTCAGATTAAGGGAATATTGTGTAGTTTGATTTGGGAAAAATTTTACATTCGGCCTACATATTTCCAAAAAAAAATGTCTATTAAGGGAAACACAATATCTTGCTTTTAAGGAGGGGGGGGGGGGGTACGAAAAAGACTTATTGGTCTAGAAAACCTTCCGAAAACTGTCTATTGCGGGTATCACAATAATTTCTTTTTTAGGGAAGGAGGAAATATTAGGTGTACAAAATGAAACTCGGCTAAAATCTACAAAATTCAAATTTACCCTGTGACTGAGTTTCATTTTGTACACCTAATAAATAAAAATTGTAGGAAATTTAATTCTCTATTTTGTACTAATTATTTTTTTGTAGGATGCACCATTTTCGGAAAATAATTTTTTTTTTAAATTTTATCTTGAAAACAGTGCGTCCTAGAGAAAAAATGAATAGAATAAAAATTAAAGAGAATTAAATTTCCAACAGATTTTATTTAGTGCATTTTTTCAATATCTGTAACGGTTTACGATTTACAAGCCTTTAAAAATTAACCTTCTTAATGGCTATACTTCAATAACCTTCTTACACGGAGAAGGTCAACTTTTGATGGACTTTAACGCCTAAAATGTTTAAAATTTTGAAAAAATGAACTACTAGAAGTACAAAATAAACTCGGCTAAAATCTACAAAATTCAAATTTACCCTGTGGCTGAGTTTCATTTTGTACACCTAATAAATACAATAAACTCCTCTTAAGGGTCTATATACCGTGTTTCCAAAAACCGTCAATGAGGGTATTACAATAATAACTATCTTTAAAATACCGAATTTTCAACAAAAAAACTGTCTACTGAGGGTAACACAATAACTTGGGGGGGGGGGGACGAAAAAGACTTATTTGTCGAGAAGACCCCATTTCCGAAAACCGTCTAAAGCGGGTATCACAATAACTTTCTTTTTAAGGAAAGTAGGTAAGAAATAGACTGTTTGTGGAAGCCCCATTTAAAAACCGTATTGCGAGTATACAATAAATTATTAAAGAAGGCACAAAATACGAACATTTTTAATATATAGTTGTTCATTTTTTCAAAATTTTGAACATTTAGGCGTTAAAGTCCATCAAAAGTTGACCTTCTCCGTGTAAGAAGGTTATTGAAGTATAACCATTAAGAAGGTTAATTTTTAAAGGCTTGTAAATCGTAAACCGTACAGATATTGAAAAAATGCACTAAATAAAATCAGTTGGAAATTCAATTCTCTTTAATTTTATTCTATTCATTTTTTCTCTAGGACGCACTGTTTTCAAGATAAATTTATTTAAAAAAAAATTATTTTCCGAAAATGGTGCATCCAAAAAAATAATTAAGTACAAATTTATAGAAAATTAAATTTCCTACAAATGAAACTCAGCCAGTAGATTTTTTAAAAATTTTAAAAATCTACAAAATTCAAATTTACCCTGTGGCTGAGTTTAATTTTGTACACCTAATAAAATAGTTAACAGTGGCATTAACATTTAAACTCAAGTTTCAAGTTAACATTTTTCTCAAGTTTCAGATTAGAGGAAAATTTTTGTGCGAATCCATAAAACTGACAGTAAGATCAATAGCCAAATTAATCCTTCCGAGTTTGGGAGACCTTATTTCCAAAAACCGTTATTGTGGGTATCACAATAACTTTTAAAAAATAAAAGGCACTAGACCATTTTTAAAGCCTAAAATAATCTAAACATAATGGAATTAACAGAAGATTAATCGACTAGATTTTGTTTTCATTTATCTTGCTCGAAAATCAGAGTTTCTGTCTAGAAAGGCACGAAAAGGAAGGGAGAGAGGGAAAAAAAACTTCCTCACGCCTTCTTAACATTTATTTACTTCCAAACAACGAAGAAAATCCACCCGGAATCGTGACGTTTGAAGAATTAAGACGATTTCTAGGTTTAACTTCCTAAAAATCTGAGGGAAAAAAAGTACGCTATGAAAATAAGGAAAAGTAGAAGCCTTTGAATTAAACTTTTCTATTTAGTCAAACCATCTTGAGTGCTAAAATCTTCTGTAAGAAGATCTTTCTAATTAAGATTGGGTTTCGCGAGAAAATTAAGTTTTAAATGACTTCGAGTTGAATATTTTGAAATAAATTATGTATTATATTTCGAGCCCTAGATTAAGATAAAAAGTTATCATGAGAAAAAATGTATGAAGTTAATTTGAGAATGGAGCTCCTTTTCGGGCTATCAAGGCGAAAAATAAAACGTCCAATTCACTCAATGAAGCTTTTTATTTCTTGGGTAAAACCCGTTTTACACCAATCCAAGCGAATGAGTTTTCCCCCCTCACATTCTCAAAATAATCTAAATTGTCCCTAAAATCGATATTTGAAGGAATAAGTCGCTTTCTGAAGCAGTTGTCCATAAACAGAAGCTTTATGGGGTAAAAGCAGGCAATTTAGCCAACCACCGTTACCAGGATCTTGTTAAAGTTTACCTAAAATCAATAAAGCCACTTAGAGTGGAATTAGAACAAACCACCCCGGAGTTTGAGAAACTCGGTATTGATGAATACCGAACTTTGAATATTTCTGAATATCCATGGGGGGAAGAAAAGATCCTGAAGTCCAAACCGTGAAAAAGACGATAATGGAAAAAAAAAATTAATTAAGTCTTTCTTTTATAATTGGTGCCTTCTCCAAACGAAATTTTTTTTATCGCTTAAAAAATATTCTACTTTACATTCAAGATGTAGCTTGTGACCCACTTTCACCAATTTTATCTACTAGAAAAGGTAGGCGGGGGCGGTAATATTTTATGAAACCTTGCCAAACGTGTAGTTTAAAAAAAAAAGTTTTCTGATTTTTGTAGAACAATGTTAGAAGATACAGTTTTCTTGAAGTCTAAATATGGACCCCGCATTTAACGGTGCAAACCGGCTTTAAGTGAAAGTCGCCGTCTGGGATACCACCTGTCACGGAAAAATCAAAGAAATAATAAATAACTTATTTAAACTTTAAAATGTCGAAATTTAAAAAAGAAAATATGAAGAAAAAGTTAAGTCAAGTGGTTTTTAACTTAAAAATGCAAGATGTTTATTGAAGGTAAAAGCAATTTCGATTCCGACGATTAGAAGTTCGTGTCAACTTTGCAATAGCTTCCTTTATAGTTAGGAAAGTTACAAGCACCTACTTTATTATGAACTCTTGAATAATTTCATTAAATTTTTTTTTTCTTAAGGTCGTAAAACGTAAAAATTTAAAACAAATCATTAATACGTCGTTAAAATTTATAGGTAGATATAAATAACGTCAAAAACATAAAAAATTATAATAAATAATTTAAGGATAAACGGGCAATCGCCTACAGGTTTGCGGGTATAAAATTAATGGGATATAAGCGCTAGGAGAGGGGAAAATCCTTACCCTTTTCATATTCTTCCTTGGCTAAAATTTCCTCTTTCAGATATCTTTGTCAAAATTTAGTTTTTAATAGGCTAAGAACAGGGTAACCAAAGTTTTCGGGTAAAAATTTCTCCGTTTTTTTCGCAATGGCGGACTTACAGCTTTTTGGCTGGTTAAATAGCTCCCTCTCGATTAAAAAGGCGTTTACGTCGATTTACCGGTCAAGAAACATCCGTTTTATGAGGTGTTCGGGCGTTAAACACCTTTTAACCGGACCTTAAGTAGTTTTCCCAAGTTTTTGATGAAGAAACACCCGTTTATCGAGTTTTTAAGCTTCCATCGGTTGTTAGAGCGTTTACACCCAAATAGCCGGGATTTGGCAGTTTCCCTTGACGACTTCTGTTATAAAAGGCGTAAAAGATATTTAAAAAAGTCCGTAAAAAAAAGGCGTTTTCGTGGATTTACCGGTCAAGAAACATCCGTTTTATCAGGTGTTCGGGCGTTAAACACCTTTTTAACCGAACTTTAAGTCGTTTTCTCCAACTTCTTGGTGAAGAAACACCAGTTTCATCTGGTTTTTAAGCTTCCATTACCCTATTTAATCGGTTGTTAAAGCATTTAGCACCCTAATAGCCGGGATTTGGCAGTTTTCCTTGATGACTTCCGTTATTTGGGTGTTTTAACATCTTTTTTTCCGGTTTATTTTTCTAAAAGATCTCTATACTGGATTTTCCCCATTATTTTTCTGGTAGAAACGGGTTTTAAGCTTCCATCACCCTATTTTATCGGTTTAGCATTTACACCCAAATAGCCGGGATTTGGCAGTTTCCCTGATGACTTCCATTATAGAAGGCGTAAAAGTTATAAAAAAAAAGTCCGTCAAAAATGGCGTTTTCGTGATTTACCGATCAAGAAACATCCGTTTATCAGGTGTTCGGGCGTTAAACACCTTTTTAACCGGACCTTAAGTCATTTTCCCGAACTTTTGGTCAAGAAACACCCGTTTCATCGGGTTTTGAAGTTCCATCACCCTATTTAATCGGTTGTTACAGCATTTAGCACCCTAACAGCCGGGATTTGGCAGTTTCCTTGATGACTTCCGTTATTTGGGTGTTTTAACATCATTTTTGGCGGTTTATTTATCTAAAAGAACTCTATACTGGATTTTCCCCATTATTTCTGCCTAAAAACACATTTTTTGCACTTTCTACGAGCTCGCTTTTAAGAAAGGTTACCACCCCATAAAAAGCCTGAAAAATTGATTTATTTCTGTGCTCCGGACAGAAAATTTTTAAAATTAGAAAAGATGAAAAATAAAGAACGCTATTTTCCATCTACGAAAAGAAACTAATCAAGGTTTAAGGTGAAAAATCGTAGGCCGTCAATATCAAGTTTAGCCTCGATTGTTCTTGGAGAACCCTTTAGATTACTAAAAGGGTTTTAAAAACCATTTGAAAGGGGGATGATGGAAAGGACAAAATTATTCACTCTCATTACAAAATAGAACTCACTCAATTTACAGAGAGATGATACCACTTTTCTGAGTTAAATCGTAATGATTTATGTCTTTGGCTCCCTCGACGACGAAAAGGGAACTCTTTACGATATCGCACTCGAAAAGCTAAGAGCCTTTTGTTTTCTCATAATGGACCCTCCGACTATAAATGCTTTCTCGACGTTTGACGATCGAGTGTTGATTCAAGCCTCTTTTCGATACAGACGACAAAAATTGTAATATTCGAGTATTTTTCTGACAAAAGGTGTGCTTCAGTTTTTTCCCCCCGTCTAAAAAAAAATGATAAACGCTAATGCTATGCGAATTTATAACAAGCGGACGTCGCTCTATTTATCCTCCTCTCAACGAGCAAGCCGTCAACTCATAATTTAAAAATAAGAAAAAAAGATTCAAGAACAACCAACTTTTTTGGATCAAACGTCTGGAATCGCTGTTCCGATTGATTTTGGCCAGTTTTCTGCAGTGCGATTAAATATTTAAGGGTGATTTTGAAACATTAATTAAGATCCTAAAGGAAGAAGCTTAAGTTCTTAATAGGTAAACATTTAAGGAAATTAATACTTCCTATAGATTTGCCTCAAGATAAAATAGGGTTATTTATCTGTGGGTACAAATAATTAAGAATGCGTTTGTTAAAAAAGTACCTACTGGTTTGAAGAGCTTCCAACGAAAACTTCCTTAAAGAGAAGTATCTATATAGGAGGGGGAAGTATAACGGAGGGGACGTAAAAACGTAGTGGGAAGTATATGGGAGGGGAAGTATAACAGAGGGGAAGTATAACGGAGGGGGAAGTATAACGGAGGAGGAAGTATAACAGAGGGGGAAGTATAATGAAGGGGGAAGTATAATGGAGGGGGAAGTATAAAGGAAGGGGATTTAGTAGGGAGGGAAAGTATAAAGGAGAATTTCCAAGTTGTTTTTTTGAAAAATTTTCCGGTTTTTTTTTTTTTTTTTTTTTTTTTTTTTTTTTTTTTTTTTTTGAAAAATTTTCTAAGTTTTTTTTGTCCAAAAAAATTTTTTTTTTTTTTTTTTTTCAAAAAATTTTCAGTTTTTTTCGAAAAATTTTCCGGGTTTTCTTTCTTTTTTTTCGAAAAATTTTCTAAGTTCTTTTTTCGAAAAATTAACTCCTCAAGAAGTTACTGTGATACCCTCCGACCCTGTTACTAGAAAAAGGGTCTCCAGACCCGTAGGATAAATCTGATAAGTGATCTTTGCCGATCCTGACTTTGTCTGTGGTGCCGGCCGTCCGGCCGTCCGGCCGTCCGTCGCCACTTTTCCGGAACACTTCACGGCCGCAATTTTCATCCGATCTTCACCAAATTTATACACAAGCTTCCTTCACAGAAATCTTGAAAATGACGAGAGCTTTTTTCGAAATTTTTCAAAATGGCGGAGATATGACTGTTCAAAGATTTAAAATGAGCGCTGTGGGCGTACTGTTGGTCCGATCTTCACCAAATTTTCACTAAACATTCCTTGAATTATTTAAAAATTTTCCATGTTTTTAAAATTTTAATTTTCCAAAATTTTTTTACTAATAATTTTTCTAGGCAGAAATGTGAGTCACTTCGCCGGCTCGAGGGCGGCCTCTCTTTGGCTAACCGTACTGAATTTTACCTTGATAAAATTTTCAAAATAATTTTTTTTTTTTTTTTTTTAACTTCCTCAAGAATTTTTTAACGGAAAATAAAATGGCGATTTATTAGGTACTTAATTTTTATTTTTTTTTTTCAAAAAACAGAAAACGAACAACAAAAAGTTAAAAATACCTAAAATTCTAACTTCCTCAAGACTTACTGCGATACCCACCAAATTATTTCACAACTTTTACAAAAATTTAGTTCTCCTACTTAATACTTCCTCTCCTGTATCCTTGAGGATTATCGTTGGAAGCTCTTCAAACCGGAACTTTTTAAGTCTCAAGGTAGAAATAATGGGCTCTTTGGCCTAGGGATGTGCCTCTCGTAAAGGGTAGAAGAACGAAATTTCTCCGTACTAAAAAAATTAATGGTAAAAAGTGGCAATTTTTTTACACCAAAAATTCTTAAAAAATATAAGGAGTAATTGGTGAAAATTTGGTGAAAATCGGATTAACGGTTCGGCCGCAGCGAATTTTTTAAAATTTCAAACAGACATATCTCCGCCATTTTTTCGAAATTCAACAATCCCCTCGTTACATTCTTCTTCACCGGCTAAAGAAATTTTGGTGAAAATTTGGTGAAAATCGGATGAAAATTGTGGCCGTAAAGTGTTCCGGAAAAAATGCTACGGACGGCCGGCACCACAGACAAAGTTGAGATCGGTAAAGATCAATATTCGATTGACCCTCCGGGGTCTGGAAGACCCTTCCCCAAAAACCCGACGTCGAGGGTATCGCAATAACTTCTTTAAGGAAGTTAATAACCCACAAACTAATATTAAGAATGCGTTTGTTAAAAACAGAAGCCATGGTGTTTGGTAGGGAAAAATTTGGGGTGTTCTCGCCCTTTCGCTTTGACCCAACTGGGGCAAGACTTTAATTTTTTCTACCTGAATACTAAGAAACCATAAAAATTACCCAAACTGAATAAGTACAATGGGGTCCGTCAGAATTTGGGAATCCAAACGTAATGGAAATATTTTTTCTGCTATATGATTTATGTGGTAGTGATGCTCGTCTATCTTAGACTTAAAATAGACAAACGGTCTATTTCGGGTGAGTCAGAGCCTGGAAAAGGCAACAATGTTTGAAAGGTACAGGCCGGCTCAGATAAGGCATGTGGGCGTGTGCATTCAAGGATCCTCAAGGTTAGGACTGTTGCAACTGGATTCTAATGTTAATTTTTCTCCATAAAAAAACGAGAGTTTGAGAGGAAGGGAAAAAGGAACATTTAAACCCTGATAATCGTACTTTTGTTAAGTTCAAATTAGTTGTTTTTTCAATACCCGGTGTCTAAACATTACGCAAGAAAGGATTAACGAGAGACGAGACCTCTCGGGTTTCTTCGACACAAAAACGCGTTGACAGGCTTCTGGCTGTACGCAGAAATTCAACACCGAGGGAAAATACGGCGAATAAAGTGTTTTAATTTTTCAGAGAACGGAATATTTTAATCTCAGGATTCGCAGTGATTTACGCGGAAAAAAAAAGGTGCAGATTCTTCTGTTTTATAAATGAAAAGGGCCCGAAATTTCGACAATAAAAAAAAAGAGGGGGCGAATACAACCGAAAAGTATTTCACCCACGATTTCTATTTATACGTTTCTCACCCTAACCGCCTTCAGTCTGGGTTCCCTCGAAAATATTTTATCACGTCCTTTTAATGATTAAACGCCTTCCAATACCTTCGCGAAGTTTCGGGAAAGATGGGGGAAGGACCGTGTAGATATTCCAAAGGAGTTTAACCCAATTTTCCAAGACATTCCATAAACCGAATGAATTATGGGAGTAATTAACGAATTCATATCCCCTTTTATTCACGATTTGAGTGAATTTGAAAACTTCATCGGGCAATAATGGAATAATATACGAGTAATAAAACTATATTTCCTAGACGGTATTTCATGGTAGCAATGCGTATGAGCTCGTTAATAATTTCGCTATTTGCCCTTTGAGTTTGTTTGACCGGATTATGCTAATTAGTCTGGAGAGGCAATGATGATTGTGGTTCAACTCTGGTTCAATCAGCGAATTTATTACATGAATATGAATTGAAATTCGATGAGCAGTAACTATTATACATCTGAACAAAAAACAAGGAAAAATCGAGGATAGAAAGTGTCAACAATACCTGGATGATTGTGATGGGATAAAAATTCCAACATACCTGAAACAAAAGAAAAATAATTTAAATTTAAAATTGCTAACAAGTCGTCCAAAGTGAAGCAGAGTTTCCAAAATGGGTACTAAGGGTAAAGGAAGATGTATTTTTGCGGTCCCTTCTTAACGAAGGTTAATGATTAAGGAAAATCCATTTTTCGTGATTCTACACTTTTAACTTGGTTTTACAAACAAAAACCCATTTTTTGTTGCATTTTCAGGCGTTTTCGTCGGCTATTCGTCAAGAAACCCTCTTTTCCTTGAATTCACTCGCTTTAGTCGGTTATTCGCAAAGAAAAGAAGAAGAAAAATAAGAAAAAAAAATCCTCGGAGGTAAGTGACTTGATTTTTGTCCGGGAAAACCCCTTTTGTACGGTATATTCGGTCGTAATCTCTTATTCGTCAAGGAAACCTACTTTTCACTATATTTTCTTGTTTTTTTATCGGTTTTTTATGCCAAGAAAACTTCCTTTTTCGTTGATTTCCTCACGCTTGGACAAGAAACCCCTTTCAGGCGTTTTCCTTAGTTTTTTGACACAGGAACTTCATTTTTACCGAATTATGGCCGCATTTATTGGTTTTTAGCGCTTCCAGATTATCGAAGAACTTTACACTTTTAAAATTACTGGGCTTTTAAAATGTTGAGCAATCTCAGATGATTGATATTTAAGTTTCATTTTTAGAGTGGGCGAGTTATTATAGAACTTTGCATTTAGCGGCGAATTCTAAAAAGTTTAAAAACATAACGTAAAATTTTAAGCAGCTTTCGTAAAAGTCAAATTTCGACGGGAAATTAATATTTTGTCGGTAATTCCAAGGCGGTTTTGACCCACGTCTTTGATAATTCATCGTTTTAATAATTAAGAAATCGTTGACGCATTTAAGAGGAAATTCGTTTAGAGGAAATAATAGGTCCTGCAGGGTCAGGTAGATTAATCGTTTTAGGAACTCATCTCCTAGTCGAAAGTGTTGATAAAATCACCAAGTCGAGATTGACAACTTTCATTTGGAGTTAATTTAAATCGGACGGACGGAGCTTAGATGGGAAATTAAACGCTTTTTCGAAGGGAAAAAGATTCATTAACGTCTCTTTTTTTAAATAAAATTTTCAAATGTCTCAAGGAGAAACACACGTTTTATAGTCCCTTTAAACGAGAAAACGCATAATGCATTGTCCTTGCGTTTTCATTACTCCAGACTATAAATTCCTAAAACCCCCCCAGATACCCAAACCTTTCGGTTTTAATTAAATTCACCTCATCATTTTGAGAAGGTATATTTTCAGAGCCATTTTAAATTGGCTTATCGCCTTCATGATTATTCAACCGTTACATTTTTAATTTGAAATATTGGCTGTATTAAAAGAAACGGAAGTTTAAAAAAACCCTTTTAATGTAATTATGAAGAGATCGTCCAGAATAGACAGAAGGGATTAAATGCTTTAATTAAACTTCATCTATAATAACTTTAGGATGGATTAAAAAAATTTTAATCCTTAAAAAGTGTCTTAAGATTAAGTCTTTTAATTTTATGAAAATCTTGTTACTTAAATGAGATGATGAAAAAGATATTTTAAGTGATATTAACATTTTTATCTTCCTTAAAGGGATATGAGGGTTGGTTGCTTTGTACATATTTCGTTGTGAGCAACGGTTTTCGGTTTTTCCTTCTATCTCGGAAACCGTCGCTCAAAACGAAAAAATGTCGTAAGTAAAAGTTGTAGGTACTGAAATTTACTACATAAAATATCTTATTAGTTTTTTCCATCAGAGCAATACTTTAGGAGATATGGAAGTATTTAAGTTGGTTGCTTTGCAAATTTTTCGTTGTTAACAACGGTTTTCGGTTTTTCCCTTTTATCTCGGAAACCGTCGCTCAAACGAAAAAACGTCCTAAGTAAAAGTCGTAGCTACGGAAATTTCCTACAAAAAAGACCTTATTGGTTTTTTTATCAGAGCAATACTTAAGGAGATATGAGGGTTCTTAAGTGAGTTGCTTTGCAAATTTTTCGTTGTAAGCAACGGTTTTCGGTTTTTCCCTTCTATCTCGGAAACCGTCGCTCAAACGAAAAATGTAAGTAAAAGTTGTAGGTACAAAGATTTCCTACAGAAATTTCTTTATTTATTATTTGCGTAAGAGCAATATTAAGGAGTTATGAGGTTAAAACTAATAATCCTACAGAGCCTGTCTGAAAACTTAAAACCTTCATATCTCCTAAAATATTGCTCTGACGGAAAAAACGAATAAGATTTTATGTAGGAAATTTCCGTAGCTACAACTTTTATTTAGGACATTTTTTCGTTTTGAGCGACGGTTTCCAAGATAGAAGGGAAAAACCAAAAACCGTTGCTCACAACGAAATATGTACAAAGCAACCAACTTAAAACCCTCATATCCCCTTAAAGAGAAGATATTGTGACACCTCTACAGGAAAAAAAAGTCTGGAAGACCCCGTAGAAGAAAACTGATAAGTGATCTTCACCAATGAGGTTGTCTGTGGTGCCGGCCGTCCGTCAATGGGATTTTTTCCGGGAAAGCTTAATTATATCACCCAATTTTCCGAATTTCGTAAAAATGCTGAGTTATGTCTGTTGAAATTTAAAAAATTGCGGAACCATCGATCAAATTTTACCTTATACTCCTTATATTTTTAGCAGAAAAAAAAGTATTTTTCTAAATTTTTTTAATGTAGGGAAAATGTGAGACGTTCGCCGCGGGCGAAGTGCCATACTTCCGGCAGACGGTCCATTTTTCTACCTGAAAAGTTTCATGCAATTTGCACCTGATGGGCAAAGACTTTAATTTTTCTACCTTGATTCTAACAATTTTATTTTCGATATTAGCGATGAAAAAACTATTACGACGCCCTTGATTGAGGAAGCTCCTGTCAGGGTCAGATCAAAACCAATTTTTTTTTAATCCAGATGTATCTAAAAATTCATTTGAGAGGTCAAAATAAAAATGCGAATTCATGGAAAACAAAGGTATGCTAATATCATCCGGATAGGGCAGTTGGATGTTTTGATTTATGAATCCCTTATTCAACATGAATACAATCGACGTTTTATAAAAATTCGATTTTGTGTAGGAGGGGACGTTGAAACTCTTTTGTCCATAATCCGTATTGTCAATTAAGTAGCGAAAAGGCCTTTGTGTAGGTTACCTCATAAGGATGGAAGCGTTCACACCTACAGTAATATTTCCCGGGGCGTACTCATCCCGTGAGCGAATTATTAACAACCCACTTGCTCTGGGCCGAAATAAGCGGACGTTTAACAGTCGATGAGAAGAAAGGTAAAAGCAATCAAATCAAATAGGGCTTCCCTTTAGTCACATCAACGAAACCTTTTAGGTATAAATGTATATCAAAAGTTATAACTCATGACCTAAATCCTAAAACAACACAAATATGAGTTTTGCTAACTAAATTAGCAAGTATGTGTCCTCTGAAATTTACATTCCAACGCCCTTTTCGAAGAATTCAGTTATTCGCGACCACAATGTGGTTTTAAACTTCTTGTATACTAACTAATTCCCTTTTTACTGTTGATGTGCGAGAAAAATCGAGAAGCTGGATGTATAAGGACATTTAAATGTGACAGGGAAAAATCAGATGATATTAGGTGAATGAAACTCACCCACAGGGTAAATTTGAATTTTGTAGATTTTAGCCGAGTTTCATTTTGTACACCTAGTAGTTCATTTTTTCAAAATTTTAAACATTTTAGGGTTAAAGTATCAAAAGTTGACCTTCTCCGTGTAAGAAGGTTATTGAAGAATAACCATTAAGAAGGTTAATTTTTAAAGGCTTGTAAATCGTAAACCGTTACAGATATTGAAAAAATGCACTAAATAAAATCTGTTGGAAATTTAATTCTCTTTAATTTTTATTCCATTCATTTTTTCTCTAGGACGCACTGTTTTCAAGGTAAATTTATTTTTAAAAAAAATTATTTTCCGAAAATGGTGCATCTAGAAAAAAAAAATTAAGTACAAAATAGAGAAATAAATTTCCTACAATTTTTATTTATTAGGTGTACAAAATGAAACAGCCACAGGGTAAATTTGAATTTTGTAATTTTAGCCGAGTTTCATTTTGTACACCTAATATGCATCTTGCAAATGTCATTTTCTTAAACTGTACCCGGTTTTTATAAAGGACCAGGCGGGGGCTTTTGCCTTATTGCCTTAGCCAAATTGTGTTTGATGTAATAAATGAGGAGATCAACTCTCTTGACCACGTTTGATCGACCTGCAAGACAATTGGACTGGCCCGTAGAGGGTCGGATAAGTATTTGAATTATGCCCGACCTACCACAGAGCCGTTTCGAATAAACCTATAATTAAACTACACATACCTCCATCACTCATTTTTAACTTCCTTAAAGAAGTTTTTACCCTCCACATCGGGTTTTAGGAGAAGGGGGTCTTCCAGACCCCGTAGGGTCAATTCGAATGTGTACCGATCTCGACTTTGCGGTTTCGGCCGGCCGGACGTAGCATTTTAGGTAGATTTGAAATTATACATCTCCTACATTATACTTCCCCTCTGTTATACTTCCCCACCTTCTCTTTAAAGAGGTTTTCGTTGGAAGCTCTTCAAATTAGTGCTTTCCTAGCTTCTTCCTAATCCTTATAAAACCATCACGAAGCATCTTTTGAGAATAAATTGGCCGAAATTGTTTAGGAAAGTTAGGTTTGTCCCAGAACTGCTTAGGATACCACTCAGAAACACTTTGCCGTGTACATAATGTTTCTAATTTGCATAAACATCCTGAGTGCGTTGAATTTACTTCAGGTACAACCTTCCTCCCCACAGGGGAAATCGCAAGCGCAATACTACTTAATTCGCAGCACACACGGAATTTAAAATATCGACGCTTTTTGTTCACAATATCGACAATTTTACAAGAAAATTTAAAGGCTTTGTGTGAGAGGGGGGTCCGATAGTCATTGAGGACGTGGCCAATTAGTCGTTAAAAGCGTGCAAAAGCAATTACCCTTTTGTCCCAAGGAGAACTCTTTCAACGGTCTATTTTTCTATCAGAGAATAGCCCTCTGTTTTCAAATCAACATTTAATAAAAACCGTAAGGTGAATATAATTTTTTTCAAAAAGTGAAAAAGACTTTTTATGGAGGGAAAAGACCTTTTAGTATGGGTGTGGAGATTTAAATATTAATATCGAAATATACCGGAGGGGAAAAGGTCTTTAATGCTCCTCCCAACGAGGGCAAAGGTATTAAAACATGAATGCCTTCATGAAAGCGAAAAGGGGCTACTTAATATTGGCCATTTGCACTAGTTAGACGTTACCTCCGCCGGGTCGGACATTCCCCAAAATGCCTTCAAGTTCAATAAACGAATCTAGAGATATCGAAAGAGCGCTTTTTAAACGATTCTCAATTTAACCTTTCAGAAATAGTTACCGCTCGATATTTTCTCCAAGCCATTTTAATCCTCAATAAACAAGGGGAAGCGATACCGAAGTTTACCTTGTATTACACGCACTAGCCATAACACGCAGGGATTTATTGGTAAATCGTTCATCATTTCCTGGTTTAATTTTTCACAGAAAAAATTTTTTTCAATTAAAAATCAAATCAACTTTTCAACTCGTTAGAGCACTTGGCAAAAAATTAAAAATTCTCTGCGACACTAACGACTTTTTTTATTTACATACAAATTGCGCAAGTTTAATATGTTTCAATCATATTTTGGTTGGGATTTTCTTGGTTTTAAACAAACCTCCGCCAAGTCAGGGACGAAAATTGGGGAGACAAAGACGATGTTGAATGGGATGATGAATGAGAAACAGGCTATTATTCGAGATATCGATACACGAAAATCAATATCAGGCGGCAAGGATAGATTTTTTAACACAAAAAACGATAGTGAATGGAAATGATGAATAAAACAGAGTAAAAATTATTGACGGTCTTTTTTAACCCCCGGAGTTTATAGGGGATGTATTGGGAACTCGTGAAAAAACAATAAAGGCCTGAGAATCAAACGATAAGAATAAAATAAATAAAAAATGTTATTTCTTATCAATGGCTGTACATGTAATGATAATGACTCATTAGCACAACAAAATGAATGATTGTTCATGGAATAAACAATTTTTCGTCCATTTCCTGTACGGCCGAAAAAAATTGTAGAGAGAAAAAAAGGCGTCGGCGTCTCATCTTGACCGGTGAATGTGAAGGATAAAAGAGGGATAATAAACGGCTTAGGGGTCGGTACAATGGGTTTAGGCGTGTCCTTTACCTTTTACCTTGGTTTTTACACGGGGAACGCCGGGTTTTCGAGTAAATGAATAGCCTATGAATTTTTATGGTCCCCCTGTACGTGTCTCTTTGAATCCTTTTTGGCTTTGCGAGGAGGGAAGGAAAAAAAACTTTAAAGAAAACCATAGGCTCTTCATAGAAATACTCATTATTTCCATTTTCAATGGAAAGGTTTTCTTCCCTTTTAAAATCAAGTCTATAAATTGCTTTTAAATTACCAACTTAACGAAAAAGAGAATTCCGTTAATGAAAAAAATATCGATTTAGAAAAAAGAAAGTTTTTCACCTAACTTAGGATTTTAGATTTTTTAGAAGAAAAAAAAAGAGAGAAAAAAGTCCCCGGAGGTGAAAAATGATGTAGATACTTCACCTACATATGAACATAATTTTAGTATTCACTAAATTATTAATCCCGTAGAGGTAAAAATTTCTGAACATGACAGTTCAATTTAAATTTAAGCCAAGCGAGATTTAATTTTAGTTCCATCTGCACCCTTTAAAAAATGTAATCGGATATTCTGTCCATTGTAGGTGGAAAAAAATCTGAATAGAGAAAAAATTTGAGATTTGGAAAAAAAATTGGAAACGTTCCAAAATGTGTTTTATAATGATCCCACCTTTCCTCAACTTCTCTCAACAAAGGAAGTGCTTCCCGCATATGGGGACAATAAAAAAAGTCAAAAAATTATCTTATCTTTATATAAACCCCAGTTTATTGTTATATTGTTGGGGGGAAAAAAGCGATATCTAAGAAGAGCGAAATGAAAAAAGTATCAAACCAATCAATCGGCAAGTTTCCACTTTTCAATAAAGTATTCCAATTCAGTTTCGATGGAGTTTCTTTAAGTGCGTAAAGCCGAAGAAGGCGCATTATTATTTCAGAATAATAGGAATTTCATCCGATCAATCAGAAAGGATGAAAACTTTTTTTTTTTAGAGGAAAAAAATCCACGAATTTTTTTGGTAAAAACCGAAACTGTAAATTATTCCGCGAAGAGGCGAGTATTCCGTGTTAACGTCTCGTAATGAGATGATCGACCGTTTTTCGGGTTGGATGTTAATCTGGGGCTCGGTTGTCACGATTCCGAAGCGTCTATTCTTTTAAGCCCTCGCGTATCGGAAAACAGGGTGAATATATAAAACGATTTACATTGTTTTCCTTATAAAAGCCATTTTTCCTTATTTATGCAAGGAAAAAACAACGTGAAAATTCTGATTCTTCAATCGTACTTTTCTGGTGGAACAATAAAGTTAATTTAATTACGATTTTTAATTAAAGACCTTAGTATATTTTAAAATGTTCAGTATTTTTTGAATCGGCATTGAAAAACCATGATGAATGCTCAAAACTTTTAATAATTTACGCTTGAAAAATATTATTTTATTCAATAATTTTTACGCAGGGGAATAGTTGAGTGGCTAATTAGTGGTAAAAAGAATAAAATATAAATTCAAAGCGTAGGGAGCAGATGTTATAAAACGTATTTTCTCGGTTGAGATTTTAAAAGGGGGGGATTTTCTCTCGTCGTGCGCGCCTTGCACCTGTATCGAACACCACCTGCCGTCAGGTCAACTTTCAAGTGGGTTCCCTCCCCGATGATTCTACCCCGAACGCTACCTTCAAAACAGTCGAAGAGCCACACAAAAAAGTTGAAAAACGCAAAACCAAGATCAACCACAGAAAAATAAATAAAACAGTTTTTCAAGGGGGAAACTCTTCAAAAAAAAGAGGAGAGGAAAAAAACATGAAAATTAAATACACATTAATTAAACAGCTTGTCTCTTTTTTTTATGTTTACTGTAAATTTTTGTTCCTTTTAATTTAAAACACTTTTGACGACGTGTAACAAATTAAACATTAAAGAAGCTTCTATTTTTTGAAAACAAAGGAGTAAAAAAAATTTCAATTGTTGTAATTTGAAAAATTACAACAATTTTAAACATAATTTTAAAAAAATTACTTCTAACTTAGCACGATAAAAGTCTTGATATTTTTAAACAGCTGGATGTAATAGATTTGATTTGCCCCGTAAGGGCTGGCTGGGTAAAGACTTTAATTTTTTTTCTACCTTCATACTCAAAATTTCGTTATCAATATTAGGTATAAAATTAATTAAACAGATTGTCTCTTTTTTTTATGTTTACTGTAAATTTTTGTTCCTTTTAATTTAAAAAACTTTTGACGACGTGTAACAAATTAAACATTAAAGAAGCTTCCTTTTTATAAAACAAAGGAGTAAAAAATTCAATTGTTGATAATTTTAAAAAATTACTTCTAAGCACAATAAAAGTCTCAACCTTGATGTTTTTAAACAGCTGGATGTAATAGATTTGATGCCCGTTCCGTATGGATGGGTAAAGACTTAAATTTTTTTCTACTTTCATACTCAAAATTTCGTTATCAATATTAGGTATAAAATTAATTAAACAGATTGTCTCTTTTTTATGTTCACAGTAAATTTTTATTCCTTTTAATTTATAAACATTTGACGACGTGTAACAAAATAAAACATTAAAGAAGCTTCCATTTTTAGAAAACAATGGAGTAAAAAAATTTCAATTGTTGATAATTTAAAAAAATTATTTCTAACTTAGCAATAAAAGTCTCAAGCTTGATAGTTTTAAACAGCTGGATGTAATAGATTTGATGCCCGTTCCGTATGGATGGGTAAAGACTTCAATTTTTTTCTACCTTGATACTTAAAATTTCGTTATCAATATTAGGTAAAATTAATAGCCTATCGTTAAATAAACAGGAAAATTTTATAAGAAGCACTCAAGTCTTGAAAAACCGCTAATGTAATTCACAATGAAAGTAGCCCGAGGAAAAAAAAAGAGGCTAAAAAATTACTTTCATTAATGGTCTCACCCATTGAAAAAGTTGTGCTTAAAACCCCCCCTTTCCATGAAAAGACCCGTTGGCCCTCATTCAAAATTCGGTTTACAGGTAAGATTCATTAACATAGATATTAGATGAAGTTGTATTTAATTTGGAACAAAGTTCGCCATTCTAAGCGATTAAGGGATGATAATTACTACTTTGAGTATTCAAAAGTGGGAGCGTTTTCTAGTTGTCCTTTTCCAGGCCGCACTTTTCTCTTATTGGTTTAATTTCGAAGGAATGTAAAACAAAAGGCTTCGGCTGTTCAATTCTAGACTTAACGTGACTAATGATCCTTTTAGAACTCGACGCACTTTAACCCTCATCCTATCCTTTTAGTGTTTTAACCCGATTTCCACGGATGATTTTAACTGGAGTCGAAACAAAATTGCAAAGCTAATCTAATCGAGGCTTCGAGAAATCTGCCCTGGAGTTCCTTCACGTGGAATTAATTATATCCGAGTTGACAATAATGGTGTGAAGTGCATAAACCCCTGAAAGCTAATCCGCCCTCTTTAGAAAAAAAAGTTGGAACCGTTTTTCCGCTGAAGATCCTCAGCAAACCTTCATTGATCATGAGTTTAACTATTTACAAATAAAGGAACCCATGTTGACACTACTCGACAAACACGAGTTTCTATTCTCGCTTCTGTCAACTCATTTGCGGGCGTTTAAAACGTTGAAAAATGTTTCAATCTCGAAATTGGGATCATTCACGAAAATTCTCGAGCTCTCTTCTCAATGGGCTGGGGGCAATAAAACAACTCTGCCAAACGTTCAAAGAGCCTACGGGATGATTTACGGCCACTACGATTCACAAGAGGGATACAGATCAGGACAAATTTATAGAACCGAGCTCGTAAATTCTAAACATTTTCACAAAAATGAGAGAAAATATTGAAAAAAGTTTTGATTTACTTTTTTTTTAAACTTATAGATGACCAATAGTCCAATTCGAGCTGTCACCGAAGTTCCCTTCCTTGAAGAAAAGGAATAATATAAGAGGGGAAAAATAATTTTTTTGGGGTTCTAATTCCCAGCTATAAAACAAAAATTCGGAAAAAAAATTTTCCTTCAAAAATTATTAAAAAATATAATGTAACGCCATTTTTGAAATTCAAAAATCGGAAGATTGTAATTTGGTGCAAATCGGTTGAAAATTGTGGATGTAAAGTACTCCAGAAAAAATAATGACAAGGTTGAGATCGGTATACAGGGTGGTTCAGAAGTGATGCAATTTGTGTTAGTTAGAATCCTTAGAAAAAAAAAGAAAAAAAAAAAGTGTCTTAGGTAAATTTTAACGGATTTTAGAGCAAAATAACGCTAAATTTGGCATTTTTTAAGGAGGTATGATGGTTTTTAAGTGAGTTGCTTTGCAAATTTTTCGTTGTTAACAACGGTTTTCGGTTTTTCCCTTCTATATCGGAAACCGTCGCACAAAACGAAAAAATGTCCAAAGTAAAAGTTGTAGGTATTGAAATTTACTACATAAAATATTTTATTAGTTTTTTCCGTCAGAGCAATACTTTAGGAGATATGGAAGTATTTAAGTTGGTTGCTTTGCATATTTTTCGTTGTTAACAACGGTTTTCGGTTTTTCCCTTCTATCTCGGAAACCGTCGCTCAAAACGAAAAAATGTCCTAAGTAAAAGTCGTAGCTACGGAAGTTTCTTATAAAAAAGACCTCATTGGTTTTTTGTCAGAGCAATACTTAAGGAGATATGAAGGTTCTTAAGTGAGTTGCTTTGCAAATTTTTCGTTGTGAGCAACGGTTTTCGGTTTTTCCCTTTTATCTCGGAAACCGTCGCTCAAAACGAAAAAAAGTCCTAAGTAAAAGTTGTAGGTACAAAGATTTCCTACAAAATTTCTTTATTCAGTATTTGCGTAGGAGCAATATTTAAGGAGTTATGAGGTTAAAAGTAATAATCCTACAGAGCCTGTCTGAAAACTTAAAACCTTCATATCTCCTAAAATATTGCTCTGACGGAAAAAACTAATAAGATATTTTATGTAGTAAATTTCCGTAGCTACAACTTTTACTTAGGACATTTTTTCGTTTTGAGCGACGGTTTCCAAGATAGGGAAAAACCGAAAACCGTTGCTCACAACGAAAAATGTACAAAGCAATTAACTTAAAACCCTCATATCCCATAAAGTTGTCCAAAGAGAATAGTCCAATCAACTTGAAATTTGGCGTAGATTTCGAATCTAAATAAAAAATAGGGGTTCTGATTTAAAATACGAAGTTGGGAGTCGCTCGGGGCACCCTGTACACCAAAATCAAAATTCGTTAATTGCAATCAATTCTTCGTCAAAAAACAAGGGGGTTTACATATAAATTTTTTTCCGATTTCAAGTAGTTTAAAAAATAAAATGGACGATCCATTTCTTCTGAAACGCCGGGTAGATCCACAAGTACCGAAAGACCCCCAAAACCCGAAAAGGAGGAACAATAACTTCAATATTTAAGCTCAGATGGAGAAAATAAATTTTTGAATTCTTTCAGGTAGAATAAGGGCAGAGAAATGATGAAAAAGAGGGAACGTATAGTCAAGTGACCCTATGCAGGGTAGGGACAAATCGATAAAATTACTTCGAATCACGTTTCAGAAAAAAAAAAGTCCGTACCCCTCCGACAATCGCCATTTTATCACATTCTAAATTGAAGTACCAAGTTGATCTTTTGTTGATTCCGTCAGTTATCAAAAGACGTTTGGCCCAGATTGTATGATAGGGTCAAAATCGATAACTATTACCTGACGAATAATGGAGTCTCTTCTATATTCAGTGACTTGGTTTTACTTTTTTCAAGAAGAAGACGTTAATAGGATTATTTGCACGATGGAGATATTGATCGATGATTTACAAAGGGTTGATTCGTGCGTATGGTGGGGAAATTTTTTCTGCAGAACCTCCCGAGCCAAAAGAACCGTTTTCATCTCGGAGCTTCCAACCTTGCTAATTATGTTCCTCCCCTTCAACCTCCTTTATTATCTAATTTCCATTTCATTTCTGGTGAGCGTCTCTGGGTACTTTGACTATTTGATCAATAAAGCCGGAATATTTTCCCGCCTATAAAATTGGTGGACAAAAGGAAATTTCGACGGGGGAAAAAAGGAGTGTGAGGGCGCGGAAGGATACGTCTAGGGCACAACTTCGTTATCCTCAATCCAATTAGTAAAATTAGATTACAATTCTGTTGGGGGTCATTACTCCCCAACAGGGAGGTTACTAATGAAAATTCTCAACCCTATGTTACCGCCAATGAAATTTCAAACGGTAAAACAGTTTAAAACCATAATAAACGACAAAAAAGTAGAAAAAAGTTTATTTCCTCAAGCTGGACATAAGGGATCTGTAGTGCCATTTTTTCTCCTGGTACCGACCCTCGTAAAATATTTCAACCCAAAACATATGCATATCTTCCGGAACACTTATAAATCCAGAAAAGAATAACACCTGAACTTAAAAATATTTAAATATTAAACAATAGAGGAAAATGTATTAAATACGGATTCTGGTGATAAGCTAAATTAAATGCCTGTCATAACAGGGAGAAAAGAGAAAATTAATGCAATGAAAATGTTGCTTTGACCTAAATTCTACGGAAAAAAAACTTCTTTTTTTATTATTCAACAATCGTTCCCTTTTATGATACAATGAAGAACTCGTTTCTAATTTTAAATATTGAAATATCTTCTAGAAGCGCCAAATATCGGATTTTAAGTTAACGTTCTAAAACGGCTTTGCTACAGTAGAGCGAATTTCACAGATGAAAAGACATAATCCGACAGTCAAGACGAGAAGTGAGGCAACCTTCTGATAAAAACTTAAGTCTTAAAACGCTGGAAATTTCCCGGAAGAAACTATATGATCAACTTTTTCATCTGATTAAATCACTGTCATAAGAATCTCATGGAAATTCATTCGGAATAATCTCGTATTACGGGTATTTCGAAGTTTCACCCAAGCAGCTAACATGGAGAAAATTGCACAATACGATTTTAGTCAAATATTTGAAACATGAAGTAAAAAATTTTTTTGGCAAGATGCAAAGTTTTTTTGGGTCCGCCAATCCAGTGGAAGAGACAAAAAACAATGAAAGAAAAAGAAACCCGGAAAAAAAGCTTTTTACAACTTCACTACAGGTTTCCTAAAATGACCCAAAGCGGAACATTTGAACGTCCTCTACGAGGTCTTGGGAACAACGGGACACAACTCTCCAATGCGGGACTGTCACGCGCGAAGCGGGACATGTGGTCACATTATGAATAAGGGAAGGTCCACACATTTTCGGAAGTCCGCGAGCCAAAAGTCGTAGAATCCCTGAAGAAAACTGACATTTCCCAAATTTGGAGATACCTGAAAGGACATGCCCTTTGATTCGAAATAGCATTCTGGCATTTGCTATATGAATTTTTAAAGCAAATCACTGTAATATTTAATACAATTAGTCATTCGAACCACTACACTAGTAATGTTATGTCAAATTGATAATTAAATATGTTAATTCATTTTCATGATCTAGCAATTTTGGAATATTTATATAAAAACCGATCATAATTAATCATCGCCCATTGGTATCACTTGAGGGGTTTGTTTTCGGACAAAGAAAATACGAAATCGTATAAGAAGACGTTTTCATCAAAGTCAAAAACTCCTAAGAAGATTAGTATTTACTTTGAGTTGTTTATTTTATCAGTAAGGGCTGTAGAAAGAGGATCCCTTTGATGGACGGTAAAACCGTGCGCAAAGAGAAGATGTACTCCGCTGACGGGCAAAAGGTAGAAAGGACGAAACGTGAAAGACGATTCCGGATTCGTCTTCTTTTTTTTCATACATGAAACATTTTATAGGTTTATAAAAAGGTTGTCAGAGGCCTCAAGCATGCTCTTAGCCCCCCTGGATAGTACAATAGCCATTACCGAGCTATAAAGGAGGTGTTATCCTCGATTTTTAGGCTAAAAACATCCAAGAACTTAACAAACTTTCTATTAGGTTTCCTTTTCCTCGATTTTCTGATCTAGAAACACCCGATTTAACAGGTGTTCGTGTGTTTTAACACTTCTTTCACCACGCTTTGGGTCGTATTCCTCGATTTTGTGTAGAAACACCCGTTTCATCTGGTTTAACAGCCTCCAACATATTATTTTAATCGGGTGTTCGAGCGTTCAACGCCTTATTTTAGTGTTTTAGGCCGTTTTCCTCGATTTTATGGTATAGAAACACGTTTTAACGGGTGTTTGGGTTTTAAACACCCTTTTTACCACGCTTTGGGTCGTATTCCTCGATTTATTGTGTAGAAACACCCGTTTCATCGGGTTTAACAGCCTCCAACACATTTAATCGGGTGTTCGAGCATTCAACGCCTTATTTTAGTGTTTTAGGCCGTTAAACACGATTTTCTGGTTCAGAAACACCCGTTTCAACGGGTGTTCGGGCGTTTTTACATCTTAAAACGGGTTTTGGACCGTTTTCCTCGATTTTATGGTCAAGAAACATCCGTTTTATCGGGTGTTTGGGTTTTAAACACCCTTTTTTACCACGCTTTGGGACGTATTCCTCGATTTATTGTGTAGAAACACCCGTTTCATTGGGTTTAGCAGCCTCCAACACATTATTTAATCGGGTGTTCGAGCGTTCAACGCCGTATTTATAGTATTTTAGGCCGTTAACCACGATTTTCTGGTTCAGAAACACCCGTTTCATCGGGTGTTCGGGCGTTTTACATCTTAAAACGGGTTTTGGACCGTTTTCCTCGATTTTCTAGTCTAGAAACACCCGTTTTATCGGGTGTTTAAACACCCTTTTTTGTCTTCCTCGGTTTTCTGGTTTCAAAACACGGTTTCTGGACCTTTCTTTGCACCATTTTGCCCAAGAAAAACCCTTTGCAACACCTCCTGTTTATTTAATAGAAGGAATGTTGGACATCTGGTCATCTTACACATAGCCCCAGTCACTAAAAGACCACCCATTTTTTAATTCACGCGGAAAAACCTTTTTAAAATCTATTTCGCACGTAAAAATGTCAATTTTGAGCTTGAAATTTAAGTCCGCGAGGCATCCTTGTTACTCCAAACTTAAGACAATCGGTTCTGACAGTTATGGACGTATCTTATGTTAATTTCGAGAAATGCCAAATTCAATTTCGTAACTCGCTAGTTAGAAGTTTTGAATAATTAATTGAACGCTTTGAAAGCCTACACCAAATTAGTAAGTAATCGATTCTGTTCCTTTAAACAAAATAGTTATAAAAAAAAACACATTCCAATCTTTAAAAACGAATCAAGGTTTCTCCGACATGTTCAAAAGTAATGGAATTTTTTTCTGTTTATAAACGTAAAATTTCGGTTTAATAAAAAGGGGAAAAAAGAGGCAGCTCCCTTCAAAGAATCCACCTTAAAAAAGAGGTACGTCAGCATATTCTGTAAGAAGTACGTTGCTACTAATTAGCGTGCTTTCGCCATATTTTAGAAGTTGCTAACAAGGTCTCGGTAATCGCCGTTTTCCGTGTCATCAACTTTGTGCATAAAAGGGAGATGATAAAACGTCTTAGAATAGATGTGACGTCATGAAACTTTCAAGGAAGGCAACCTAATAATGAAAAATACCCCAAAAAAATTTTTGAAATCAGGTTACAAACGCTGTATTGCAGTATAAAAACCCCCTGGAGTCCAGAAAAGCCTATTTTTCCGTTCCTCTTTGTCAGATCATTGATGCCGGCCTCCCAGCTGCTAGTTACGCCCCCGGAAAAAACGATTTATCTTTTTTTTTCCCTAATAAAAAAAAAATTGTTACTTTGACAAGACTGTTTCGCGCAAAACACCGGGGGCCTTTAAAGCCAGGAAAAATCGTTCGATGAAGGATTCGAAAAATTAGATGACAACGTCAATCATTTTCTTCATTTTAAAACGATTAAATTGATCAATATATCGTTTGAAAGCTCTCTTTAAAGGGCAATCGCATTAAATGGCGAAAACAGTTCACCAATTCTTTCCACGATCGATTGAACATAAAGCACGCTATAAACAGCTTTCGTGGGTCAGTGGGCAGAGTATTTTATTCAATTTTTTTCCGGGAGGAGTCCTTGGATTTAGTCGGCCACCCTGCTGAGCCTCTAATCCCTCAGACATGGAATTCTTGAAGATCAGGGGTCATAACAAAAAAATGAACGGCAGTAGAAAATTAAACAAAACTTTAGACAGGCGCAACTCTTGTCATTTTTACGAATTTGGGCAGTCCTAGAGTAGACCAGCTGGATGCAATAGAGCCTAAAAAATGCGTAAAAAGGATCCAAGCACTTGCTTCCAATTTAGATCAGCTGGATGCAAAAGAGCCTAAAAATACGTAAAAGGAGTTCCTAGCATTTGTTTCTATAGTAGATTTAGACCAGCTTGCACAAAAGAGCCAATCCTAGCACTAGATTTGTTATCAGCTGGATGCAATGGTAAAAAAAAAATGCGTAAAGGGTGATCCTAGCACTAGTTTCAAATTTAGATCAGCTGGGTGCAAAAGAGCCAAAAAAATGCGTAAAAGGTGATCTTAGCACATGATTCTAATTTAGATCAGCTGGATGCAATAGAACATAAAAAGATGCGCAAAAGGTGATCCTGGCACTTGTTTCCAGAGTAGATTTGATCAGCTGGATGCAATAGAGCCTAAAAATGCGTAAAGGAGATCCTGGTACTTATTTCTACTTAAAATTTAGATCAGCTGGAGCCTAAAAAATGCGTAAAGGTGATCCTAGCACTAGTTTCAATTTAGATCAACTGGATGCAATAGAATCTAAAAAGATGCGCAAAAGGTGATCCTGGCACTTGTTTCCAGAGTAGATTTGATCAGCTGGATGAAATAGAGCCTAAAAATGCGTAAAAGGAGATCCTGGCACTTATTTCTACTGAAAATTTAGATCAGCTGGAGCCTAAAAAATGCGTAAAAGGTGATCCTAGCACTTGATTCCAATTTAGATCAGCTGGATGCAAAAGAGCCCACAAAATTCGTAAAATGAATTCCTGGCACTTGTTTCTACAGTAGATTTTGATCAGCTGGATGCAAAAGAGCCTAAAAATGCGTTTCCAAAATTGCAAAAAGACTTCTACAATAAGGTTGAAATCCTTGAAATATTTTAAGCTATGCATCTAGACACCGAGTTTATCTCCGTTACCATGAAGACAAGAATAAAATTAGAAGGCAAACCAATAAAACTACTTCACCCTTCAATTACCTGCATAGCACAAAAAATAGTCAATAAATAACTTAAATTTTTTCCTTTTTTATCAAAAAAATTATAAATATTCTTGTTTATGAAGTATTGAAGATTTTATGAGATTACAACATTTACATGTAAATGACACAAGAGAGAAGAGAGCCCAATTTGCATAAATTATTCATAATAAAAAAATATTTTTAGAATATTGGATAAAATTTTTAAAATAGTCGAGGAGTGGGTGGTAAGTGTGTCATTGTGGTACTTGATGGAATAAAAATTTTAGGGTTGTTTGGGGAAATTAAAAAAAAAAGAAAGTGAGGAATTTGAGCTTACCTTCTTGGAGAGGGACACTTTCCGTGGTGGTCGTAGCACGTGAAAATTCTGCGTGAGCGCAGAGAAGGGAAGCAAGGGCTAACAGGGTCTCGATTCGGCCTAACATCGCTCTTCCTTCATCAAAGTCCCTTGCACACACCTCACAAACTTCACTATTGTCCGCTTTATTTGAAAAAAACTTTTATTTTTCTCAAAAGTCCGTCATAACGGGGAATAATTCGGTATGGATGGAATAAAACACTCAACTCGAAACCTTCGAAAACGGGAGAAAGGGCCAAAACAAAATAAAAACTCAACTCCACTAAAACTTTCAGACAAACGAATTACTTCGGTCTCTCACGGAGCAGCACTGCGTCTATCGATTAGCCGAGGCCGACTAGAGTGCGCTTATCATACACTAAACCTTCACTGCCTTCTCAATCGTACGAAACACAAAACCCTCGTTTTTCAGCCATTTTCATCATTTATCGACTCATTTTTAAAATTAACATTACAAAAAACAATAATAAATAATTTTTTGATAATAAATTACTACATATTTAGTACTATTTATGTTAATTTTATAATTAAAATCGATTATTTTATATCGAGACTAAATTCCCGCCATTCAGGTTCAGTCTTGAAAAATTCATCTAGTATGGCTTCTGTTACCGTTAGTAAGTATTCCTTTTATCGTCACTTAATTAGGATTTTCCAGAAAGGCTGTATCTTTTTACAATTTCTTTTATAAAACAGCATTCTTTAAATAATTTTTTTCAAAAAATCGTATTTTTTCAAAAAATTATGATTTTCTGGAAATTTGTGTACGATTGTAGTCGCGATTGTGTCGATCTGACCCTTTGACGAGCTGTTTCTCTGCCGATTTGCCGATCTGTTTCTCGATTCTGTCCGACCTCATTCGGGCATAAGGAAAATGAAATAATATGAAAAGATCTTCATATTTTTTTATTTTTTAAGTACCTACATATTTTCTTACAAACCTAAGGTTCGCTAACAAGTCTTATGGAATACAAAAATTAAGACTTCACTTATGCTTTTAGCATTACTGTTTGCTAACTATGTTTTATAAAGTGTTTATATTTAGATATTTAGGACTTCCATAAAACGAAAAAATGTGCCTTTTTACCCAAGAAAATTGAAACAAAGTCCCTACAAGGCACTAATGGTTTCCAAAAAAAATGAAAATTATATTTTTAAAATTTTTAACGACCTACAGGCAAGAAAAGCAAAATTTTTACAAGGATTCTATATGAAAAAAAAAATTTCGAAAATTTTTTACCTTTTTTGTTTGTAGGTCAGGGAAGACCGAGAAATTATTTCCCAGGCACACTAAGAGTCCCAATATTGTACTTTATTCAAAAAATCGACTAGTAAAGAGTATTGTCATATAAGGTTTTTTTTAAGATAGGTACCATACACACCAATATTAATGTGCCATTTTGCCATATAGAAACTGTGACATAATGTGCATTAACATAAACTTACAGTAATACTAGAAAGCATTAAGTTCACTATATAACAAATAATACTTTTTTATTTGAATCCGAATGTACCATAAAACTTTTCCATTGGAATGCCATAAAATGAGCTTAAAAAATAAACAAGCAGATTAAAAAAAACATATAAAAATATTGAAAATTAATTTTTTTTTTCGTTTTTCTCATTTGAGGTTTGAAAAAATTAATAGAAAAATATAACATATACTTCATGGGAAGCTAATAAACTTCAATTATTATAAAATAACGTATTATTTACAAAGATTCAGGGGAAAAAATAAAATAAAGAAAATAATAAAAAAAAAGTCTACTAAAAAAAATTGCCTAAAATTACATCACAGTGGAATCACTTTTTCTAAATATGAGAAGTTTTTTTTTATATTATATAAAAAGGCTAATTAATTGCCCCCATAAAAATGCATTAGTGGCTAAGATTATGGTGATAATGTGCGTACTATTAATTCCAACCCTTTTAAATTAAAAATAAAGCACAAAATAAGTGAGAGAACTTTTTATTGGGTTAAAATGTTAAATTGAGGTAGTATGTTGCAACTCCATGTTTGGCCAGAAGTTTTTTTTTAATTTTGTGTGTTTTCCATTGGCTGTCAATTTAGGTTGATAAAACCCTTATTGAGTGGGATTTTCCAATGGGGGATTTTATGGGGCTAATAGGATTTATCCTCCCCAGGAAAATTAAGTATCCCCACACCACAGAATGAAAGAGAAAAAAAAAACCTTTTTTCTTTTATTTCTCATTCAAAATGTGGTTTTTTGGATTAATTTTTCGATAAATAATTTTGAAAAAAACATGAGTTGCTATTTTGTGTGAACATTTTTGAAAAATTCGGGATTTAGCCAATATTGGACTTAAATACTCAGCGAAGCTTAAACTAAATTTACTCTGGGCCCTGATTCTGCGAATTCCGAACCTTAATAAGCGTTAATTTTTTTTGGGACAGAAAATTTTTTAAGTTTTCTCCTGAGCTTTTTCTTCTTTAAGTGCGGTTCCATTTTGAGATTTTAAAGGAACTCTTTGTTCCGAATGGTCGGGTTCGTAGTTTTCTGGGTAGTTCCATGACTGAACTTCGGACGTTCCGAATATTTGATAGACGAAATAAGTTCCGACGGCTACTCCAGATGCAGTTCCGAATACTATCCTCCAACGATTTAACGTCACCTAAAAATAACTTAAATTTATTTTGTTTAAAATTTTTTAAACTTACATCATCCTTTAATATAGCTCCAGCTACAAGAGGAGAAATAAAACTGGCACTCATATGAATTGTTTGAGCAAAAGCCAAAATAGGGCCTAAAAAAAGCTTTAATAAACAATAATTTTTCAAATTAAAAAATTACCGGCAAAATTAGGTCCTATGTCGACAATATTAGCCATTGCACCAGCATAAGAAGCTGTAATAAGTGTTACAGCGATAAACCATAAAACTAAGACTAGTATTATGTTGCACCCGACATATCCTATCATAAGAACCAAAATTCCTGGAGCAACTTGAGCTAAAGAAAAATTAAAATAATATTTTTTTAATTTTTAAACGTACATAATGCAGTAAAAATTTTTCTGACTGCTGTCAGATGAAGGATTCTTCTAGTAACGAGGATATCGGCAACATAACAGAAAACGACGGATGAGAGATAACTTAAGAGAAAAGGTGCACCATTGAGAATTCCATTCTAAAAAAATAATGATTAAAAGGTCATTATAAAATATTATTTACCTTTTGGATGCTAAATCCCAATATTGTCTTCATATACAGCGGGCCAGGAATGATAAAAGTATAATGAACCCAAATTCTTCCAAAAGTTGTGATTCCTATTGACCATGCAGGGAGAGAAGTCAAAATAGAAAGCCAAGGAACTTTTTTTATCTAAAAAAATAGGTTATATGAAAGCACTGATGTTATTATCGTTACCTTATTATCAGTGGATGTCGCTGCAGTACATTTTTGTATGTAGGCCAATTCCTGCTTTGATATTCGAGGATGTTCTTGTGGAGTGTCAAACGCAAGAAACCACCAAAATATGCACCAGATGAGTCCTAAAGAGCCGGTCGTGTAGAAAACGGGTCGCCAACCGTAATGGGCGATGATGAACCCGCATAAGGGATATGTCAGTCCAATACCGATGGTAAAGCCTAAAATGGGGTATTAAAAAAATTAATTATGATCAATATACCTTGGAAAGATGACATAAATCGACTTCTTTCTGCTGGAGGAATCCAACAGCCTATCATAGAATACATAGCGGGCCAAGTAAACCCCTAAAAAAAATTTTAAAGAATTTTTAACATTAACTAAAACTTACTGATGCGACTCCTTGAATTGAACGAAGTATAATAAGCACGATGTAATGTATTTCGGCCCCTTTAGGTATAAGTAGTGATGAAAGGGCAGTAGCGAGTTGTGAATAACCGAAAACAGATTTTGTACCAAATTTTTGAACTAGAATCCCACCAACGATTTGAGAAAGGACGTAGCACCAGTAAAATGAACTGATGATTATCGTTTGTATAGATGGGTCCCAGTCGAACTCTCCTTCCTCCTAAAAAAAAAGTTAAAATCCACTGTATATTTTGGCGTTACCTGTGATTCTTCTTCCTCGGTGTTGTTTAAATTCGGGTCGTAACAAACCAAAGGCTCGGATCCCGTGTTGTTAGCGAAAGTATTCGGAGTTTTTAATTTGGCCATCGCAACCATCGCAAGATTGATGTCAGTTCGCATCATAAAACTGACCAAAAAGCCAGAAAATGAAAGAAGATATAAGACAACTCTTGCTGGCATGGCACCTAAAATAAAAAATTAACGTTAGATAGGGGTGAAATGTGGCCAAAAGGCCCGCAGTATATTAAAAATCCCTGGAAAAAGAGAGAATACTACACAGCAAACCGGACGGCCGGACGGCACCACAGACAAAGTTGAGATGGTTAAGATCAATATTCGATTCGACCCTCCGGGATCTAGAAGACCCTTCCCCAAAATTTTTGATAAAATTAACCACACAGGCGATCAAACTGACTAACAAAAATGTGCCGCCCCAAATTTTGACAAAAAGTAAAATAATCTAAAATCCCTGCATAGATAATAATTTTAAAAATTATAAAATAGCATTTTTTACACGAAAAAACTTACATGACGCCCACATCAAACCGGTCTGACACGAAGAGGATGCGGGTTTAGTATGAGCTTCGCGTAGACAAAAAAAATCCCCGACTTTCAAGGATAAAAAAAGTTCTTTATAGACAAACATGAAAATCAGCAAAAATAGCGACGACCTATATCCAAATCAAAACGAGAAACAATGAGAATAGGGGAAAAGGGTCGAGTAATTAAGGAGATTAAGAGGCTTCCTCATTTATATACCTTGGCTAAAAGCAGCACTCAAATGGGTGAATATCCATGAGTCTAAATACTGTGAAATATGTATGAGAGGAGTAGTAATTTGTGTAGCATTTGTAACAAAGTTGCTTGCCTGATCACTCAGACGGTATTAAATTACAGGAATGAATTTTTAATTAAATAAAATATTACAATTCAAAAATAGATTGAGAACGCAAAAAAGAGTGAATTCAGAACTAAACGTAAAATAAAAAAACTGGAAAAGGGAATTGATGCTAATGAACTCCAGCCCTTTTAACCCTTGAGAGAGTTAACACTTGAAAAGCAGCTCGTCTCGAGGGAGGTCGTCCACGGTTGTCTCTTCACCATTCATTCTAACCCACGCCGCTCGTTTTTTAACTCTTAATTCATGAGCTTCGGCAAAGATTTAACGTCCCTTTTTTTCTTCCCTAATTTAAGTTGTGGAAAAAATATTTGGGTAAGATTTAGTAGTCTAGAAAATTGTGCCGGTGCCGCATTTCAGTGTTTCCAAACATTAGATAAACACGATAAGTAAAAAAATGTTGCAATTTCTAAGCAAAAGACCACTTAAACATTAAATTATTAATTAACACTATCAAATAACATACTACATTTTTAAAACGGACCAATTACTTCTATCGTAATTAGTTATAATTAGATAAGGGATAGATGATTTGCGTGTTTTATTTATTTTTTGAAATGGAAATTTAAGCCTTTTAATGAGAGGTAGGTGTTCTCGGACAAAAACAAGGAAAAATTCAGTAAAGATGGGGCCGGGATTTCTACTTAAGGATTTTTGTGCAGAAAAGTGCGAAAAGGAGGTTTTTGAATACAAAAAAAAGATCAAATAGTCACCTCTCGATAAAGAGGCGTTTTTCTCGATTTTCTGGTGTAGAAACACCCGTTTTATACCGGCGTTTAACATTTTTGTAATGGGTTTTTGGTCATTTTCCTCTTTTTTCTGGTCACGGTTTTATCAGGCGTTTGGGCGTTTAAAATTTTTTTATCGGTCTTAAGTAGTTTTTGATGTAGAAACACCGGTTTATCGGGTTTTTGAGCTTTCAACGCCCTTTTTGGGTAATTTTTATCGATTTTATGGTTAAGAAACATCTTTTTGTCGGGTGTTCAGATGTTTTAACACCTTTTTAACGGGTTTTGGGTCGTTTTCCTCGATTTTCTGGCCAATAAACATCCATTCCATCGAGCGTTTGAGTTTTAACACCCTTTTGGGTAATTTTATTCGATTTTCTGGTCTAGAAACACCCGTTTAAACCGGCGTTTAACATTTTTGTAATGGGTTTTTGGTCATTTTCCTCATTTCTGGTCTTTAAAAAACGGTTTTATCAGGCGTAGGGCGTTTAACATTTTTTTATCCGGTCTTAAGTAGTTTTTGATGTAGAAACACCGGTTTTATCGGGTTTTTGAGCTTTCAACGCCCTTTTTGGGTAATTTTATCGATTTTATGGTTAAGAAACATCCTTTTTGTCGGGTGTCAGATGTTTTAACATCTTTTTAACGGGTTTTGGGTCGTTTTCCTCGATTTTCTGGCCAATAAACATCCATTCCATCGGCGTTTGAGTTTTAACACCCTTTTGGGTAATTTTATTCGATTTTGGTCTAGAAACACCCGTTTTATACCGCGTTTAACATTTTTGTAATGGTTTTTGGTCATTTTCCTCATTTCTGGTCTTTAAAAAACGGTTTTATCAGCGTTTGGGCGTTTAACATTTTTTTATCCGGTCTTAAGTCGTTTTTGATGTAGAAACACCGGTTATCGGGTTTTGAGCTTTCAACGCCCTTTTTGGGTAATTTTTATCGATTTTATGGTTAAGAAACATCCTTTTTGTCGGGTGTTCAGATGTTTTAACACCTTTTTAACGGGTTTTGGGTCGTTTTCCTCGATTTTCTGGCCAATAACATCCATTCCATCGAGCGTTTGAGTTTTAACACCTTTTGGGTAATTTTATTCGATTTTAGGTTAGAAACACGTTTATACCGTCGTTTAACATTTTTGTAATGGGTTTTTGGTAATTTTCCTCATCTTTCTGGTCTTTAAAAAACGGTTTTATCAAGCGTTTGGGCGTTTAACATTTTTTTTATCCGGTCTTAAGTCGTTTTTGATGTAGAAACACCGGTTTTATCGGGTTTTTGAGCTTTCAACGCCCTTTTTGGGTAATTTTTATCGATTTTATGTTAAGAAACATCCTTTTTTCGGTGTTCAGATGTTTTAACATCTTTTTAACGGGTTTTGGGTCGTTTTCCTCGATTTTCTGGCCAATAAACATCCATTCCATCGAGCGTTTGAGTTTTAACACCCTTTGGGTAATTTTATTCGATTTTCTGGTCTAGAAACACCCGTTTATACCGTCGTTAACATTTTTGTAATGGGTTTTTGGTCATTTTCCTCATTTTCTGGTCTTAAACGGTTTTATCAGGCGTTTGGGCGTTTAACATTTTTTTATCCGGTCTTAAGTCGTTTTTGATGTAGAAACACCGGTTTTTCGGGTTTTTGAGCTTTCAACGCCCTTTTTGGGTAATTTTTATCGATTTTATGGTTAAGAAACATCCTTTTTGTCGGGTGTTCAGATGTTTTAACATCTTTTTAACGGGTTTTGGGTCGTTTTCCTCGATTTTCTGGCCAATAAACATCCATTCCATCGAGCGTTTGAGTTTTAACACCCTTTTGGTAATTTTATTCGATTTTTGGTTAGAAACACGTTTTATACCGGCGTTTAACATTTTTGTAATGGGTTTTTGGTCATTTTCCTCATCTTTCTGGTCTTTAAAAAACGGTTTTATCAGCGTTTGGGCGTTTAACATTTTTTTATCCGGTCTTAGTTTTTGTTGTAGAAACACCCGGTTTTTGAGCTTTCAACGCCCTTTTTGGGTAATTTTTATCGATTTTATGGTTAAGAAACATCCTTTTTGTCGGGTGTTCAGATGTTTTAACATCTTTTTAACGGGTTTTGGGTCGTTTTCCTCGATTTTCTGGCCAATAAACATCCATTCCATCGGGCGTTTGAGTTTTAACACCCTTTTGGGTAATTTTATTCGATTTTATGGTTTAGAAAATCCATTTTTTGGGGTGTTCGGGTGATATTTTTAAAATTGACAAAAATATCTTACAAAAAAACTTCCAGAACTTGAACCGGCTGAAATCCCTCTCGTTTCTTGCTTCTGCCACTCCGTCCTCCATCGTAAATGACTACTGAAGCCCGACGAAGGAGCTTCCTGAAACAAAACATTAAAATATTTATTTTTTCGAAATCAAATAACCTCATAAGTCGCGGCCGAAATGAAGAATGTTAGCTCAGCCACTGATAAAACAAACTTAAGGAAAAAATTCGCTGATATTCATGTTTGAAGGGCCACAAGTCCGAAAAAAAAACTACGCATTTGAACCTCACCAACCGAAACGTGAAGATTACGCAACAAAATTAATTGAACGAAAAAAAATTGCAGTTAATTATAATAACATAGACAAGTAACCCAACTGGTAATTAACACGTCCGCTGATCAATCTAAAGTCTTCAGATGCTATAGTTAAACCACAATAAAAATAATTAGTTGTTCTCCTTGGCATAGGCTTCAAGGACGAAATGAAAATTTTCACGGCAGGGGTGACAGAAAAAAATCCGGTCCTTCCGACCCTCCAGGGCATGTCTTCAGGTACTTACGGTTACGTAAGACATCGCTTCATGGAAATTTAAAAAACTTTAAAACCAATAATCTTTCTTGCGAAAATTAATAAAAAATATAAAACTTAACGTTTAAGCAGAAAAGATAAAATAATTGCAAAATGAATCATTAAAAAATGCATTTTATTCAAATTTCATAGACCATAAAAGTACACAGTAATAAAAATAAAATACCTAAAAATCATGGACGTTTATGGCATTTCTTACCTCAAGCCTAATCTGCTGCAAGCAGCCCAAATGTCAAAGGAAGACTGATTTTGAGGGGTATAAAAAAAGGCGAAAATATTTTTTTCTCGCTAGATGTCGTTTTCCACCTATTAAGTACAATCCTGTTAAGAAAATATTCAGCGAAGGTACAGACAAAAAACCGGTCTTAGTGATTCATACGCGTGTGGCCCGAATGTACGCAATTTAAAATGACATTTATCGACTTAAAAAAAATTATAAATTATTCATAGGTTTTTAAAATTCAGTAACCCAAAGGAAATGTTGACTACAACAAAATTTTAGCTAAATCGTCACTATTGCGGTCAAAGGGAATGGTTTACTTTTTTTTTACGTTTTGAAAAAAATTGCGGTTAGAAGATAAGGTACTTACGTTAGATAAAATGCATTACAATTTTTTAGAACGCCTAAATATAAATGAAAAATCCAACCGGTTATCAAATAAAGAAGATAAAATAGCAAAGGAGTCATGACAATCGGAAACAAATCACCGGAAAAACCGAAATTGATCGACCGAGTTTAAATCAGCACGTAGGCCAACCAATAAAAAGGCTGCGTCGAGAGGTAAATGAAACATTTCGAAATATGATGAAAAACACAAAAATAAACCACTCTAGACTAAAAGTAGAGCAAACCGGAAAAAGGAAATTTTATTACGGATTTCCGTTTTTTTTAAGGACGTAGAAATGGGGAAATTTCGGGTTTTATCAGGGAGGTGTAAAAAGGGTTTTTAATTGGAATAAATTCCTGGAAGATACTCCTACAATCTTAACATTCCGTGAATTTGCCAGGCCAAAAAGAGTCGTCCTCAACAGGCAATATGGCGAAAGCCTCCGATTGTGCCCACACCTCAAAACTTTCTAAAGAGGAGGGGTCTTTTAGCTACAGTTCTCCCAAAAACTCTCATTGAGGGTATCACAATAACGTCCTATTTAGAAAGTTCTTCAAAAAGAAGGCACCGCCGTTTCCCAGGGTCTTAAAGGATCAGATTTCCCGAAAACTGTCTATTCAGGGTATCACATCTTTCTATTCAGAAATTTAAAACAAAAACTTCCTCAAAAAGAAGGCGTCTCCATAACCCAGGGTCTTACAGACCCAGCTTTTTTCAAAACTATCAACCGAGGGTAACAAATAACGTCCAATTGAGAAAGTTAAAAGAATATCTTCTTCAAAAAGTAGATATCCCTATTACCCAGGGTCTTAGGCACTCAGCATTTTACGAAAACTATCTATGGAGGGTATCACAGTGACTTCTGTTGAGAAAGTTAAAAGAAAAACTTCTTCAAAAAGAAGGCATCCCCATTACCCAGGGTCTTAGAGACCCAACTTACCGAAAAACTATCCATCGAGGTATCACAATTACTTCGTTTTGGGAAAGTTGAAGAAAAACTTCAAAGAAGGCGGCCCCATTGCCCAGGGTATTAGAGACCTAGCTTTTTCGATAACAATCTATCTAGGGTATCAAAATAAATTCATATTGAGAAAATTAAAAGAATGTCTTTTTCAATAAGAAGGCATCCCCACTACCCAGGGTCTTTGAGACCCACCTTTTACAAAGTCTATCAATCGAGGGTATCACAATAACTTCCTTTTTTTTTTTTTTTTTTTTTTGTCCCCATTTCCCAGAATATAAAGACCGGATACGAGGGGTCAAATCGACCCGAGATTTGGTATCCGTCCACAAATACAACAATTATTGTAAGCTGAGTAGATTTTGAGCCAAATTCCCCGAATTAGATTTTATTTATTTATTTATTAGTTTGTTTTTTAGTTTAATTTTTTCTTTCTCAAAATAACGCTTTTCGAGTTTTTGGGAAGAATGTTTTTTATTTAAAAACAAATAATTTAGTTTGAACCCCATTTCGACTTCTGACAAAACTTTCATTTTAAAAAGAAACAGGTAGTGAAAAATCGTTTGTTATCAATTTATGAATAAGGCGCCTAAATTATTTATCAAATCATAAGTTTGTTTCTATAACTCATGTTTTATCAGTCGAAATAACCGCCGCGTCGTCCCTCGTGAACAACACAACCTTCCCCATAAAAAATTTAAAATGACAATTCTTATCACTTCTGAATTTTAAATAAAACATTTTAAACATAGGGGAAAACACTAGGGGAAAAAACAAACGCGGTAAAAAGACGGTTTTGATGTATAACGTGATTTTTCAGAGATCAATATTTTAGCATGAATATTTTCTTTGTTTTAACTTTCACAAAAAGGAGTTATTGTGACACCCTCTTTTGACGGGTCTTACGTTTGATTTACCAAAATTCTACTGTCCAAAAAAAATCTATTTAAAAAATTAGAAAATGCACAAAAAGTTGTTTAAAAAAGGTAAATACCGTTGTCTGTCAAAAGTCTCAATGGGCCGGAGAGATAAAATTTACGTGCACGTTCATAGAAAAAAGATGAAACTCATAGTAATCCCCGCTAATAAAAAACATGAGTGAGACTGATCGGGGACACTACAAGTTTGATTTGCCGCCAGGACCCCACCACCCCCTTCCCGAGATATCGTCGTCTTTCCCCACCATTAAAAAACTATAACTAAAAAAAAGTAAGTGGGGAAATTAGCAACTTAGAATTTTTCAAAGATCGCATTTTTTTTTCGTTGTGAAGGTTGAGCATTCAACAAAGGAACGACCCGAGAACGGATGGAATTCGTTCTTGGCTCACCCAGAAACGTCGATTCTAACGAGAAATTTCTGCTATTAATAAGGGGTGTCTTATACGCCCTTGAACTCCTTTTTTCCCCCATTAAGAACTATTGACCAGGGTATTTAAATTAATATTTTAACCGTGGGACAACCGCCACTTGAATCAGCGGAAAAATTATAACCCAGTTCTCACAATCGTTCGAAAATTCGGAAACTACGGCTGAACAAATATTTACGTAAAGCCGCTGACGAATATTTTTACACAAAAATGGCAAAATAGCACGGATATTGGAAAAAGCTTTAGAACATAAATAAATTTGTTTTTCGCTTAATCAAAAAAAAAAATCAATCGAATAGATTACAAAATGATAATAAAATGGTAACGAAAATATAGTGCGAATTGATAAAAAGTTAATTAGTTTCCAAAAAAAAAGGCATTTTATGCCCTTTATTTTTCCGTTTGTCAACGAAGAAATAGCTATTTTTAACTTCCACAGTAGAATGGCACTTTTATCAAGCATCTTGGCGATATGGCGGAAGCCCCTGGAGTCTAGATTCATCCAATTTTTGTCTTTTTTAAGGTTTTTCGTATTTCCGGACTTTTCCCTCGATTTTTAGGCCAAGAAGCTTTTAGAATTTAGGTTTTTTTTTCTCGATTTTTTCGCCCTAGAAAGCCATTTGTAACACTTTCATTTTCGTCATATTAGTACCTTACACCCCCAAAAACCCATTGGCGGACTAAGGGGGGCTTTAGCCGACTGATCAAATAGCCCACTCTCGATAAAGAGGCGTTTTCCACGACTTTCTGATCTAGAAACACCCGTTTTCGGGCGTTTACCATCTTTTTACTGGGTTTTTAGTCATTTTCCTCGATTTCCTGATCTGGAAGAACTCTTTTTATCAGGCAATAGGGTTTTAACATTTCTTTTACCTGAAGTTTTGGTCGTTTTCCTTGGTTTTTTGGAGTAGTAACACCGGTTTTATCGGGTGTTTGAGCTTTCAACTCCCTTTTTGGGCTATTTTCCTCGATTCTCTGGTTTATAAACATACAGGTGTTCTGGCGTTTAACATTTTTTAACTGGTTTAGGGTTGTTTTCTTCCATTTTTGGAGTAGTAACACCGGTTTTATCGGGTGTTTGAGCTTGAAACGCCCTTTTTGGGCTATTTTCCTCGATTCTCTGGTTTATAACCATACAGTTTATAGGGTGTTCCGGCGTTATTATCTTTTTAACGGGTTTTGGGTTGTTTTCCTCGATTTTTTTAGTAGTAACACCGGTTTTATCGGGTGTTCGAGCTTTCAACGCCCTTTTTGGGCTTTGTTCCTCGAGTCTCTGGTTTATAAAGATCCGGGTGTTGTGGCGTTTAACATCTTTTTAACGGGTTTTGGGTTGTTTTCCTCGATTTTTGGAGTAGTAACAACAGTTTTATCCGGTGTTTGAGCTTTCAACGCCCTTTTTGGGCTATTTTCCTCGATTCTATGGTTTATAAGCGTCCAGTTTATAGGCTGTTCTGGCGTTTAACATCTTTTTAACGGGTTTTGGGTAGTTTTCCTCGATTTTTGGAGTGATAACACAAGTTTTAACGGGTGTTTGAGCTTTCAACGCCCTTTTTGGGCTATTTTCCTCGATTCTCTGGTTTATAAACATCCGGGTGTTGTGGCGTTTAACATCTTTTTAACGGGTTTTGGGTTGTTTTCCTCGATTTTTGGAGTAGTAAAACCGGTTTTATCGGGTTTTTGAGCTTTCAACGCCCTTTTTGGGCTATTTTCTTCGATTCTATGGTTTATAAATATCCGGGTGTTGTGGCGTTTAACATCTTTTTAACGGGTTTTGAGTTGTTTTCCTCGATTTTTGGAGTAGTAACACCGGTTTTATCGGGTGTTTGAGCTTTCAACGCCCTTTTTGGGCTTTTTTCCTCGATTCTCTGGTTTATAAACATCTGGGTGTAGTGGCGTTTAACATCTTTTTAACGGGTTTTGGGTTGTTTTCCTCAATTTTGGAGTAGTAACACCGGTTTTATCGGGTGTTTGAGCTTGAAACGCCCTTTTTGGGCTATTTTCCTCGGTTTTCTGGTTTATAAACATCCGGGTGTTGTGGCGTTTAACATCATTTTAACGGGTTTGGGGTGATTTTTGGAGTGATAACACCATTTTTATCGGGTGTTTGAGCTTTTAACGCCCTTTTTGGGCAATTTTCCTCGATTCTCTGGTTTTAAACATCCGGGTGTTCTGGTATTTTTAACGGGTTTTGGGTTGTTTTCCTCGATTTTCTGGTCGCAAAACGCATTTTACGGAATTTTTTTTGCCGTCTTTTGCCAAAAAAAAATCCTTATACCTCTCATTTAGTTCATTATGGACATCTGGCCACCACACTTCTCTTTTTCCTGAAGTCCGCCCAGGTTTTCAGAAAACCCCTAAACATTTTGGCGCTTTTTCCAGTTGGCCTGCCTGCCCGTCTTTTCCAGAAGGGGGGAGAAGAAAAAATAGGTAGATTTCTATGAAAAGAAATCGTTTACTATAATTGTACACGTGTATTCAAATCTACTATTGAATTCTTATCACGTTTCTAGAATAAATTAAGTATTCTGATAATAATAGGTCATTGGATCACAAAGACACGTGATGAATAGAAATCCGGATATTCCACATTCACTTTAATTTACCTTTTTGCGGAAATTGGAGCTAAAAAACATTTTAAAAAATTACTTTTTTGTAAAATAATTTTTTTTCCCCTACTAAGATTACAAAATAAAATTCCGTGACCGGAATAACTTTAATATAAGATAAACTTCTTTAATAAGGTCAATGTTGGACCTTAAAAGTCAATGAAAGACGAGTTCTCAATGAAAACAAGGGAAATGTCAAGCATAAAGAATATTTGAACTTACAAGAAGGCTCACCGGCTTCACTTTGAAGAATGACCAGCGAGCATAAAACTTCAATAAAGACAAATAAGGGAGGGAAAAAAAACAAGAATCCAATTAAACCCTTATTATGGTGCAATAAAATTTAGAACACCAAAAGGCCGCCCCCACGTTTTAATTTTAGATCCAATTGCTATTTCCTCACTTTCAGAAAATGAAGAAATACGACTTTTTTCATAAGGACAATAAATTTATCCTGATGAGTGGAAATTGCGATGCGGATAATTTTTGCTGTAGCCCTGCCATAAGACGCTGGGAATACAATTTAACTCCCTGTACGTTTTTCTCATTTTTAGGCCTAGAAACGAAAATTTTACCATGTAAAGGTCGTTTTTTCCATTTTTTTGGGTAAGGGATTCCATTTTTAACCAATTTTAAGGAATTTTGTTCAGTTTTTCGGAACACTGAACCCGAAAAAATTATTTTCAGAATTTTTAGGTCTAAAATATTGACTTTTTTTAACTGTATTTCAAACAATTTTTGCGAGCGAGTTGTCCATTTTGTTCAATGGTAGACTTAAGGAGAAAAAATCGAGGAAAACGGCCAAAAATTTAAAACCCGATAAACGGATGTTTCTAAACCAGAAAATCGAGGAAAATGATCCAAAACCCATAAAAAGATGTGAAACGCACGATAAAATAGATTGTTGACTCAAAAACCCGATGAAACCGGTGTTTCTACACCAAAACGTCGAGGAAAGCGATCGAAAACCCAGTTAAAAAGTGTTAAACGCCCGATAAAATAGATTGCTGACTCAAAACCCCGATGAAACCGGTGTTTCTACACCAAAAAGTCGAGGAAAATGATCCAAAACCTCGTTAAAAAGATGTTAAACGCCCGATAAAATAGATTGTTGACTCAAAAACCCGATGAAACCGGTGTTTCTACACCAAAAAGTCGAGGAAAACGATCCAAAACCCCGTTAAAAAGATGTTAAACGCCCAATAAAATAGATTGTTGACTCAAAAACCCGATGAAACCGGTGTTTCTACACCAAAAAGTCGAGGAAAGCGATCGAAAACCCCGTTAAAAAGATGTTAAACGCCCGATAAAATAGATTGTTGACTCAAAAACCCGATGAAACCGGTGTTTCTACACCAAAAAGTCGAGGAAAGCGATCCAAAACCCCGTTAAAAAGATGTTAAACGTTCGATAAAATAGATTGCTGACTCAAAAACCCGATGAAACCGGTGTTTCTACACCAAAAAGTCGAGGTAAATGATCCAAAACCCCGTTAAAAAGATGTTAAACGCCCGATAAAATAGATTGTTGACTCAAAAACCCGATGAAACCGGTGTTTCTACACCAAAAAGTCGAGGAAAGCGATCCAAAACCCCGTTAAAAAGATGTTAAACGCCCGATAAAATAGATTGTTGACTCAAAAACCCGATGAAACCGGTGTTTCTACACCAAAAAGTCGAGGTAAATGATCCAAAACCCCGTTAAAAAGATGTTAAACGCCCAATAAAATAGATTGTTGACTCAAAAACCCGATGAAACCGGTGTTTCTACACCAAAAAGTCGAGGAAAACGATCCAAAACCCCGTTAAAAAGATGTTAAACGCCCAATAAAATAGATTGTTGACTCAAAAACCCGATGAAACCGGTGTTTCTACACCAAAAAGTCGAGGAAAATGATCCAAAACCCCGTTAAAAAGTTGTTAAACGCCCAATAAAATAGATTGTTGACTCAAAAACCCGATGAAACCGGTGTTTCTACACCAAAAAGTCGAGGAAAGCGATCCAAAACCCCGTTAAAAAGATGTTAAACGCCCGATAAAATAGATTGTTGACTCAAAAACCCGATGAAACCGGTGTTTCTACACCAAAAAGTCGAGGAAAATGATCCAAAACCCCGTTAAAAAGATGTTAAACGCCCAATAAAATAGATTGTTGACTCAAAAACCCGATGAAACCGGTGTTTCTACACCAAAAAGTCGAGGAAAATGATCCAAAACCCCGTTAAAAAGATGTTAGACGCCCGATAAAATAGATTGTTGACTCAAAAACCCGATGAAACCGGTGTTTCTACACCAAAAAGTCGAGGAAAGCGATCCAAAACCCCGTTAAAAAGATGTTAAACGCCCGATAAAATAGATTGTTGACTCAAAAACCCGATGAAACCGGTGTTTCTACACCAAAAAGTCGAGGAAAGCGATCCAAAACCCCGTTAAAAAGATGTTAAACGCCCGATAAAATAGATTGTTGACTCAAAAACCCGATGAAACCGGTGTTTCTACACCAACAAGTCGAGGAAAGCGAACCAAAACCCCGTTAAAAAGATGTTAAACGCCCGATAAAATAGATTGATGACTCAAAAACTCGATGAAACCGGTGTTTCTACACCAAAAAGTCGAGGAAAATGATCCAAAACCCAGTTAAAAAGATGTTAGACGCCCGATAAAATAGATTGTTGACTCAAAAACCCGATGAAACCGGTGTTTCTACACCAAAAAGTCGAGGAAAATGATCCAAAACCCCGTTAAAAAGATGTTAGACGCCCAATAAAATAGATTGTTGACTCAAAAACCCGATCAACCGGTGTTTCTACACCAAAAAGTCGAGGAAAGCGATCCAAAACTCCATCCATAAAATTTTAAACGCTCGAACAACTGATGTAAAGGGTGTTTCTAGGATCTCTTTTTATATACAGCCCGGGGTGCGCTTTCGGGGCTTTCGGGAGCCAATGGCCGCAATCGCTGTAGCCCTGCCGTGAGATGCATAAAAGAGGCAAATCAGAAACCTAAAATTTCCCAATTGGGACAGAAAAAGCTGAAACTCGGAGTTCTTTAAGTTCCCAGTTATTTATAGATCTTAAGCAAATATTTTGAGAGAAAAACGCAAACAATTTTCCGATATTTGAATAAATATAAAAAACCCATTAGGGCCAAACTTTTGGCGGCTTTTAAACGCACGCCCTACACTTCAACTCGGTCACGAACAAAACTCAATATTTCATCGTCATTGAAAAAATATTGATTTTTCTACTAAACGAGTTTTAAATAAAATAAAATTAGCCTTAAATTATCGAATAAAAACGGAAGATTCCTGAAAATTTTGATCAGTGACCTATTTAATTACGTGGACAAAACGTGGAGTCTACTGGTGGCAGCAATCATTATATTGTTATTTTTTACACATTGAAAGCATTTAAATAATTCTAAAAAAATTTAAAAAAATTGAAACTATATCAGCAGTTTTGAATAGTAAAATAAAAAATTTCGGGAAAGAACTTCCCTTTCCCACTGTGTTAAGGGTTAGCTTAGTCACTAAGTTGCCATCTTAGAGTTTTGTAAAATAAGGAACTTACAGTGAGGTTGGAAGAATTGTCAAAGCATTTGGATTTTTTTAAAACGTATCATTGCTCCAAGAGCTAGTGGAAAGAAACGACTTGAATGGGGAATAGATTACCGATTCACTAATATTTCCATTCGAGTCTTCATACCGGGAAGGCACTGATAAGACTGACAGGCAGTGCTCCCAACGTGACGTGACGAATTTTTCCACCCTGGGGGCCATCAGGGGTCAAAGACCAAAAACGAAGAGACGTAGAAATCGTAGAATGCTAAAATGTTGATATTTGAGAAAATTATAATTCTTTACGACTTCACTCATGTAGAGTAATACAATACTACAGAAAAAGTTAAAAAGTGACGTAGAATGCTAAAATATAGATACTCAGGTTTTTTTTTCTAGCCAGTCAAGGATATACAGGGTGTCCGGAAACACATGGCAAGTGTCTGGGAGAGCGTTAAAAAGTGGTTTTACGAAAAAAAAGTTAAATGTAAACCCCCCTTAATTTAAATCAAAGAATTTGATGGTGTAGTTTAAAATCCGCCTGGATATACAGGGTGTCCCAGACACAACCTAACTTCGTTATTTCAAATGAGAACCCCTATTTTTTATTTCAGATTCGTAATCTACGCAAAATTTCAAGTAGATTTGAGTACTCATATGACAATTTTGGACAACTTTTAAAGAATGTCAAAATTTAGCGTTTTTTGCGCTAAAATCCGTTAAAATTGACCTAGGAGACTCGTTTTTTTTTTTAATTCCACTTATTTTTTCCCGAAGAATCCAACTGTCTCAAATTTGAGCATCTTCGCATTCTGCATCACGAGATTTCGTCGCTAATGGCCTTTTTTCAAGTTAGAACCCAAATTTTTAGTTCAGAAATGAAAATTGGCACTTGTTGAAAGGAATTTTCTTTCGGACCCAAATTTTGAAAGAGCTACAGCGTCTTTTGTGTTTATGCATCAAAAATTAAAATTCCGTCTACAAATCGCTAATTTCCATTTTTGAAGTATGGAATTTGGAGTTAAACTTGAAAAAAGGCCATTAGCGACGAAATCTCGTGATGCTGAATGCGAAGATGCTCAAATTTGAGACAGTTGGATTCTTCGGGAAAAAATAAGTGGAATTAAAAAAAAACGAGCCTCCTAGGTCAATTTTAACGGATTTTAGCGCAAAAAACGCTAAATTTTGACATTTTTTAAAAGTTGTCAAAATCGTCATATGAGTACTCAAATCTACTTGAAATTTTGCGTAGATTACGAATCTGAAATAAAAAATAGGGGTTCTCATTTGAAATAACGAAGTTAGGTTGTGTCTGGGACACCCTGTATATCCAGGCGGATTTTAAACTACACCATCAAATTCTTTGATTTAAATTAAGGGGGGTTTACATTTAACTTTTTTTCGTAAAACCACTTTTTAACGCTCTCCCAGACGCTTGCCATGTGTTTCCGGACACCCTGTATAAGGAAAGAAAACAAAATATCAAATACCTACAAATTTATTTAGAAATTAGAAAAAAATAATAATAATATAGTATTACGGAAAGACATAATTATAATTTGTAAATTAAAATTGATACTAAAAACATTTTTTCCCAAAAAATTTTAACAATTCTCCTTTCAAGAAAAGGAAAATTAAGAAGCTCAAAAGCTTCAGATATTCAAAATAAGAAATCGGTAATTTTTAATAAACACCTTAAGACTAGATTCCATAAAAAAAAAAATTTCGGTATCAAAAAAAGAGTACGATAATCACGTTCCGAGCTTTAATGCTTTAAATTCGGCTTAAAACAGTTTTTTAAACAAATCGTCCGCAAATTTTGAAATTATTTGATAATTCGGATATTGTTAAGATGGTAGGCGACAGTAGAAAAGCAGATAAGCCTGAGTTGATAAAACGTCGCTTTCTGTCACTTAGTCACAGTCCTGTCGTTCGCATGAAACCATTCAACCTCTTCCCCACTTTTAAAATGCTTAAAAAGAAACAATTATTTTAAAAAATTAAAATAAAGTAAGCTTACAGCATAATAGGCTTCATAATGGCCTGAATGGATACCACCAGAATGCTTTACAACACCATAAAGATGAAAAAGATCTTCTTGTTTCTAAAAAATAATTAGTTTTTGACTTTATTTTTAAAAAAATATACTTTTTGAACACAATAAGGAGCCATATTTAAGATGACAGGAAACGAGACGAAACTGTTCACTTTACAGACTGAAGACATTTGGACTTGAAACGTTTTAAATGAAAAATTATAACGTCAGGTAATTTTTAATGAGCAATTGTTTCGAAAAAGTTGTATACACAGTTTTTTCTTCTGAAAAAAAAATGAAAAGAAAATTTCTTTTTCGATTTGAATTAACGAACCGTTAGCTCTCTTGGTACATTCTTCACAACCAACTTTGTTGCTTCCAGTCAAAATTTCTTCTCTGATGAACTCCTGAAGGCAACTTTCTAAAGAGCTAGATGTTTCATTTTTTACTTTGTATATTTTCATTTCTTCCTAAAATTGTTTATTTAAAGATTAGTATAATTAAGAAGGCGGATTTAGGGCTTAAATCTGGGGTTGCGAAAAAATAGTTTTTAGGTTTTCTTCAGCAAATCTGAGGGCAAAAATTCAGCATTTTTACTACAGTCTCAATTAATTTTGGTGAATTAAGAGGTTGTTTGAAAACTTTTGTCCGCGAAAGAATAAAGTACTGGTTTGAAGAGCTTCCAACGAAAACTTCCTTAAAGAGAAGTATCTATATAGGAGGGGGAAGTAATTTTCCGGGTTTTTCTTTCTTTTTTTTTCGAAAAATTTTCTAAGTTGTTTTTTTCGAAAAATTTTATCTATCTCGAGATATATTTTATATATCTCGTAAAGGGTAGAAGTACGAAATTTCTCCCTACTAATAAAAATAGTAATTAAAAAGTGGCAATTTTTTTGCACCAAAAATTCTTAAAAAATATAAGGAGTAATTGGTGAAAATTTGGTGAAAATCGGTTTAACGGTTCGGCCGCAGCGAATTTTTTAAAATTTCAAACAGACATATCTCCGCCATTTTTTCGAAATTCAAAAATCCCCTCGTTACATTCTTCTTCACCGGCTACAGAAATTTGTGTAAAAATTTGGTGAAAATCGGATGAAAACTGTGGCCGTTAAGTGTTCCGGAAAAAAAATGCTACGGACGGCCGGCACCACAGACAAAGTTGAGATCGGTAAAGATCAATATTCGATTTTACCCTCCAGGGTCTGGAAGACCCTCCCCAAAAACCCGACGTCGAGGGTATCACAATAACTTCTTTAAGGAAGTTAAAAGAGAGAGAAAAAATTAGCCAGTAAATAAAAAAAAAGCAAACCTCTGGGAAAACGTCATTATCAAACAAGCTAGAAATACAAAGTCCTTCGTCAGAATCGCCATTTTCTAAAGTCTCACCAAAAGTCGTTTTTTCTCCTACTATATCTAAACAGTCTTTATTCTCTTCTTTTTTATCTAAAACTGTAAAAAATTGTTTATTAAATCAATTTTTGTTTGTTTTAATATTACAGTTTGGGTAGTCTTCGTCGTTAGAAATGGGAACACGATGCGGAGGGTAAGTTTTACGACATGATTCTTGATTATATCTTTTTTCGTCGTTTTCTAAATAGTTTAACGCTTCGCTCATTTTTTTGCTCCCAGCAGCCGAGCCGTCCGGTAACGGTTCAAAATACCTTAACATAAAAGATAAATAATTGTTCAACTTTATTTAGAGTTTAAATACTTGTCGACTTTTTGTTTGATGAAACCGTCGTCATCTTTTAAATCTGAATTGTGTAGGACAATAATAGACTTATCAGGACCACCTCCATACACCATTGACGACAATAAAGGTTTACCATCATTTTCAAACACAGTTGTTTCTTCCTAAAAGTTTAAATAATGACAAAAAATAAACATAAAAAATATTCTTACATGATTACAGCTTGACGGACATCTTTTATCATTGCAATAGATTGGAGGGGACGTGTATGACTCAGGTCCATCGACAAATCTAAAAATTTAATCAATAAAAAACAAAGATTTTTAAAAAATTTTACCTGGTGGAATCATATAACCAGTCGCTGACAACTCGGTATTTTCAGGTGACCAACTAAAATAAAAAAAATTAAATATTATGTTTATAAGCCTGTTTTACTTACTTCATCCATGAATGATTACTTGAAGAACGATCTTTCTCTTCTTCTGAAGAATCTAAAATTTAGAAAAATTAAATTTTAAAAAAAACCAGGAGAGGGGTCCTCAGAAAAAGTTAATAAAATATCGTCAGAAATAAGGAAAGGAAATAAAAACATTATTACATTAGCATAAGTTTTTAAGTATTAAAAAAAATGAGATATTTCCCACGTTTCAGTACTTTTAGAAGTTTCAGTTTGATTCCTGAATTTTTGGTAGTTTTGACATGGAAACCATATTTTGTAAGATTTTCAGTAGTTTTTCTTGGTTTTAGACAAAAACAAGAATTTCTGTAGTTTTCCTTAGTTTTAAGGCAAAAAATTCCCATTTTTACAGTATTTTTTGTAGTTTTCTTTAGTTTTAAGGCCAAAAATTCCCATTTTTACAGGTTTTTCTGTAGTTTTTCTTAGTTGTAAGGCAAAAAATTCACATTTGTTCAGTATTTCTGTAGTTTTCCTTAGTTTTAAGGCAAAAAATTCCCATTTTTACAGTATTTTTTGTAGTTTTCTTTAGTTTTAAGGCAAAAAATTCCCATTTTACTGGATTTTCTGTAGTTTTCCTTAGTTTTAAGGCAAAAAATTCCCATTTTTACAGGATTTTCTGTAGTTTTCCTTAGTTTTGAGGCAAAAAATTCCCATTTTTACAGGATTTTCTGTAGTTTTCCTTAGTTTTGAGGCAAAAACTCCTATTTTACAGAATTTTCTGTAGTTTTTTCTTAGTTTTAAGGCAAAAAAATTCCCATTCTTACAGGATTTTCCGTAGTTTTCCTTAGTTTTAAGGCAAAAAATTCAGGATACAGGAAAAATACAGGATTTTCTGTAGTTTTCCTTAGTTTTGAGGCAAAAAACTCCTATTTTACAGAATTTTCTGTAGTTTTTCTTAGTTTTAAGGCAAAAAAATTCCCATTCTTACAGGATTTTCCGTAGTTTTCCTTAGTTTTAAGGCAAAAAATTCCCATTTTTACAGGATTTTCTGTAGTTTTCCTTAGTTTTAAGACAAAAAATTCCCATTCTTACAGGATTTTCTGTAGTTTTTCTTAGTTTTAAGGCCAAAAATTCACATTCTTACAGGATTTTCCATAGTTTTCCTTAGTTTTAAGGCAAAAAATTCCCATTTTTATAGGGTTTTCTGTAGTTTTCCTTAGTTTTAAGGAAAAAAATTCCCATTTTGGTAGGATTTTCTGTAGTTTTTCTTGGTTTTAAGGCAAAAAATTCCCATTTGTACAGTATTTTCTGCAGTTTTCCTTAGTTTTAAGGCAAAAATTCCCATTTTTACAGAATTTTCTGTAGTTTTTCTTAGTTTTAAGGCAAAAATTTCCCATTTGTACAGTATTTTCTGCAGTTTTCCTTAGTTTTGAGGCACAAAATTCCCATTTTTACAGGATTTTCTGTAGTTTTCCTTAATTTAAAGGCAAAAAAAATTCCCATTTTTACAGGATTTCCATAGTTTTCCTTAGTTTTAAGGAAAAAAATTCCCATTTTGGTAGGATTTTCTGTAGTTTTTCTTGGTTTTAAGGCAAAAAATTCCCATTGTACAGTATTTTCTGCAGTTTTCCTTAGTTTTAAGGCAAAAAATTCCCATTTTTACAGAATTTTCTGTAGTTTTTCTTAGTTTTAAGGCAAAAATTTCCCATTTGTACAGTATTTTCTGCAGTTTTCCTTGGTTTTAAGGCAAAAAATTCCCATTTGTACAGTATTTACTGTAGTTTTTCTTAGTTTTAAGGCAAAAAATTCTCATTTTTACAGGATTTTCTGTAGTTTTTCTTAGTTTTAAGGCAAAAAATTCCCATTTTTACAAGATAATCTGTAGTTTTCCTTAGTTTTGAGGCAAAAATTCCCATTTTTACAATATTTTCTGTATTTTTCCTTAGTTTTAAGGCAAAAAATTCCCATTTTTACAGGATTTCCAAGATTTAGACAGGCAAAAAGCGAACGCTTACAAAAAATTTTGGGAAATCCCTGCCAATTTGACAGCACCATTGATACAAAAATCCTTAAAATGATTATATTCTTACCAAATTTTTCTGGAATCGGACTGTCACGGTTGTTCCATTCTTTATAGTCATCCATTTCTTCATTTCTATAAGCTGAAAAATAATTTGCGTTTAATTTATAAAAGTTGATATAGTGGTTTTACAGTTTTCGTCTAAGATGTCAATTTTATCATCGTTGATTATATCGTCGGACGGTTTAGGGTCGTTTTTTTCAAAGTTGACTTCACTGAAGAGACTCATCTCGTGTAAAGCGCTGTCGGCACTGTCGGCTTTGGCGACATCTTTTTCTTTGTCAGAACAATCTTCTTTTATAAAATCCCACGGTTTTTCGGACGGTTGGTAATCCTGGACGGCGACTCCATCGCTCGCTTGAGAACCGCTTCCCGACTGTGGCACTTCTTGATCTGAATCGTTGATGCCGCTGTCGTTGAAACCGTTCGCATTCGAGTTTTTATCATCTTCGTTTACTTCATGGACGTCATTCAATTTCTGTTTCACCTCAGATTCTTGAACTAAATCCTTTACATCATCATCAATCACATCCAAATCTTTCGACTCATCACTTATATCCTTATTAGACATGTTTTCTCTAACCCCTTGTTTCGAATAAAATTTAATTTCTGAGATTCTGTTTTTCCACGGTGTCTTCGTACTTTACGAACTTTGGATTTTTGAAGATGCTTCAGGCTAAGAAAAAAAATATCAATAAGCAAAAATGACTGAAATAAACCAGTGTTGGGCGTAATCGTAATCGCAATTACGATTACGATTGTAATCGCAAGTTTCTTAATTACGATTACAATCGTATTCGTATTTTTTTCTGCGATTACGATTGTAATCGCATTTTTTTCTGCGATTACTATTATAATTGTATTTTTTTCTGAGATTAAAATCGTAATCGTGTTTTTTTTCTGCGATTACAATCGTAATAGTATTTTTTTCTGCGATTACCATTATAATCGTATTTTTTTCTGCGATTAAAATACAATAAAACAATCGTAATAATAGGAATACGATTTTAATCGCAGAAAAAAATACGATTATAGTGGTAATCGCAGAAAAAAAATACAATTACGATTGTAATCGTAATCGGAATTACGATTACGATTATAATTGTAATCATAATCGTAATTAAGAAACTTGCGATTACAATCGTAATCGTAATTGCGATTAAGATTACGCCCAACACTGAAATAAACTCACTTCAATTGTAATAACAGGAAGAGAAAGATCCATAAAGTGTTCTTCAATTGATTTTGAGAATGTATTACATTCTTGACACCTCAGCTCACTAACTAATTCACCTCCAAAAATTTTATCAGGGCCAAAACTAACATCCTTACATAGCTTCCTATCAATTTCTTTTATCTCGGCTTTTAATTCTGGCGACACATTTTTCTTAAGCGACGGTGTCATTAAATTCTTTTTCTTCAATATAAGAGATTGAAACGACTAAAATAAAATATAGATAAAAATTTTAGTTTTAGATTATGAAAACCTTATGAATGTCTGAGCGTAAAGTGTCTAAAAGCATTCGTAGAAACTCATGTGCGTCATGCTGCTGATCCCATTTAAACTGCTGATGTTTTCTATTGAGCGATTTCAGAATACAAATTCCACTAGAGGTTTTAAGATTGATGTTACTTTTATTGGTTAAGATACCATGAAGCTTAAGATATTCTTCGATAAGATTGAAAGAACCTTTTTCCGATCGCTCGTCCGTTCTTGATATACAAAATTCCTTTAAAAAAATAAATAAAAGATTATTTATCTGTTTTAAACTTACAACTTGTTCTCCGTTGTCCATAGTTAGAGTGACAGGATTATCGAAATCTTTTAGGATCGCTTCATCTAATTTGGGCGTGCGTGTTAAACATTGAAAAACTGAATTTGCATAACATGTATTTCCTTCATTAATTAATCCCTGAAAGCAATAAAATTAAAATAAACCAAAAAAGAACGACAAAATACTTACAATGGCGTGGAATGAACTTTTATCTTTATCAGATTTTAAATAACCTGAAATCAAAAAAATTAAAATGAAAGGTTCTGAGTAGGGCAATATTATCGTCCTAATTATCAAAAACAAGGAGGAAAAATTGAATCTTTTTTCCAAGCCAAGCCAGATGAAATATCAGTAAACAGTCCTAATTTTTACCTACTATAAAATAACTCTAGATATATATTCACCATTTTTTCATTTTAAGAATAGTTAGGGACACGATATCGGAAGCAAAGTATCGATACCCCGTATCGTAAAAGTATCGCAACAGTTTAATCGATGCCAGTATCGTATCAGGCCTAAATTATCGATATTTTTAATTATCGGTATCGTCAACTTTGGACCTGAAGTATCGATATTTTTAATTATTGGTATCGTCAACTTTGGACCTAAAGTATCGATACTTTTAAGTATCTATATCGTCAACTTTGGACCTCAAGTATCGATACTTTTAAGTTCGGTATCGTCAATTTTGGACCTAAAGTATCGATATTTTAAGTATCGGTATCGTCAACTTTGGACCTAAAGTATCGATATCGTCAACTTTGGACCTGAAGTATCGATATTGTTAATTATTGGTATCGTCAACTTTGGACCTAAGTATCGATACTTTTAAGTATCTATATCGTCAACTTTGGACCTCAAGTATCGATACTTTTAAGTTCGGTATCGTCAATTTTGGACCTAAAGTATCGATATTTTTAAGTATCGGTATCGTCAACTTTGGACCTCAAGTATCGATACTTTTAAGTATTGGTATCGTCAATTTTGGACCTAAAGTATCGATACTTTTAAGTATCTATATCGTCAACTTTGGACCTCAAGTATCGATACTTTTAAGTTCGGTATCGTCAACTTTGGACCTAAAGTATAGATATTTTTAAGTATCGGTATCGTCAACTTCGGACCTAAAGTATCGATACTTTTAAGTATCTATATCGTCAACTTTGGACCTCAAGTATCGATACTTTTAAGTTCGGTATCGTCAACTTTGGACCTAAAGTATAGATATTTTTAAGTATCGGTATCGTCAACTTCGGACCTCAAGTATCGATACTTTTAAGTATTGGTATCGTCAATTTTGGACCTAAAGTATCGATATTTTTAAGTATCGGTATCGTCAACTTCGGACCTCAAGTATCGATACTTTTAAGTATTGGTATCGTCAATTTTGGACCTAAAGTATCGATACTTTTAAGTATCTATATCGTCAACTTTGGACCTCAAGTATCGATACTTTTAAGTTCGGTATCGTCAACTTTGGACCTAAAGTATAGATATTTTTAAGTATCGGTATCGTCAACTTCGGACCTCAAGTATCGATACCTTTAAGTAAAAGCCTTCCTGATGGCAGTGTTGCAAGACGTCCGATCATTTAAAAATGTTAAAAAAAAACTTTACCGATACTGCACAAAAAGTATCGATGCTCCGATACTATCGGTCAAAAAGTATCGAGGTCAAAATCGGTGGTATCGAAAACAAAAGTGTCGATACATCGATAGTATCGAGGTATCGTTTGTGTCTAAGAATAGTAAAAAAAGCTTACATGATGGGCTGTTTTGCTGTTTGTTTTCATTACTCTTGACCTCAATTTTTTTCAAACTCAAATCTTTGATCATCCGTTCTAAACCTGAGATGCTCGATTTAAGATTTTTATGAGAATCGATATCAATTTGGGATTCAGTACAAGACAAACACCTAAAAAAAATTGAGTAAACGGTATTTTTTAAATTTTAAGATTTACCAGACGGTGATGTTTGAGCTATCGATGAAGACTGAATGGTTGTCTGAACGAGGAGTTTTGAAATGAAGCATCGCATGCTCTCGAGAACAACTTTTCCCACCGCATTTTAAACATATCCACAATTTTGAGAGCTAAAGAAAAACAGAAAATCAATTTATGTTGGTTACAGAACATCCCAGAATTACTACTTCCAGGGACAGTGTTGGGCGTAATCGTAATCGCAATTACGATTACGATTACAATCGCATTCGTATTCGGTTACAATCGTAATCGCAATTTTTTTCCAGCGATTACGGGCTTAATAGTATTTTCGTTAGCGTTTACGCCCGTAATCGCTGAAAAAAAATGCGATTATCGCTGAAAAAAATATGATTACGACTGTAATCGCAGAAAAAAAATACGATTACGACTGTAATCGCAGAAAAAAATACGATTATAATGGTAATTGCAGAAAAAAATACGATTATAATGGTAATCGCAGAAAAAAATACGATTATAATGGTAATCGCAGAAAAAAATACGATTATAATGGTAATCGCAGAAAAAAATACGATTATAATGGTAATCGCATTCGTATTTTTTCTGCAATTACAATTGTAATCGCATTTTTTTAACGATTACAACCGTAATCGTATTTTTTCTGCGATTACAATCGTAATCGCAATTTTTTCCAGCGATTACGGGCTTAATAGTATTTTCGTTAGCGTTTACGCCCGTAATCGCTGAAAAAAAATGCGATTATCGCAGAAAAAAAATATGATTACGACTGTAATCGCAGAAAAAATACGATTACGACTGTAATCACAGAAAAAATACGATTACGACTGTAATCACAGAAAAAATACGATTATAATGGTAATCGCATTCGTATTTTTTTCTGCAATTACAATTGTAATCGCATTTTTTTAACGATTACAACTGTAATCGTATTTTTCTGCGATTACAATCGTAATCGCAATTTTTTCTAGTGATTACGGGCTTAATAGTATTTTCGTTAGCGTTTACGCCCGTAATCGCTGAAAAAAATGCGATTATCGCAGAAAAAAATATGATTACGACTGTAATCGCAGAAAAAATACGATTACGACTGTAATCACAGAAAAATACGATTATAATGGTAATCGCAAAAAAATACGATTATAATGGTAATCGCAGAAAAAAAATACGATTATAATAATAATCGCAGAAAAAAATACAATTATAATGCTAATCGCAGAAAAAATACGATTATAATGGTAATCGCAGAAAAAAAATACAATTACGATTGTAATCGCAGGAAAAAAAATACGATTACAATCGTAATTGCAGAAAAAAATACAAATGCGATTGTAATTGATTAAGAAACTTGCGATTACGATTATGCCCAGGGATTCCTTAAAGTAGGGCATAACCGTAATCAAATTATTCTTATGATTTCAATTGTAATCACAATCGTACTTCATTACAATTATCATTACAAACATGCCCTACAGAAAGAAACAAAGGTCAAGAGAGTCTCCACTGCGGGAATTGAACCCACGACCTTTGAACTGAGGGAATAAAGGAAATACCCAAACTTTCTTGGCCCCCAGGTTTAAATCGATATAACTAAGCCTGGTGAACGGCTAGAACATACCTGAGGGGGCGATTTACTTTTTTGTTTGGCACAAACTTCGCATTGCTCCTGCTTACTCTGTTTAACTGTGTTAAAGTCAAACGACCTTTTGACATGAGGACATGATGGAGAATCATTGGCTGAAAAAAATGTCCATAAGCAAGGAAAAACAACAATTTAAAAAAAGGGTTAACTTTCTCAAAACTCACTTCTCTCTTTGCCTTTGTTATTTTGCTGATTATGGTTCGACTTCCCTTTTTTCTTCCCCATTCCGTCTTCATCTACGATACGTCCAGAAGGAAAAACGAAAATCCTGAAGGAATAAAGAAAAATAAGAAAAACAAAAAATAAAGAGAACAAAACGTCCATGATAGACATATCATGATAAAGCGAAAATTGACCAATTTCATATGGTGGTCGCTTAATTAATATTACAGCTTTTAAATAAACTAATATAGATTTACCAGCACACGTGACAGAAGGTCTTAAGTCTTTAGTAGATTTTAGATTTTTTACATATTTATTACTGAAATTTCACATCTTTTATTTTAAATTAAGAAGCCACAGTGGTGGTTTAAAAATTTTTTAATTATAATTTTAAACAAAAAAAAAATGATCTTAACAATGAAAATTTTAGATTTTCAGGTTAATATATTTTTCGATGGATCGATTGTAAGAATTCAGTTCAAAATTCGAAAATGAGCGTACTCTAGCGGACCATTTTCTTTCAAGGTGGCTAGAATTTTGAAAAAAAAAAAAACATCCTTTTTTGTCCTTTTTTTAATAAAAAGTTGTAAAACGTGCCTCCTGCATAAGTTTCCTCAAAAGCTTCAGAAGACAGAAGACTTTGAACTTCAATTTTTTCCATTTTTCCCACATTATCTCAAAAATTAAGGCTCCAAACGAAAAAATTAATTAAATAAAAATTGTAGCAAATTAAATTTTCTACAAAAATGAACTTAATATTTTTTGCGTAGGATCAATAGTTTGGGCTTAAAGTCCGAATTTGTTCAGATTTGAAACCAATGGATTAGAGCCATACAGTTCCTAATCTATCAGTCCTACTCAAAAAACTATTAAGTACATTTTTGTAATAAATTTTGTCAGCTACAATTTTTATCTTTATAAATTTTTCGTTTTGAGCTAAAGTTTTCGAGATAATAAGAGGATTGAAAAAATTTTCCTTACACTCGAGCTCTAGGAGTTAAACTCCCATTTTGAAAAAAATTTATTATAAGAAATTCAATATTTTTACATTATAGGGCAAGTCCTTTTAGACAGATTTTATCAGTTTTCCTTGTTTTTTCAAAGGAGAAACCTCATTTTTCCCAGAGATTGGTTTTCTTGGTTTTTTGACTGGGAAACCATCTAGGCAAGTTTTCTTATCAGTTTTCTTTGGATCTTCAAAGGAAAAGCCTCCGTTTTTCCAGGATTGGTTTTCTTGGTTTTTTGACTGGAAAACCATCTGGGCAAGTAAAGCCCTTTTTGCCAGATCTTATCAGTTTTCCTTGGTTCTTCAAAGGAAAAGCCTCCTTTTTTCCAGAGATTGGTTTTCTTGGTTTTTTGACTGGGAAACCATCTGAGCAAGCAAAGCCCTTTTCGCCAGGTTTTACCAAGGTTTCCTTGGTTTTTTGAGGAATAAACCTCATTTTCCTAGGTTTTCTCGGTTTTTCGACAGAAACCCCATCTTTAGGGATAGTAAAGCCCTTTTAGCCAGATCTTATAGTTTTTCTTGGTTTTTCAAAGGAAAAGCCTCCTTTTTTCCCAAAAAGATTGGTTTTCTTGGTTTTTTGACTGGGAAACCATCTGGGCAAGTAAAGCCCTTTTTGCCAGGTTTACTTCGTTTTTTCGAGGATAAACCTCATTTTTCAAGGTTTTCTTGGTTTTTTGACAGAAAACCATCTAGGGCTAGTAAAGCCCTTTTTACCAGATCTTATCAGTTTTCTTGGCTTTTCAAAGGAAAAGCCTCCTTTTTTCCAGAGATTGGTTTTCTTGGTTTTTTGAGTGGAAAACCATCTGGGCAAGTAAAGCCTTTTTGCCAGATCTTATCAGTTTTCCTGGTTCTTCAAAGGAAAAGCCTCCTTTTTTCCAGAGATTGGTTTTCTTAGTTTTTGACTGGAAAACCATCTAGGCAAGTAAAGCCCTTTTTGCCAGATCTTATCAGTTTTCCTTGGTTTTTCAAAGGAAAAGCCTCCTTTTTTCCAGAGATTGGTTTTCTTGGTTTTTAGACTGGGAAACCATCTGGGCAAGCAAAGCCCTTTTTATCAGTTTTCCTGGTTTTTTTCGAGGGGGAAACCTCGTTTTTCTCGGAAATAAGGAATTTCCTTGGTTTTTTGACAGGGAAAATTTTTTTTACGTTTTTTTGCGCTAAAATTTTCGAAAAAAACCTGATTTTCACGAAAAAATTTTAAAAATTGCAATTTTCTCTGAAAATCGTAAAAAAATTTCCTGAAACCGTAAAAAATTTATGATTTTCTAAAAAAAAATTATGGACTTTTTCACAATCGACTATAAGAATCGATTGATTTAAGTGAAGGCGCCTTTTGAGTCGTGTTCGAGTTTCTGGAAGGGAACAAAAATGATCGGAAAGTGAGCCGGTACGAAAAGAACATTTTTTTCATCTTTTTATTTTAATCCAAAATGAACGAAAACGTAAAAACTCTTTGTTTCCGCCGCGTTTCGAAAGCGTGCCTATGGAACTTCATTCTCTCTTTTTCTCTACTCGCAGTTTTTTTGTTTTTCGTGAATCTTAACTTGTTGAATCCGATATCATGGATTAAAGACTGGCTCGGTTGTCTGTTTAATTGGAAAATCCTTCCATATTTGGCCCTTTTGATGGTCATAGTCATCGTACAAGGAATCATCACATCCAAAGAATATATCAACGCTCAGCCTTTCTACTCTACAAGATTCTCCATGGTTATTAAGCTTTTTAACTTGAATAATTTGATGGGAATGAGTGTGAATGTTATAGTCGGTTATATGATACCTTGGATGTACTTATCGTTAACTAAAGGTTCGCTAAGTTCATTCTCTTCAGAAAATGTGCTCAACGAAGAACGTCTCTTTTTGATCATGGCTTGCGTCTGGGTCAACTTATGTTATTATATTTCTCAAAATTTCAGTGGAAAACATTTATCTTTTCCTGTTATCCAGTTACCAGTTTGGCATCGCATACAAGCCGGCCTTCTACCTACTATAAAAAGTTCAATACCGTTCGTTTTTATGCCAAATTGTTATTTTTTAATGTTTTATTACTTCAAAGGAAGCCTTATTCGAAGTTCGGGATGTCAAATTTATGATTTAGATGAAGCAGAATACGGTTTGGATTCTTTAGGCGGTATTTGAATGTCAGGCGACTTCTTTATCTATGGTCGTTGACCGTTGTAGTCGTTAGTTCGATGAAATTGACTGATTTTTTAACTCAAGTTTTTTTAACGACAAGAGAAGAGTTTCCGTTAAGTAGCGTCCTTATGTCTGACAAGCTGACGTTAGATGATGCCTTAAGATGCGATCTTCCGCTTATCAAGAATCTTGGATTTCTCGACCTTTACTTACTTTCTGAAACAAGTAAAGAAAGAAGGGCTTCCATTTTTACTTTGAGTCTACCCGGAGGTCATCCGCATGTCTGGAATACTGTGCGAGAAGACTGTTTTCAAACGATCGAAGAATTCATTTCGTCTTTATCGAGTTTGTTGATATTTCGTCAGAAGAAAGAAAAGCAGGAAGAACGTTTTGACCGATATGCCAAAGAGCCATCAATGCCAGTCAATGTGCCACCTGTTGTCTCATTTTTGAACCTCCAAATCTCAAAATTCAACCAAATTTGGACCAATTATAAACTTTATTTGGACACCAAGCTTAAGTTTTGGCTCAACTTGCCTATCGTCGTTTATCTTTTTGGTGATAGAGAAGATTTGAAGTTTCGTCATGCTTTAGAAAAGTCTCAACCGGTAAAAAAATTTTCTTCTTTTTTTTCTTTTTAACAAAATTTTTTATTTTAGGTTCTTTGGGCATGCCATAGCCTTTCTCATATTGCTGTTCATTCTCTGACTGAAGACAACTATGGAATAATACAAAACGACATGACCAAAATAATAAGCATTTTACTAAAATTGAAGGATACTTGGATTCTGTTGAGAAGCACATTTTGATAAGAGCGGTCGACCCGTGCGCCAACCTCCGAGGACCTTCGGTCAACAAAAAATCAGAAATTTCCTCATACGGACTCAACAAATCCGTAAAAGATGCATTTATAGAATCTCGAACGAGTTTAAAGATTTCATTCCTGACTTACAGCTCGCCCGAGATGCCAAATATCAAATGTCTTGTTTGCCGATTGGAAAATAATTTGATTTATATTTTTTGTTTAGAAGTTGTCCTTTTTCTTTTGTTAGTTGGTCTCTCTAGAGGCGTTGACTGCTGTAAAATAATGTAATATTACTTTTTAAAATTATAATTATTAATATTTGTAATTATTTATAGCCTCTTGTTAATGGAAGGACGTTTCATCGCTGATAAAGCCCGAAATCAGAGGAAAAAGATGGTTTTTCGACAGAAAAACCAAGAAAACCTAGGAAAATGAGGTTTATTCCTCAAAAAAACCAAGGAAAACTATGTAAATCTGGCAAAAAGGGCTTTACTTGCCCAGATAGTTTCCCAGTCAAAAACCAAGAAAACCAATCTCTGGGAAAAAAAGGAGGCTTTTCCTTTAAAAAACCAAGAAAAACTTATAAGATCTGGCAAAAAGGGCTTTACTAGCCCTAAAGATGGGTTTTCTGTCAAAAAAACCAAGGAAACCTTGAAAAATGGGTTTATCCCTTGAAAAAACAAGGAAAACCTGGCAAAAAGGGCTTTACTTGCCCAGATGGTTTCCCAGTCAAAAAACCAATCTTTGGGGAAAAAAAGGAGGCTTTTCCTTTGAAAAACCAAGAAAAACTTATAAGATCTGGCAAAAAGGGCTTTACTTGCCCAGATGGTTTTCCACTCAAAAAACCAAGAAAACCAAACCTGAAAAAAATGAGGCTTTTCCTTTGAAACCAAGTAAAACTAAGATCTGGCAAAAAGGGCTTTACTAGCCCTAAAGATGGGTTTCTGTCAAAAAACCAAGAAAACCAATCTTTGGGAAAAAGGAGGCTTTTCCTTTGAAAAACCAAGAAAAACTTATAAGATCTGGCAAAAAGGGCTTTACTAGCCCTAAAGATGGGTTTCTGTCAAAAAAACCAAGAAACCTTGAAAAATGCGGTTTATCCCTTGAAAAAACAAAGGAAAACCTGGCAAAAAGGGCTTTACTTGCCCAGATGGTTTCCCAGTCAAAAAACCAATCTTGGGGGAAAAAAAGGAGGCTTTTCCTTTGAAAAACCAAAAAACTTATAAGATCTGGCAAAAAGGGCTTTACTTGCCCAGATGGTTTTCCACTCAAAAAACCAAGAAAACCAAACCTGAAAAAAATGAGGCTTTTCCTTTGAAGATCCAAGTAAAACTGATAAGATCTGGCAAAAAGGGCTTTACTAGCCCTAAAGATGGGTTTCTGTCAAAAAACCAAGAAAACCAATCTTTGGGAAAAAAGGAGGCTTTTCCTTTGAAAAACCAAGAAAAACTTATAAGATCTGGCAAAAAGGGCTTTACTAGCCCTAAAGATGGGTTTCTGTCAAAAAACCAAGAAACCTTGAAAAATGCGGTTTATCCCTTGAAAAAACAAAGGAAAACCTGGCAAAAAGGGCTTTACTTGCCCAGATGGTTTCCCAGTCAAAAAACCAATCTTTGGGGAAAAAAGGAGGCTTTTCCTTTGAAAAACCAAGAAAAACTTATAAGATCTGGCAAAAAGGGCTTTACTTGCCCAGATGGTTTTCCACTCAAAAACCAAGAAAACCAAACCTGAAAAAATGAGGCTTTCCTTTGAAGATCCAAGTAAAACTGATAAGATCTGGCAAAAAGGGCTTTACTAGCCCTAAAGATGGGTTTCTGTCAAAAAACCAAGAAAACCAATCTTTGGGAAAAAAGGAGGCTTTTCCTTTGAAAAACCAAGAAAAACTTATAAGATCTGGCAAAAAGGGCTTTACTAGCCCTAAAGATGGTTTCTGTCAAAAAATCAAGAAAACCTAGAAAAAAGAGGTTTGTCCCTCGAAAAAAACGAAGGAAAACCTGGCAAAAAGGGCTTTACTTGCCCAGATGGTTTCCCAGTCAAAAAACCAAGAAAACCTATTTCTGGGAAAAAAAAGGAGGCTTTTCCTTTGAAAAACTTATAAGATCTGGCAAAAAGGGCTTTACTAGCCCAAAGATGGGTTTTCTGTCAAAAAACCAAGAAAACCTAGAAAAATGAGGTTTATACCTCGAAAAAACGATGGAATACCTGGCAAAAAGGGGTTTACTTGCCCAGATGATTTCCCAGTCAAAAAACCAAGAAAACCAAATTCCGGAAAATAGGAGGTTTTTCCTTTGAAAAACCAAGAAAAACTTATAAGATCTGTCAAAAAAGGGCTTTACTAGCCCTTAAGATGGGTTTTCCAGTCTAAAAACCAAGAAAACCAATCTCTGGAAGAAGAAGAAGAAGAAAAAAAAAAGGGGGGACTTGTCCTTTGAAAAACCAAGAAAAACTTATAAGATCTGTCAAAAAGGGCTTTATTAGCCCTGAAGAAGGGTTTTCTGTCAAAAAACCAAGAAAACCTTGAAAAATGAGGTTTATCCCTCGAAAAATCGAAGGAAAACCTGGCAAAAAGGGCTTTACTTGCCCAGATGGTTTCCCAGTCAAAAACCAAGAAAACCAATTTCTGGAAAAAAAAAAAAAAAAAAAAAAAAAAAAAAAAGGAGGTTTTTCCTTTGAAAAACTTATAAGATCCGGCAAAAGGGCTTTACTAGCCCTAAAGATGGGGTTTCTGTCGAAAAACCAAGAAAGCCTTGAAAAATGAGGTTTATCCCTCGAAAAAACGAAGTAAAACCTGGCAAAAAGGGCTTTACTTGCCCAGATGGTTTCCCAGTCAAAAAACCAAGAAAACGAATCTTTGGGAAAAAGGAGGCTTTTCCTTTGAAAAACCAAGAAAAACTTATAAGATCTGGCAAAAAGGGCTTTACTAGCCCTAAAGATGGGTTTTCTGTCAGAAAACCTAGGAAAATGAGGTTTATTTCTCGAAAAAACCAAGGAAAACTTTGTAAATCTGGCAAAAAGGCTTTACTTGTCCAGATAGTTTCCAGTCAAAAACCAATCTCTGGGAAAAAAGGAGGCTTTTCTTTTGAAAAACTTATAAGATCTGGCAAAAAGTGCTTTACTAGCCCTGAAGATGGGTTTTCTGTCAAAAAACCAAGAAAACCAATTTCTGGAAAATAGGAGGTTTTTCCTTTGAAAAACCACGGAAAACTGATAAAACCGGGCTCAATGGGCTTTAATTCTTATTTGCCCTAATGACAAGGGAAAGCCAGAAAGTCTGGTATGAATGGAAATTTTATGTCAAAAGAATCAAGGAAAACTTAGAAAATTTGGCTAAAATAGGGTTTCTTTGTTGATAATCCAAGTCAAAAATGTGGTTTCTATGTACTTAAAAAAAAAACAACTACAAAACTGAAAATCTGGCCAAAAAGTGGTTTTCTTGGCCTATTGACTAAGGAAAAGTCATAAAATCCGATAAAAAGGGGGTTTCTCCTTCAAAAAATGGAGGAAAACTCAGTAAATCTGACTAAAAGAGCGTTCATTCATTTCTTTAGGTCTATAGGTTGAAAAAACCAAATGAAGAAGGGAAAAAAAATCCCTTTTAAACTAGTTTTAATTTCACCACAGCGAACACTATACATGTTGTCTGTGGTTGTTTTACATTGTTACCAACTGAACCAAACTTATAAGTTACAGCCCGTGTTCATCTTTGAAATCGTTTTTCAATTCACATTCTGTCTGTATTTTAAAAAGTCTTCATCAGTATTTCGAATATGTCAAACCTCGGAGTTTCCCTTTCTCTCCCCGGCCAGAGAACGTCCGGAGCTCCCGTACGGACTCAAAATGGTAAGAAAATACCGGTAACTCCCTAAATTCCAGGTTATGTACTATACCATGTGCTTTGTTTTCGCGTTTTTTTACATATATATAAACCTCATATACATGAAAAATGGCCAAAAACATGTTATCTGATATCAAAATTATATGTTTAGAACAAAAAGTTTATGCGTTAAGCAATATTATGTAAATAGTGTAGATGTATCCGGTGGATATTATGCCTGAATTATGAATGAACTGAGTTTTGATCAAATTATTTTTCAGTCATGGCGGTTTCAACGATTGCCAACATTGTCAAAAGTTCTTTGGGACCTGTAGGTCTTGATAAGATGTTGGTCGACGACATTGGGGAAGTCACGGTTACCAACGATGGTGCTACGATTCTCAAACTTCTCGAAGTTGACCATCCTGCAGCCAAAATTTTGGTCGACCTCGCCCAACTTCAAGATGAAGAAATCGGCGACGGTACAACCTCCGTTGTCATCATCGCTGCCGAATTACTCAAAAACGCCGACGAACTTGTCAAACAAAAAATCCATCCGACGTCTATCATTAGTGGATACAGGCTTGCTTGCAAGTACGTTAATCAATCTTTAATTTTTTATATTTATCCATTATTTTAGAGAAGCACAAAAATACATACAAGAGCATCTCTGCATCAACGTGGAAGAACTTGGGAAAGAATGTATTATAAATACAGCGAAAACTTCCCTTGCCAGTAAAATTATCTCAATGTAAGATCTCAACTTTCGCACCAATCAAATCTTATCATTTTTTTTCAGCGATGACGACTTTTTTGCGAACATGATCGTCGATGCTGTTCAAGCTGTCAAAGTAACCGATAGCAAAGGGAAAGCCCAATATCCTATAAAAGCAATCAATATTTTGAAAGCCCACGGAGGGCAAGTCAACGAAAGTATTTTGGTCAAAGGATACGCTTTGAACTGCCGAGTCGCCAGCATGGGTAACTTAAAAAAATAATATTAAAATTTTTCTAAATTTTTTTTTTAGGAATGACTGACAGAGTGGTCAATGCCAAAGTTGCCTGTTTAGATTTTTCGTTACAGAAAACCAAAATGAAACTTGGAGTCGAGGTATTTTTTATTGTCGCCAAATTGATTTGAATAATTTATTTTAATTTTAGGTTTAATTACGGATGTTGAACAATTAGAAGGAATTCGTGATAGAGAAAATGATATTACTAGAGATAGGATAATGAAAATTCTTGACGCCGGTGCAAATGTCGTCCTTCTCTCTGGTGGAATTGACGATTCTTATCTTAAGGTTTGTTAACTTCCTTAAAAAAGTTATTGTGATACCCTCGACGTCGGGTTTTTGGGGAAGGGTCTTCCAGACCCCGGAGGGTCAAATCGAATATTGATCTTTACCGATCTCAACTTTGTCTGTGGTGCCGGCCGTCCGTAGCATTTTTCCCCGAACACTTTACGGCCACAATTTTCATCCGATTTTCACCAAATTTTCACCAAAATTCTTTAGCCGGTGAAGAAGAATGTAACGAGGGCGATTTTTGAATTTCGAAAAAATGGCGGAGATATGGCTGTTTGAAATTTTAAAAAATTCGCTGCGGCCGAACCGTTAATCCGATTTTCACCAAATTTTCACCAATTACTCCTTATATTTTTTAAGAATTTTTGGTGCAAAAAAATTGCCACTTTTTAATTACTATTTTTATTAGTAGGGAGAAATTTCGTACTTCTACCCTTTACGAGAGGCACATCCCTAGGCCAAAGAGCCCATTATTTCTACCTTGAGACTTAGAAAATTTTTCGAAAAAAAGAACTTAGAAAATTTTTCGAAAAAAAAAAAGAAAAAGAAAGAAAATCCCGGAAAATTTTTCAAAAAAACTTAGAAAATTTTTCGAAAAAAAGAACTTAGAAAATTTTTCGAAATAAAAAAAAAAAGGAAAACCCGGAAAATTTTTCGAAAAAAAAAAACTTAGAAAATTTTTCGAAAAAAAAAAAAAAAAAAAAAAGGACAACCCGGAAAATTTTTCGAAAAAAAAGGAAAACCCGGAAAATTTTTCGAAAAAAAAACTTCGAAAATTTTTTGAAAAAAAAAATTTTTTTTTTTGGACAAAAAAACTTGAAAATTTTTCGAAAAAAAAAGGAAAACCCGGAAAATTTTTCGAAAAAAACTTCGAAAATTTTTTGAAAAAAAAATTTTTTTTTTGGACAAAAAAACTTTGAAAATTTTTCGAAAAAAAAAACCCGGAAAATTTTTCGAAAAAACAAACTTGGAAAATTCCTTTATACTTTCCCTCCCTACTACATCCCCTTCCTTTATACTTCCTACTCCGTTATACTTCCCACTCCGTTATACTTCCCCCTCCGTTATACTTCCCCCTCCGTCATCCCCCCTCCGTATAATTACCCCTTCGTTATACTTCCCCTCCCATATACTTCCTACTACGTTATACTTCCCCTCCGTTATACTTCCCACTACTTTTTACGTCCCCTCCGTTATACTTCCCCCTCCTATATTGTTACTTCTCTTTAAGGAAGTTTTCGTTGGAAGCTCTTCAAACCAGTACTGTATTGAGAGGAAACTCTGAACTTTGTTTAAATATTTTTTTTCTCCAGCTTTTCATCGAAAGAGGAGCCATGGCCGTACGTAGAGTGAAGAAGCAAGATTTGAAAAGAATCGCCAAAGCGACCGGTGCTGCTTTCCTAACTTCGTTGACGAATATGGAAGGTGAGGAAAGCTTCGAAGCGAGTTCTCTCGGCGACGCCGCGGAAATTAAACAAGAAAGAATCTGCGATGATGAACTCATTCTTATTAAAGGGTAAGTAAAATTTGTTTGACCAAACCACCAAGGTGAGAATTTTTTAAATGACTTCTTATAATTTTAGACCGATGGCGCGGACAGCGAGTTCGATTATTTTGCGAGGGCCAAATGATTTTTATTTAGACGAAATTGAAAGGTCGGTCCACGATGCAATTTGTGTCGTCAAAAGGGTTTTGGAAAGTAAAACTGTTGTAACTGGTGGAGGAGCAGTAGAAGCTGCGCTTTCGATTTATCTCGAGAACTTCGCTACATCATTAAGCTCAAGGGAACAGCTTGCCATCGCAGAATACGCCAAATCTCTCCTTGTCATCCCAAAGACCCTGGCTGTTAATGCAGCGATCGATTCTACTGACGTCGTCGCCAAACTCCGTGCCTTCCACAATACGAGTCAGACGAAAAAAGACCATGCGCATCTCAAATATGTCGGACTCGATTTAGAAGAAGGGACCGTCCGAGATAACAAAAAAGCCGGAGTTCTCGAACCGACCATCTCGAAAATCAAAGCACTTAAATTCGCCACGGAAGCCGCCATAACCATTTTAAGGATCGACGACCTCATCAAACTCGACCCTGAAAGGAAAGACCACGGTGGACATGGCGACATGTAATTTCTCAGCTTTCGCATTCACATTTCTTTTGTAACACCGCTTTAAAATTTAGAATGTAAAAAACAACCTACTTAATTATTTTCTATCATAATCATTTTGTTTATGAAAACGAACATTTTCTCAATAAAATTACTAAAACCTTAAATTATTATTTCAATTTATTCCCTATCTTCTCCCCTAAATTTGCTGTTCGTGCTTAATTTCGCTTATCCTCTCGGGGGAAATCATGGTTTACTGCCGTCGGCCATTGTTGTTTAGACAGTTAGAGAGACACTAGAGGTAATATGCGTCACGCCAGTCTGGCCAACTTGACAATTTGTGAACTTTTATGGAGGGGTTCCCGAACTACCTGTTCATTCTAGGTGGTTCAATAAAAATATGATTTATTTTTACCATGTTTATTATGATATTTACAGTTAAAAATTATAAATAATTTTAGTTTATGTACAGGTGGGATTATTTTTTATTTACAAAATAGTAGTTATTAAAGTTAGGTGAGGAAATTAATTAACTGGCTGTTGCTGTGGAAGAAGAAGAGACGGAGATGGGGCCGGCGAAGCCGTAGACGTAGGGGCCGTTGTATTGGACGGAGCTGGTTGCATTTGCACGTGCGCTTCCTGTGCCGCCATTTGTTGCTTGGGCGAAACTTGTCGCTGAAATAACGTATGGAAATGTCTGCTTCTTTTTCGCCATTTCTGGCTTGTGGATGACGTTGCTATGATGAGGAACTGCGTCGATATGTGCGGATCTTTTGCCGCGGTAAGTGAGTGAATCGTCAAAATGATGTCGCTGCCGGCATCTGCGCTGCTTGTGGCGCTCGAATGTGAACCGCCTGAACCACTTGATGCTTTGCTCCCCGCGTGAGAATTCGCGTGGCTACCTCCTGATCCACCAGCCAACGCGCTACTGGAAGCTTGAGAATTCGCTTTTGAAAATCCTCCTTGGCCAAAACCTCCTGAACCTCCTTGTTCATAATCTCCTCCGAATCCACCTTGTGCTCCAAACCCTCCTTGAACTCCAAACCCTCCTTGACCTTGAGATCCTCCATTCACCAACGCGCTGCTTGATGCTTGCGAGTTTGCTTTTGATGAACTTCCAGATCCTCCCTGACTAAAACCTCCTGTTCCACCTTGTTCAAAATCTCCTTGACCTCCGAATCCTCCTTGGCCTTGAGATCCTCCATTAGCCAACGCGCTGCTTGATGCTTGTGAGTTTGCTTGTGATGAACTTCCAGATCCTCCCTGACTAAAGCCGCCAGCCCCTCCTTGAAATCCACCTTGCCCTCCAAATCCACCTTGACCTCCGAATCCTCCTTGACCTTGAGATCCCCCATTAGCTAACGCGCTGCTTGATGCTTGTGAGTTTGCTTTGATGAACTTCCTGATCCTCCTTGAAATCCACCTTGTCCTCCAAATCCACCTTGACCTCCGAATCCTCCTTGACCTTGAGATCCCCCATTCGCCAACGCGCTACTAGAAGCTTGGGAATTTGCGTTTGAAAATCCGCCTGACCCTCCCTGACTAAAGCCGCCTCCTTGAAATCCACCTTGTCCTCCAAATCCACCTTCACCTCCGAATCCTCCTTGACCTTGAGATCCCCCATTGGCCAACGCGCTACTAGAAGCTTGGGAATTTGCGTTTGAAAATCCGCCAGATCCTCCATGACTAAAGCCTGATCCGCCGTTGGCTAAAGCGCTGCTTGAAGATTGAGAGTTAGAAAAACCTCCTGAGCCTCCTTGACTGAAACCTCCAGCCTCCTTGACTGAAACCTCCAGATCCTCCATGACCTCCTTGACCAAAACCTCCAATACCGATGTGTTTTTTGATTCCCAAATTTATGTTGAAGCCACCCAAAAGTCCTTTTTTCAAAAATCCACCACCGAGAAGACCTCCTCCTTGTCCGAAACTTTGTCCGTTGCTGAACCTCCGCCTCCACCACCTCCTCCTTGTCCGAAACTTTGTCCGTTGCTGAAACCTCCGCCTCCACCACCTCCACCGGCTGACGCAGCGGACGCAGAAGCCGCAGAAGAACCGGAACCTCCCCATCCACCGCCGCCCGCGGCAGATGACGCGGCGGAAGCACTTGCCGCGCCTCCTCCGCCTCCTCCATTGGCAAAACTTGATCCGACGTTAAGGTTTCCTAAAGGGCCTCCCCAGTTGAGAGTGTGGGCGCTTGCTCGTGAGCCTCCACCGCCGAGAAAAGAGAGCGGCGCGTGGATCGCTGCGTCTATCGTCCCTCCAAGCGCCCCAACAAATGACGTTTTTCACGATCTGCAACAAAGAAAAAAAAAATAAATCCACTGCCTCCATGATAAAAATATTCAAATCCACCGCCTCCTTCATAAAAAAAGTTTTTAAATCGTTATAAAACGAAAGAATTCGCAGAAAAAAAATTGAAAGCGAGGACACAATCTTCGATCCACACAATTTTAATTAAAAAAAAAAGACGTCATCGTGACGTCAGGAGGAGGCAAAAAGATCATAAAGTTGAGTTTCGACTCTTAGATTAGCATAACGAGAACTCCCAGAAGAAACCAAAGCTCGTCGACCTTCAAAGACATCGAAGAACTTCTTTTTTTATAACTTAAAAATATTCATCGTTTCTGACGTCATTAAAAATATAAACGTTTGCTAAAAAAGCATAATCTCGTTTTAAAAAAGCTATACATCAACTCAAAAATTCCGTTATGACTGAACCTCAACCCAAGAAAGTTCCTGAAGAATTTTTTTCCTTGAAAAATTAATTTGAAATCTGAAAAATTTGAGATTTGAGCAAAAAGAGCTGATATTTTGCGTTCTGCACTGAAGAATAAGAAAAAAGGTTTGTTTGCTTTATGGGATTTCTTAACTTTTGATCGTTTCCGGTCTTCTCGTTAAAAAAACTCGCGTTTTCCCCCGATGTGAAGAATCCAATTAAGAAGATTCTAATTACTTCGCCCAAGGGTATCCAGTTTTATAAAGCGCATAATATCTTTTCACAAAAATATCCTTGATTATACATCATTTTCTCATAAATATTATGTTAATTATTCCATTATTCCCGGGAAAATGGTTGCAATAAATACTTTATTATTTTTTATTTTTAAATATGAAAGGAGTCTTTTTATGTGGCCAATAGGCAGGAAAAAGGTGAAAAACTCCTCCGCGCAAGAAGAAGAAGAAGAAAAAAATTATAATTTACCAGCTTTTAAGGGGATATGAGGGTTTTAAGTTGGTTGCTTTGTACATTTTTCGTTGTGAGCAACGGTTTTCGGTTTTTCCCTTCTATCTGAAACCGTCGCTCAAAACGAAAAAATGTCCTAAGTAAAAGTTGTAGCTACGGAAATTTACTACATAAAATTTATTAGTTTTTTCGTCAGAGCAATATTTTAGGAGATATGAAGGTTTTAGTTTTCAGACAGCTCTGTAGTATTATTAGTTTTAACCTCATAACTCCTTAAATATTGCTCTTACGCAAATAATGAATAAAAAATTTTGTTGGAAAATCTTTGTACCTACAACTTTTACTTAGGACATTTTTTCGTTTTGAGCGACGGTTTCCGAGATAGAAGGGAAAAACCGAAAACCGTTGCTCACAACGAAAAATTTGCAAAGCAACTCACTTAAGAACCCTCATATCTCCTTAAGTATTGCTCTGACAAAAAAACCAATGAGGTCTTTTTTGTAAGAAATTTCCGTAGCTACGACTTTTACTTAGGACGTTTTTCCGTTTTGAGCGACAGTTTCCGAGATAGAAGGGAAAAACCGAAAACCGTTGTTAACAACGAAAAATTTGCAAAGCAACCAACTTAAATACTTCCATATCTCCTAAAGTATTGCTCTGACGGAAAAAACTAATAAAATATTTTATGTAGTAAATTTTAGTACCTACAACTTTTACTTAGGACATTTTTCGTTTTGAGCGACGGTTTCCGAGATAGAAGGGAAAAACCGAAAACCGTTGTTCACAACAAAAAACAAAGCAACCACTTAAAACCCTCAATCCCCTTAGTAAAAAATACGATTTTCCGAAAAATCCGAAATGAAACATGATGTCTATAATCATAATAAAAAAGTTAGTATGATTATGATTACAAGATGTTGGATTATGGATTATGATTACTTCCAAAAATGTTGGTACCTTGAACGAAAGCTGTGGCTTGGAGGATGAGCCCGAAGGCGGCGAAAAAAATAAAATCCTTAAGTGCCATCACTGATGCTAAGTTTTCATCTGAAGAGACGCGGATGTATGTATAATATATAAATAGGTGTGTTTTGTACTTTTTTCTTCCCCGGAGGCCCCCCTCCAGATGACCAGGGCAGCCTCCGATCCGTCCGGTCTCCGGGATTTCCAAACCACGCAAGCATTAAAAAAAGTATATTTATAAAAAAACTTAACGCCCTTTGACATTAATTGGCTTCGTTTATTTTTGGTCCATATTTTTATTATTATTTCGGTTAATCATTTCCGGAAGCAATTTTCTGTATGTGATTCCCTTTTTTTTCGGTCGGACGCCTCGCGGGGGTTGACAATGAAACAATGATTCATTTCGGGGTATCAGCCGGGTTTTCCGGGTCATGAAAAACAAAGAATTCGGTTATTCTCAGGCCAAAATTAACCTTGATAGTACAAAAGAATGCTCGAGGCAGGTTATAAACTTCCTAGAAACAAAAAGTGTTTGAACCGATTCGCACAGCGAATGGAAACTCTCAGTTTAGCAGAAGATCTGACAAATGGAGAAATTCGGGCTATTATTAGGTGTACAAAATGAAACTCGGCTAAAATCCACAAAATTCAAATTTACCCTGTGGCTGAGTTTCATTTTGTACACCTAATATAAAAATTGTAGGAAATTTAATTTTCTATAAATTTGTACTTAACTATTTTTTTCTAGGATGCAACATTTTCGGAAAATTTTTTTTTTTAAATAAATTTATCTTGAAAACAGTGCGTCCTAGAGAAAAAATGAATAGAATAAAAATTAAAGAGAATTGAATTTCAACAGATTTTATTTAGTGCATTTTTTCAATATCTGTAACGGTTTACGATTTACAAGCCTTTAAAAATTAACCTTCTTAATGGTTATACTTCAATAACCTTCTTACACGGAGAAGGTCAACTTTTGATGGACTTTAACGCCTAAAATGTTCAAAATTTTGAAAAAATGAACTACTAGGTGTACAAAATGAAACTCGGCTAAAATCTACAAAATTCAAACCCTGTGGTTGAGTTTCATTTTGTACACCTAATAGTTTACTTATGGCTGAGGGAAGGAAATTATTTTTTCCTCCTTGTTTTCGATACAAAAGTATGGCTCCAAAAGGAAGTTCCAACTTCAGACTTGATAAAACTGACACTTTCGATTTCATGAGCTTCCACCGAAAACGTGAAAATCAAGGGTTGGGTTATCATCAGCCAATGAGAGCCCTTTTTTCTAAGACTCCTAAGGTACTTCAGCAGATGCCTCGAAAAATCGAGAAATCGAAACCCGCCCGCCAAGCAAAACCCCACCGAAAGCAGAAAGTACTAACGATACCAAGTGCATGTTTACTGTCACGATTTGCGTTTTTGACACGATCTTGCCTGATAATTTTGATAGATTTTAATTAAGGTCAGAGTAATCGATAACATATCATCAAACTAATCAGTAATCACTGATTAATATTTACACCTGTACGACCTATGCGATGCCGCCAAGGGGAGCTTTGAAAATGGGGGCGTTGATGTTGATATCATAACTTTTTCTGGATGCTGTAGAAGGGTTTTTGCGAGGTGTTTTTTACACGGAGTGTTTTGATATCTAGATCTCAGCACCCTGTATACCGATCGACTTCAAATTTTATACAGGTCTTCTCTGATTTGATATGAGTAAATGCTGGTAATTTCAAGTCGATCGGTATACCGGTTGCTGAGATATACAACTCTGAAAATCCGTTTTTCGCCTTTGCAGTCTTCTTCTTCTTCCCGCTCAGTTAGCCAGGGCTACAGCCACTCCTAGAGCACCGATTGACTTGAAATTTTGCACAGACCTTCCAATTTAGCCAGTGCCTTTTAAAAGATTTAACCAATAAAATTAGCGAACCGCTACAATCTCAACCCAAAAAAAAGTTAGGCACAAAAAGCTGAAATTTTAGGGTACTTTTGCCGGACTAAAGGGTCCCTAGCCTGGAGGACTAAACTTGAAATTTGCACTCTATTTACAATGTGTCTAAAATATGACCTTTAAAATTCCTTCAATAGTTATTATTTAAACTTCAAAAAGATGTGATATCGCTATCAAAAACACTCCGTGTAAAAACACCCCGCCTCGCAAAAACCCTTCTGCAGCAGCCAGAACAATATCAACATCAACACCCGTGCTCCCGTTTTCAAAGCTCCCCTTGGCGGCGACCCGGAATGCTTTTTGCGTTTTTAGGAATGTTTACTATACTGAGGGAGGCCTACGAAGAGCAGTAGACAAGCCTCTTTTCAGAAATTTTAAGGATTTCAGAGTAATCGATAGCATATCATCAAACTAAGTAATCACTGAATAATATAATACACAACTGTAAAAAAGCATTTCGCGACCGCCACCAAGGGGAGCTTTGAAAATGGGAGCACGGGCGTTGATGTTGGTATCATAACTTTTTCTGGCTGACAGGAGAAAACACTGAAAAAGGGGTGTTTTTAGACAAAAGACAGGAGAAAACACCGAAAAAGTGGTGTTTTAGACAAAAGACAGGAGAAAACACCGAAAAATGGGTTTTAGTCAAAAGACAGGAGAAAACACTGAAAAGGGGTGTTTTTAGACAAAAGACAGGAGAAAACACCGAAAAAGTGGTGTTTTTAGACAAAAGACAGGAGAAAACACTGAAAAAGGGGTGTTTTTAGACAAAAGACAGGAAAAACACCGAAAAATGGGTGTTTAGTCAAAAGGCAGGAGAAAACACCGAAAAAGTGGTGTTTTAGACAAAAGACAGGAAAACACCGAAAAATGGGTGTTTAGTCAAAAGACAGGAGAAAACACTGAAAAAGGGGTGTTTTTGGACAAAAGACAGGAGAAAACACCGAAAAAAGTGGTGTTTTTAGACAAAGACAGAAGAAAACACTGAAAAAGGGGTGTTTTTAGACAAAAGACAGGAAAAACACCGAAAATGGGTGTTTAGTCAAAAGACAGGAGAAAACACCCAAAAAGAGTGTTTAGGCAAAAGACAGGAGAAAACACGAATAAGGGAGATTTTAGAAAGAAAAAAAACAGGAAAAATCACCGAAAAAGGGGTGTTTTTAGACAAAGGACAGGAGAAACACCGAAAAAGTGGTGTTTTTAGACAAAGACAGGAAAAACACCGAAAAATGGGTGTTTAGTCAAAAGACAGGAGAAAACACTTTTTGCGAGGCGGGGTGTTTTTTATAGCATCATTTTATTTGAAGGAACAGATCACTAAGACTGAAAAATGCAGTGTAACGTCAAGGAAACAGAATCCTTGGTCTTTTAGCCATCAAAAAAGGATTATCAGGATTTTAGGGGGGCGTTCTCCTATATTTATCGTCCTAAAATTCCATTTAAAAAACTATTTTGCCGAATTTTAGGGGGCGTTTTCCTATGTAATAGTCCGAAAATTTCATTTTTTTAAAAAGGAATTTTAGGGCGTTTTCAAAAATTTTTGGCCGTAAAAACACCTTTTTACAGGATTTCCAAGAAAATTTAATTACTGAAAGGCAGTTCAGCACCAAAACACTATTTTTCGGTCTAGAGAGCTCCATTTTACTAAAACATCCTGCATTCAATGAAACTTTAAAGCCAATGGGCGGTTTTTTTTCCCTTCACTGCTAAATGTTGAGGTTTTCGAAAAACTTTGTTTTTCTTTTTTCTTCCCCTCCGTTATTTTTGCTTAATTGAATTTCCTTGTACCAACGTAAAATAAACAAAATTGTGGGTTCTTGAGGCGTTTTTTTGCCTGAGGGCTCCTTGGTCTAAAACGAGAGCCCGGGTCGAGCCGTCAAATTTTTTTTCCCGTATTTCCCAAAGTGTATCAGTATTTTTATATCTTTCGCTAATGGCTCCTCATTAGAAACTATAAAACGGGAAAGAAAAATTTTGGTAAATCACTCGCGACGTAGTCATGCTTCCCTTTCTTTGCCTTCTCTTCTCCGCCGCAGTTGCGAACCCCATCCGGGGCGGAGGGTAAGTTATTACTTTTGTTTGTATTTTTTATTGATTTTGATTGTAGTTTTGGCGGTTCGTTTGCCGGATCGCAGAGTGTTAGCGGCGGATTCGGAGGAGGTCTCGGAGGTGGTCTCGGAGGGGGACTTGGCGGTGGTTTTGGCGGAGCAACTTCTTTAGCTTCGTCCGGTTCGGTCGCCGGCGCTGGGGGTCTCGGAGGAGGCTTCGGTGGCTCCGGTGCTTTGGCGACTTCAGGAGCCGGAGGAATCGGCGGAGGACTTGGCGGTGGATTCGGCGGTTCGAGTTCTTTAGCTTCGTCCGGTTCGGTCGCTGGCGCTGGGGGTCTCGGAGGAGGCTTCGGCGGCTCCGGTGCTTTGGCGACTTCAGGAGCTGGAGGAATCGGCGGTGGATTCGGCGGTTCGAGTTCTTTAGCTTCGTCCGGCTCGGTTTCCGGTGCAGGAGGTCTGGGAGGCGGTTTCGGCGGCTCCGGTGCTTTGGCGACATCAGGAGCCGGTGGTATCGGAGGAGGAATCGGCGGTGGCCTCTCCGGATCGTCCGCATTAGCTGCATCAGGTTCCGTTGCCGGTGGGGGCGGTCTCGGAGGAGGCTTCGGCGGTCCGGAGCTTTGGCTTCTTCGGGAGCCGGAGGAATCGGCGGCGGCTTCGGTTCTTCAGGTTCGTTGGCCACCTCAGGTTCTGGGGCCGGTGGTTTTGGAACTGGCTTCGGAGGCTCGCAGTCGTTTTCCGCCGGTTTCGGCGGCGGGGCCGGTCATGGCGCCGGCTTCGGCTCCTCCTTCAGCGGCTCCGGAAGCTTCGGAGGATCCAGTGGTTTCGGAAACTCAGGATTTTACGGCTAAGCTCCAAAACCAACCTCCTCAAACCTATAATTAACTATAATTTATTATTTTTTAATTCATATAATTTGTATTTTCCAATTTCCTAAGAATTATCGATTTTCCAATAAATAAGAACTGTCATTAGGAAAAACACCATGTTGTTTTTCAACATTCTATTTATAGATTCTTTTAAAAATAACAAATCTGTACACGTCATAAATTATGAATAAATTCATAATTTTAAACTTTCTTTTCTTTATTAATCCTAATTTTGACAATTTTTTTAGGGTTTAGTTCGGCGACGGCGACGGCCAACGGCCACACCATTTCCGCGGGGATGATCCACAGCGGGCCCGGCCTTCACGGAGTCTCCGTGGGAGCTCATTCTTCTGTTTAAAATTATAAATTGTATCAATAAATAAGTTTTTATAACGTTTTTCCTCGTTCTATTATTAGCCGTCAAAATGACATTTTTTTATGAGTTTAATTAGGGGTCATAAAACTGGACTGATTTTTCCTGCTATTCATGGTCATGACGTTTAAGGACACACCAAAATATTAAAATAATAAACGAGGAAATTGACACATCATTTGCTGTAAAAATTGAAAACATCCGTCCAAGAGCAATGACTTCATCTTGCTTTTTTGGATGTCATTTTTTTAAGTTCAGCAAAATTTGATATCCTGCTGCATGTCCTTTGGTGGACGTTCACAAAGAACATATCGACGTTGTTACGGCAACATGTCGTATGACCATATTGGGCATTTTGAGGTAAGCACACCCCTGGGTTCGTATTTTCGGGGGGAATCGAACAGTATGATTAAAAATGCGATTGGCAGCCTTGAAGCAGCCGCTAATTGCGAACGAACAACACTGCGTATGATTAGGAGTGTTATCAACTAGTCGTATGACCGCCATTTTGTCTCTCTGAAAGTTGCCCCAAACTTGATACGACATGTTGCCGTAACAACGTCGATATATGACGTCATTAACAGTTTGTTTTTTATTTTAAGTATCAAGGTAGAAAGAATAAGTCTTTCCCCAGGCCTCTCCAACGGGCTTAAACATCCCAAATTTTTCCCGACTATCAATTTTTTTTTGAGGAATAGTCGTTATTCAAAAAATGGCCATCAATATTCAAACTAGGCGGGAAATTACGTATTCGATTTTAAATCGATATTCATATTTTATCTCAGTTGTGAAGTTTCTTTAATTATAAATAAAACATTATTTTCTAATAAACTAAAGCCGTTTAAAGTGAGTAAATACAATAGAATATATATTTTAAATGATTGTTATAGATTTTTGATGTTAAATAATCTAGAAGGCATTAATCTGCGGTAAAGTAGACGCCGCTCCTGACGGCCATAATTGTAAACAAGTTTCGCTTCACATTTCCACAGTTCATAAATTGTTGGTTTTTATTGTTTTTTGAGTTGAAAACTCCGCGATTCCATCTTTTTATTTTTTGTTCTCTGCGTTCATGTGATCGCCGCCCGAAGAAGAGAAAAAAAATCTTTTTTTTAATCCGAAGGATTAGCGTTTTTTAGTTTTTCCGACTTTTTGTTTTTGTCCCTCGTACGACTCATTTGGAAATCTGGATTATATCGAAGGGCTTTTGAACAAAATACGAGCCAACAACGTAAGCCCTCAATTATATTTCTTAGAGTTTAAAAAAAAGAGTGAAAAAAAAACATTTTATTTTACAATGTGCTCATTATTTGTAGCGCTATGTAAACTGACCAATCCGCGTACTTGGCACCTACCGGACTCTTTATTTATCACTTAATATTAATATTTATTTTTTATTTATAAAAACCCAATTTATCGCTGACTTTTTTTGCCAATATAACAATTTATCTATAACCTTGAAAAACGTCATATATTTAAAAATAAACTTGACATCGATTAGGCATTTCTGGGAATGCACAATGCGTTTGGCGAATAGTATTGTTTTACTATTCTGTGGGAATTCCTTTCTCTAACCTATATTTACTGATTGATTTTTTTCGGGGCAAAGAAGTCAGATTGTACAATTTTTCATTTGGTATACGTAATGGTATTTGATTTGCTCTAAATTCTAGCCGATAAATTTACTCGAGCTTTTTAAGTGTTTTAATGGATTTTTTATTGCCTGTAGAATGTCAGGTTTTCCAATTTTTAGGCGATTTCCGTGTTTTTAAGTCGATAAATTCGCAGCAAACCGAAAGGCCAGACTGTTAGGCGTTTTCCTTGGTTATCTGGATCAAAAACTCCCATTTTTCTAGGTTTTTTGGTCTATATAATCCCACATTGTCTAATTTTTAGGCTTTTTCTGTGTTTTTAACTCGATCAATTCGCAGCTAAACTGAAAGGCGAGACTGTTAGGCGGTTTCCTCGGTTATCTGGATCAAAAACTCCCATTTTTCGTGGTTTTCTGGAGTTTTTTTGGCCTATAGAATCCCACAAGTCCAGTTTGTAGGTGTTTTTCCGTGTTTTTAAGTTAAGAAATTCGCAGCATTCTGAAAGGCCCTTTTTTACCAGTTTGGCGGTTTCTTCGGTTATCTGGATAAAAAACTCCCATTTTTCTCGGTTATCTGGAGTTTTTTGGGCCTATATAATCCCACGTGGTCTAATTTTTAGGCGTTTTCCGTGTTTTTAAGTCGATTAATTCACAGCTAAACCGAAAGGCCAGACGGTTAGGCGGTTTCCTCGGTTATCTGGATCAAAAACTCCCATTTTTCTCGGTTTTCTGGAGTTTTTTGGCCTATAGAATCCCACGTAGTCTAATTTTTAGGCGTTTTCCGTGTTTTTAAGTAGATCAATTTGCAGGCCGAAAGGCCAGACGGTTAGGCGGTTTCCTTGGTTATTTGGATAAAAAAAACTCCCATTTTGTTTGGTTTTCTGGAGTTTTTTTGGCCTATAGAATCCCACAAGTCCAATTTTTAGGCGTTTTTCCGTGTTAAGTTGAGAAATTCGCAGCTAAACCGAAAGGCCAGACGGTTAGGCGGTTTCCTCGGTTATCTGGATCAAAAACTCCCATATTACTCGGTTTTCTGGAGTTTTTTGGCCTATAGAATCCCACAAGTCCAGTTTTTTGGCGTTTTTCCGTGTTTTTAAGTTAAGAAATTCGCAGTGTTCTGAAAGGCCCTTTTTTACCAGTTTGGCGGTTTCTTCGGTTATCTGGATAAAAACTCCCATTTTTCTCGGTTATCTGGAGTTTTTTGGGCCTATATAATCCCACGTGGTCTAATTTTTAGGCGTTTTCCGTGTTTTTAAGTCGATTAATTCACAGCTAAACCGAAAGGCCAGATGGTTAGGCGGTTTCCTCGGTTATCTGGATCAAAAATTCCCATTTGTCTCGGTTTTCTGGAGTTTTTCGGGCCTATAGAATCCCACGTAGTCTAATTTTTGGGCGTTTTCCGTGTTTTTAAGTAGATCAATTTGCAGGCCGAAAGGCCAGACGGTTAGGCGGTTTCCTTGGTTATTTGGATAAAAAAAACTCCCATTTTGCTTGGTTTTCTGGAGTTTTTTTGGCCCATAGAATCCCACAAGTCCAATTTTTAGGCGTTTTTCCGTGTTTTTAAGTTGAGAAATTCGCAGCGTTCTGAAAGGCCCTTTTTACGAGTTTGGCGGTTTCTTAGGCCATCTGGATCAAAAACTCCCATTTTTCTCGGTTTTCTGGAGTTTTTTGGGCCTATAATCCCACGTGGTCTAATTTTTAGGCGTTTTCCGTGTTTTTAAGTCGATTAATTCACAGCTAAACCGAAAGGCCAGACGGTTAGGCGTTTTCCTCGGTTATCTGGATAAAAAACTCCCATTTTTCTCGGTTTTCTGGAGTTTTTTTGGCCTATAGAATCACACAAGTCCAATTTTTAGGCGTTTTTCCATGTTTTTAAGTTGAGAAATTCGCAGCGTTCTGAAAGGCCCTTTTTACCAGTTTGGCGGTTTCTTCGGTTATCTGGATCAAAAACTCCCATTTTTCTCGGTTTTCTGGAGTTTTTTTTTGGCCTATACAATCCCACGTTGTCCAATTTTTTAGCGTTTTCCATGTTTTTAAGTCGATCAATTCGCAGCTAAACTGAAAGGCCAGATGGTTAGGCGGTTTCCTCGGTGATCTTGATCAAAATCTCCCATTTTACTCGGTTTTCTGGAGCTTTTCGACCTATACAATCCCACGTAGTCTAATTTTTAGGCGTTTTCCATGTTTTTAAGTCGATCAATTCGCAGCTAAACCGAAAGGCCAGACGGTTAGGCGTTTTCCTCGATTATCTGGATCAAAAACTCCCATTTTTCTCGGTTTTCTGGAGTTTTTTTGGCCTATAATCCCACGTAGTCTAATTTTTAGGCGTTTTCCGTGTTTTTAAGTCGATAAATTCGCAGCAAACCGAAGGCCAGACGGTTAGGCGGTTTCCTCGGTTATCTGGATAAAAACTCCCATTTTTCTCGGTTTTCTGGAGTTTTTTTGGCCTATAGAATCCCACGTAGTCCAATTTTTAGGCGTTTTCCTTGTTTTTAAGTCGATCAATTCACAGCTAAACTGAAAGGCCAGATGGTTAGGCGGTTTCCTCGGTTATCTGGATCAAAAACTCCCATTTTACTCGGTTTTCTGGAGTTTTTTTGGTCTATAGAATCCCACGTAGTCTAATTTTTAGGCGTTTTCCTTGTTTTTAAGTCGAGAAATTCACACAAACCGAAAGGCCAGACGGTTAGGCGTTTTCCTCGGTAATCTGAATCAAAAACTCCCATTTTACTCGGTTTTCTGGAGTTTTTTTTGGCCTATATAATCCCATGTAGTATAATTTTTAGGCGTTTTCTGTGTTTTTAAGTAGATCAATTCGCAGCTAAACCGTAAGGCCAGACGGTTAAGCGGTTTCCTCGGTTATCTGGATCAAAAACTCCCATTTTTCTCGGTTTTCTGGAGTTTTTTTGGCCTATAAATCCCACAAGTCCAATTTTTGGGCATTTTTCCGTGTTTTTAAGTTGAGAAATTTGCAGCGTTCTAAAAGGCCCTTTTTTACCGTTTTGGCGGTTTTTAGGTTATCTGGATCAAAAACTTCCACTTTACTCGGTTTTCTGAGTTTTTTTTTTGGCCGATTAACTCCCACGTTATCATATTTGATAATTCTATCAACAGAATGAGAATGAGAATGAGATATTTTGAACCGGACTTTTATCTGGTTTTCCTGTTCGCCAAAAGACTTCGATTATAACGTTTTTTAAATTTAATTTTTTGCCCCCATTTAGTTGATTTCGTGATTCTTGTGTGTTTTGGCCAATTTCCCTCGTAACCTAATTTTTTGGCAAGTAAACGCCTTTTTTTTTTGGCGTTTGGGGCCTAAAAGCTTCCATTTTACCGTTTTTTTCTGGCGTTTTTCTCTTTTTTGTCAAGTAACCTTCTCTATACCAGATTTTTAGTCGTTTTTTCTTGGTTTTTCGTTTAAGAAACAACTTTGTCAACTGATTTTTAGGAGTTTTTTTTTTGTTTCTTATCTGGCAAACTCTACCAACAAAAACAAGACTTTTTTTCCGCAAAAATTTTTGGCGAAAAGCTACCTCATCATCTGAGCTTTATGCGTTTCTCCCTATTTTTCAAATGATTAATCTGCAACTTAAAGACTCTTTTTTTACCAAACATGTAGGCGGTTTTCCTCAGCTATTTGGCCAAAAAACTCCCTTTGCCCGATTTTTGTGCGTTTTTTCTGGCGATAAATTCTCTCTATAGGAACAAGAAAAAGAAACTCATTTTACCTGATTTTTAGGCGTTCTTCTTAAGTTATCTGATTAAAAAAAATTATTTTATTCTAATAGTTTTTCTTCTTTTTATTGTAGATGCCACGAGGACGAAGGCACCGGAGTATTTCGCCGAGGTCGGAAAGTCGAGACAGAGATCGATCGAGATCGCCGCAGTTTAAACGGTACCGAGATTCGTATGAAGCTTCCTTTTACCAAAATTCTCACAGGTGAGTTCTTGCAATTATTAAAATTGCAAGAATTTTGTCGGATTCGATGCGTACTTAAATGATTCTGAAGTTGTAAGGCTTCATCCTCTGGAGAAGTCAAAAACAACCTTTTGTCTCTTCTCTCTCAATTTTTTCCTTGCTAACATTTCAATGAAATGGAACTTCCAATTACCTTCTGGGGCTTAAATCCTTCCGGAGCTAATTTTCTTCCAGTTCTCATTTTTTTCAAGGCTATTTTTTGGTTTTAAAGAAAAAACACCCCCACCACAGAGAACAAATTTTATAACAAAAAGATTTATGGTGATCTTTGCAAATTTAGCTCTGAATTCTGTCGACAATAATTTTTTCTAATTTCATCAAGATGCTTCATGGGCACTGCCCTCTTTAGTTCAGAAATAAAGTCACTAAATCAAAATTGTGACATTTATTATCTTTTCAAACTTCAGGCTCGTACGCTGAATCATTTCAAAGGTGTCGCACTCAAAAAGTTTAATTTCTTAATTTATTTTTTTGTATTGAAATTATATTATGTTAATTTTAAAATAAAAATATAAGTAAATTAAGAGGTTATTCTTTGTATAGTGTAATATTTAGTTGCATGTGTGTTTTATAGCTAGTTTTAAAATTTAAGTTGAAATATGAAGATTTACAGCCGTTTTGTCGTGTTCAGATTCTTTAGATCATTCATAATTTCGCGGCTATTGGGCCTCCATTTTACCGCATTTTTCTCAGTTTTTCTACTCAGAAACCACCTGATTTTGAGGCGTTTTTCTCTTTTTTTAGCTGATAATTGCAAGAAGGAGAAACCCTTTAAAGATGTTATTGTGATACCCTCGACGTCGGGTTTTTGGGGAAGGGTCTTCCAGACCCCAGAGGGTCAAATCGAATATTGATCTTTACCGATCTCAACTTTGTCTGTGGTGCCGGCCGGCCGTCCATCCGTAGCATTTTTTTTTTTCGGGAACACTTTACGGCCACAGTTTTCAACCGATTTTCACCAAATTTTCTTTAGTCGGTGAACAAGAAACTAACAAGGGCGATGTTTTAATTTCTAAAAAATGGCGGAGATATGTCTGTTTGAAATCACCGTTGAAACCGTTGTTCCGATTTTCACCAAATTTTCACCAATTACTCCCAAAAATTATTAAGAATTTTTGGTGTAAAAATATTGCCACTTTTTAATTATTTTTTTTTTAGTAGGGAGAAATTTCATACTTCTACCCATTACGAGAGGCACATCCCTAGGCAAAGAGAACATTATTTCTACCTTGAAAAATGTTTTACGAATTTTTGGTGTAAAAAAAATTATCATTTTTTCAACATTAATTATCATTTTAGAGGAGGGAGAATTTCATACTTCCACCCTTAACTAGAGGGACCTCTTTTGGGGAAGAATCCCATTATTTCTACCTTGATACTTTGAAAAATTTTCGAAAAAAACTTAATTTTTTTAAAAAAAGAAAAAATAAAGTGCTAATTTAAAAAAGAAAACTTATACAATTTTTTTGGAAAAAAAAACTTAGAATTTTTTTGAAAAACAAAACAAAATTTTCCGGGAAAAAACACTTGTTTTTACCTGATTTTAAGGCGTTTTCCTCAACTATGGGATCAAAACGACTCCCACGTGGTGCCGGCTTAAGCCATTCTAGAGCCTTTCATTGGTCGGAGGGAGTGGCTTAAGCCGTTCTAGAGCTTCCATTGGTCAGTGGGAGTGGCTTAAGCCGTTCCAGAGCCTTCCATTGGTCAGTGAGTGACTCTCACAATCAAAATCAAAAGTAGATTCGAAATTCCGGCAATTTATAGCTTTCCCCCTGATTTAAATATGCAGCAAATGCTTGATTTTAGAACCTTTCAACACTTTATTTTTAAAACATGGTAGTTTTGCTTGGCAAAAACCACTTTTATCAGGAAAAAAGAAATTAAATAGAATTTGGCATTAGTTCTTCTAATCACGCATAACATCTTAAAATAAATAGGCTATTTAGAGTCTTCTGTTGTATCTTTTGGATTGAAAGAATGTTGTGACTCATCGGTTTATTTTTCCTCCGCCTTCTAAATCGCACAATAATTAAAATTGGTTGATTTTCATTTTTAAATAAAATTTTCTTCTCAAAAATGGAAGATGAAAACGTCTTAAGACTTTCTGGCACGAGAATGCTCCTATTAATAGGCGTGTTTATTATTTACGTGAACGCGAGGAATCTTTTTAAAAGCGTAATGTCTTAGGGCGTTAGTCGTTTTTGTTTGAAAAAATAAATTTACGGTCAAAAAATTGATGAGGGGAGGCCAAGTTAGAGAAGGGCCTTTTCTTTTTTGAAGTTAAAATTTTTTAATATAAATAAATAAAAAACATACTTATGGTCTAGAAAATTTTTTTGGCCTTTATTTTAAAAAACACAAAACAAAATTCACCGTTTTATGGAAAAGAACATTTCGGTCGGGAATGGGAACAAAACGAAACCAGTGTCGGCGGCTTCTTCGGGACCGCGAGGTTCAAAAAGCGGAGGCGGTCCGATTCCGGTCGTCAACGGCGTCAGCGGCGATCAGAGGTTCGTCAGAGACGACAGGCCGCCGACCCAGCAACTGCCCACCCCGAATGTTTCCAACATGATACTTAAGGACGTAAGACCTCAATTTTCATTTTTAAAAAAGACGATAATTTTATGCCATTCCTTTTCATTACACGCACATTTTACACCATAAAATTTAAACCATAATTTCAACACGTGTTATCATCGTTAATTTCATAGTGAAAGTTTTAGCTTTGTTTATATTCAGCGTATGAGCGAAAAATAGGCCGATTTCAACTGTTCTAGCATTTCTGTGAGCTGCCAACGAGTAGGTCGTAACTTATAAGGTGTTGAAAAATCGGGCAGGTCACGGACGTTGATTGGTGAAGACTCAGGCGTATTTCGGTCCCTAAGATTCTTTTATTTGGCCCACTTGAACTGCGGAAAAAAGTTTATAAATAAATAGTTCCGTTTATAGAATGTAAAAACAAAGAGTTGGCACTTGTTTGATTCAAGTTTATGAACCCTTTTTTCCTCGTTGAAATTGAACCAGACGTTTCGTACAGAACCCCTCTACCCGTGAGTGAAGAGGAGAGGAAATTCTAATATTTTAACCCTTTCGAACCGTGCAGTTCGTGAGTCAACTCCGTGAGCAACAGGTGTCGCGTAGACCGGTCGTCCTTAACTTCGTAAACTTTTTTATGAAGCCTGATCTTCCCGAATGCCTCCCGAGTGAGTATAGCTCCTGGTAACGCCTCAATTGTAATTTTCTCTCCAATTTCATATGTTTTTGCGCGTTTTTTTTAAATTTGACGGTGAAGTCACTTGATTGCTCCTTCGAAGGTCGTTTATGGGGACCTCTTTATACCAAATAGGGAAAGTAGGCTGACCATATCGGGTTGAAAAACAGACATTCAATATCTCCCCTCTTAAACCTCTCATCTCAATCAAGTATCAATTTACACCAAAAATCTCGCCCTACGCCGCATATGATGTAAACCGCGTAGTAATTTGTTACATGTTTTTTTATTATAAAATCTATCTTTGTGATAGTTCTTGTAGAAAGTTTTATCGGAAGAATCTCTCGGAAAACGGCTGTTTATCTTTGTTGATTGTTTGAGTGGAAAATTGGAAAAGGGCATGTGTTGCAGTACGGAACGTGCTGAGCGGTCGAGGCTTCATGAGAGAGGGACATCGGCGGAACGTCGCTACAAGAGGAGCCATCGGAGGTCACCGACTTCGAGGAGGCGGCACAGGCGACATAGGTCTTCCAAGCGCATCACATCTCGCCGGAAGTCCTACGAAGACGGCTACGCGAGCCAAAGTGGCCCTGAGGTGAGCAAAACTTGAATCAAACAATGTTCCATGTGACGTTTACAACACAAAAAAAAAAAGATTAAAAAGAAAAAGTTAGGGAAAGAATAACGTGCCAAATACCACAAGACTCACTCAACATATTTCTATTTAAAGTAAGGAAGTCCGTTGTTATCAAGAAAGTCTAATCTAGTATAAAAACAGCCTCCGGTCTCTTAACTGCGTGTATTTAGTCTTATATCGGCATAACTTGTGGGGGGATATATAAAATAGTTTGGCGTGACTTTTGGACAGTCGCCCTGGTATTAATAGATAAGGGTTGGCAGTGGTTCTGAGGAGAGGAGGAAGGTGGAGGTGATCGTGTAGAATGAGAGACGAGGGATGGGAAGCAGAGCCGAGGGTACGACAAGATCTCCGAGGTATTCGAGATCGTCGACGGTGAGTGTCGCACAACTTTTTACGGATTCGTGTTCGAGTTTGATACAAAGGATCGCGTCTCGTGTCCGTGGTCCGTCCGCGAACGTCGATATAAACCGAAAGGTGAAGAAAGAAGATGAGACACCGCTCTGTCTACGTAAGCCGACGGTGCCCCTACCGCCGGAAGACGAGCCTACCACCTCCACCCATTCCTCCAGGAGCATGCGGTCTACTGTGAAAACGAGTAGCGTAGGACGTCGCAAAAAAGACGACGAGACGAATACACGCTGGATGACCGAGAGTGCTTATCGTTTAAAAAGCAAACATCCGAGCCCTTCGCAGGATGGTTCCCGACGGCGGAGAACCGAACACGAAGCGGCCAGACGGAAAAGCGCTACCTCCACCCGGATTCATGACAAAGAGAAGCTCGCGAGGAGCGCCACCACCGTCGTTTTAGCCGAAAAAGCTTATCCTTACGTCACCACTGTACAAACCGACCGTGACAAAACTCCCTACCGAAAGTTAAGGACCCGTCAAAACGACATCGTCGTCGACATACCCACAGACGACGGCCAACTTTCCGAACGTGCCGCGAAACGTAAAGAAATCCAATCATTAATTCTAAAATACTGCACCCTCGACGACTCCTCCAATCAACCCTCCGCCGCACCGGCCTCCGCTTTAGAAAAGTGTCAACAAAAGTATTCCTATCTTCGTACTCAAACCGAACCCGTAAGTCCCCCTATTTTACTATTCTAACAAGTAAAAGAGTCTCAGAAAACGTTTAAAAATAAACCCCGCGGCACAAATCTTAACCTTGTAACAATTTCTTTATTGTACCTATATTTACTTCAAAACCCGATTACCTATTTATTTTTTTTTCTCTCCCAATTCAAATGTCCTGATTGTCTTGAATGGCATTCAAAATTAGACTTTGATTAAGCACGTGCCTCTTAAAAATAACGATCGAGTGAAATGGAGCTCTTGATATTCCAAAAATAATTTCTTTTTTTTGGTCCTCCGTTCAGTATCATTTTCGGCGGGAAAAAATGAAGATCTTCAATTTAAAAGTCGACTCCATAATAAGACTAATTATAATTATTGTAATTAGATGCTAAAAAGTTTTCAGAACTTTTGCCGGCTTTCATTAACTAAACGGTGTTAAATAGAAACTAGAACTAATATTTTTTGTACATTTTGCAAATGGAGTCCTTTATTAGGAGTTTTGCATAGTAGGGAGTTGAGCTTATCAGTGGAAGGTTATGCGCCATTTTGGATAAAGAGAGCGCCAACTTGATGATAAATTACAAACTAGGAAGCGTGCTAAGCTATAAGTTAGGTTATAAAAGTTAGGTTATAAGACAAGTTATAAACCTTTTAGGGCATTCCCTTTATTTTGTTTCCAGGATTTTAATTCGGGATAGCCATCAGTAAAAAAATGCCTTTTAAGGGGATATGAGGGTTTTAAGTTGGTTGCTTTGTACATATTTCGTTGTGATCAACGGTTTTCGGTTTTTCCCTTCTATCTTGGAAACCGTCGCTCAAAACGAAAAAATGTCCAAAGTAAAAGTTGTAGCTACGGAAATTTACTACATAAAATATCTTATTAGTTTTTTCCGTCAGAGCAATATTTTAGGAGATATGAAGGTTTTAAGTTTTCAGACAGGCTCTGTAGGATTATTAGTTTTAACCTCATAACTCCTTAAATATTGCTCTTACGCAAATAATGAATAAAGAAATTTTGTAGGAAATCTTTGTACCTACAACTTTTACTTAGGACATTTTTTCGTTTTGAGCGACGGTTTCCGAGATAGAAGGGAAAAACCGAAAACCGTTGCTCACAACGAAAAATTGCAAAGCAACTCACTTATGAACCCTCATATCTCCTTAAGTATTGCTCTGACAAAAAAACCAATGAGGTCTTTTTTGTAGGAAATTTCCGTAGCTACGACTTTTACTTAGGACATTTTTTCGTTTTGAGCGACGGTTTCCGAGATAGAAGGGAAAACCGAAAACCGTTGTTAACAACGAAAAATTTGCAAAGCAACTCACTTAAAAACCATCATACCTCCTTAAAGGCGCTCCTTGATTTCCCGCGCTCCCACCCACAGTTTTTGGCCGTTTTTACCTCATTTTTTACAGTTTTTCGGCGTTTTTGACGTAGAAAAACCTTTTCAACCAGATTTTTAAGTTTTTCGTTCGAGAAACCCCCAATTTTGCCCTGAAACACAAGAAACAAGATATTTTTATTGCATAATTTGAGCAAACATCCTTTCCAGAAGAATTTGTTTTACTCTGAATTTTCTTCTTTTTTGGAAGGGGCTCCTTTTCTCTCTCTTCCAAAGTTTTTCTCTGTCATTATATCGACCAATGAAAAATTAAAGATTTCCCTATCAAACGTAAATATTTTCAATTTGATTAAAGATTACTTTATTCTCATTCCGTTTAATTTCTTATTCACGAATTTAAAACGAGAATTGGATTTCATGGTAATAATTTGTTTAAAAATTATGATTTAGCTTATGAAAAATTTGTTTATCAAAAAACTCGCTGAAATTCCACGGTGGAAGAAATAGGAAAACTGTTTATTTTGTCACAAAATAATGGTTTTAAGGGGGATTTATAACGAATTGTGCCTTATAATAAGGAATTCTTGAGTTTTTAGCTTTCTCAATATTGTGATACCCTTAAAAGACGGTTTTTTAAAATAATTCGTCTATTTTTTTGTGTACTCGCACTTATTTTTCTGGGGCTGTTTTTATATTTTTTGCATGGACTTTTGGTTTTTTGACATTCACGTTTTATTGAAATCAGATTTTTTTAGGCCAAGTTCTAAAAAAGAATGCATGTCGATAAATTTGGCTCAGATCACATAGAAACGGGCCTGATTGCAATGAGAACTATAAATAGGCTTGTGTTGAGTGAGCGCGAGTCCATTTTTGTGTGTAAGGCCAACTCAGTTGGAACACACTTTTTATTAAGTTTTAACGCTTTTTTTAACAGTGGTAATGGCACTTTTAACTTAAATTTTAATTTTATTTTTATTTACATCCACTTATTTTTTACAATAAAACCTAAGTGTGTTGTGCGTGTGATGTGGACACCCAAAAAATTTTCACATTTTGAATCTTTTTTGTTTTTTTGTTTTTGTTTTTTGGCATAAAATTATTTTATGAGCCGTAGTCTTGTTAACGAACCAAAAAAAATGTTAACGCGGCAAACATATGCCTTTTTTTTCTCCCCTCTGTCTATGAATGTTGGGCGGCTTCTCTCGCTGGGTTTTGTCGGTGTGGCCTTGATGGATTGATCCACGGCGGATGATGACGTTGACGATGACTATCTGGAATGATGATGTTGATGGAATGGATTCACTTTCACTCAATGATGATGATGATGATGATGATGAAATAATAACCGGGCGTTTATTAACAACTCGACAGAGCCCGTCTGCAAGAGCGCCTTCGATCCAAGACGATAGCGACGGCCATCTGATTTACCGCCACGGCGACATTCTACAAGGCAGATGTTCGTGAATCATTATTGTAGTAAAGTACCATTAACAAGACCCAAAAAAAACTGTTCTGCAAGTTAAATCTTGTATTTTATCATTTTTTATTTTCAAAATCTTAAATTTCAAAACACACTCCCCCTACCAAAATTACAAAAAATTTTTAACTGTTTTTAGTAATTTGCAGAATTTCTCTTCAGTTTCTAAATTTTCTTTTTCTCTTTCATTAAAAATATTTTTTCATCCTATTTTTTACGAGCAATTTCATGCATGTAAAAGAAGGTGGGAAAGAGAAACTGAAAAAGTTAGGAAACACTATTTCTTTTCAAACACCATTTAGTTTATCTCGCATTATAATTATTAACGTCAATTTAATTTTTTTTCCCCTCTAAATAGATAAGATCCAGGCGACTTTAGGCGAAGGGACTTTCGGAAAAGTCGTCAAAGTTAAAGACCTTCAAACGTAAGAAAACAATATTATAGACTATTTTTAAAATTTAAATTTTAGTGACGAAATTTATGCTTTGAAAATAATTAAAAATGTCGAAAAATATCGAGATGCGGCGAAATTGGAAATTCACGTTCTTGAAAAACTGGCGGAAAAAGATCCGACGAGCAAACAGTAAGTTTATTTTTAATATTTCATTTATAATGGATTTTTTTTTAGTTTATGTGTTAAAATGATCCATTGGTTTAACTACCATGGCCATATTTGCATCGCATTCGAAATGCTCGGTCTTAGCGTATTTGACTTTTTGGTAAGTTCATTTCAATGTTTTTTTTATTCCTTTTCTCTGGATCCTTTCTGGTCGTTTTCCTCGATATTTAACCAGTGTTGGGAGTAATCGTAATCGCAAGTTTCTTAATTACATTGCGATTACAATTATAATCGTAATTCCGATTACGATCGCATTCGTATTTTTTTCTGCGATTACGATTGTAACCGCATTTTTTTTACGATTACAACCGTAATCGTATTTTTTTTCTGCGATTACAATCGTAATTGTATTTTTTCTGCGATTACAATCGTATTGTTTTTTTCTGCGATTACCATTATAATCGTATTTTTTTCTACGATTACAGTCGTAATCGTATTTTTTTCTGCGATAATCGCATTTTTTTTTCAGCGATTACGGGTAATCGTATTTTTGTTAGCGTTTATGACTCGTATATTTTGTTAGCGTTTACGGCTCGTATATGACATTTTTACTGAGATTACCTGATGTCATTTACGAGCCGTAAACGCTAACGAAAATACGATTACGCCCGTAATCGCTGAAAAAAAAATGCGATTACGATTGTAATCGCAGAAAATAATACGATTATAATGGTATTTGCAGAAAAAAAATACAATTACGATTGTAATCGCAGAAAAAAATACGATTACGGTTGTAATCGTTAAAAAATGCGATTACAATCGTAATCGCAGAAAAAATTCGAATACGATTGTAATTGTATTTTATAACTGTAAGAAACTTGCGATTACAATCGTAATCGTAATTGCAATTACGATTACGCCCAACACTGTATTTAACCCTTTCGAGACCGCGTCTGACGCCGGATTCCCCAACCGCTCCCAGCGCCAGCAAAGCGCAGAAAGCAACGAGTGATGCGATCATCACACAGTTCATTTCTTCCCCAACAGATGGCCAGTTTTTGCATGTTGCAAGCGCCATGGAAGCGAAGGTATTAAATATCTTAGAGAGGCTTCCCGCTGGGCAACTAAAGTCGCCTGCGGTCTCCAAGCGACATGCTCGCATGGCAACTTTAGTCGCCTGCGGCAGTGTTGGGCGTAATCGTAATCGCAATTACGATTACGATTGTAATCGCAAGTTTCTTAATTACGATTACATTAATCGCATTTTTTAACAATTACAACCGTAATCGTATTTCTTTTCTGCGATTACAATTGTAATTGTATTTTTTTTTTCTGCGATTACCATTATAATCATATTTTTTCTGCGATTACAATCGTAATCGCATTTTTTTCCAGCGATTACGGGCGTAATCGTATTTTCGTTAGCGTTTACAGCTCGTATATGACATCAGGTAATCTCAGTAAAAATGTCATATACGAGCCATAAACGCTAACAAAATACGATTACGCCCGTAATCGCTGAAAAAAAAATGCGATTATTGCAGAAAAAATACGATTATGACATAAAAATACGATTACGACTATAATCGCAGAAAAAATACGATTATAATGGTAATTGCAGAAAAAATACGATTATAATGGTAATCGCAGAAAAAATACGATTATAATGGTAATCGCAAAAAAAAAAAAAAAATACAATTACGATTGTAATCGCAGAAAAAAAATACAATTACGATTGTAATCGCAGAAAAAAAATACGATTTCGGTTGTAATCGTAAAAAAATGCGATTACGACCGTAATCGCAGAAAAAAATACGAATGTGTTTGTAATCGTAATCGTAATTAAGAAACTTGCGATTACAATCGTAATTGCGATTACGATTACGCCCAACACTGGCCTGCGGTCTCGAAAGTGTTGAGTCAAATAGACGGTTTTCCCCCATTTTAAAGCTATTTCGTTGGATAACCCCATTCTTTAGTTGTTTTTCACAAGTTTTGGCCAGTTTCATTAGTTTTTTGCTCTTTTCATTCGATTATTGAAGGCTTTCCTTGCCCTTTTCGGCTTTTATCTTGGGTTTTTTGGTGTTTTTCATGGTGTTTCATCCAAGTAAGGTTTTTTTGGGCGTTTCCTCTTTTGATCCTTAACTTATGATTTTTTTTCTTATTTTATTTTAGAAAGAAAACAGCTATCAGCCATATACGCTGGATCAAGTTCGACATATAACATATCAACTCTGTTTTTCGGTCAAATTCCTCCATGACAACCAGTTGACACATACTGATCTCAAACCAGAAAATATCCTACTTGTAGATTCCGACTACGAAGTTGTTTATAATGGAAAAAAGGTACTTCAGTTTATTATTATTTCAATCTTAAAATTATTTTATTTTCAGAAAAGAGATGTTAGGCGGCTCAAAAATTCTGAAGTTCGTCTCATCGATTTCGGAAGCGCCACATTTGACCATGAACATCATAGCACGATTGTGTCTACAAGGCATTATAGAGCTCCAGAAGTCATTCTTGGTATAAAAAAATAATTTGGCTACATTTATTTATTTGTTTATTTCAGAATTGGGCTGGTCCCAACCATGTGATGTGTGGTCTATTGGTTGTATTATGTTTGAGTTATATTTAGGCTTAACACTTTTTCAAACTCATGACAATAGAGAACATTTGGCGATGATGGAAAGGATATTAGGAACTATTCCCTACAGGTAAAATGTCAAAATGTCAAAATGTAAAGATTATACGTTCTTTTTGTAGAATGGCTAGAAAAACAAAGACCAAATATTTTTACCATGGTAAATTAGATTGGGATGAGAAGAGTTCGCTGGAAGATATGTGCGCGATAATTGTAAACAACTTTATGTAAGTTTGAAATAAATAAAAAAGATGGAATTTTTAATTTTTTGATTGTAGAAATATATGATGAGTGATGATGACGACCACAAACAGCTTTTCGACTTGATAAGCCGAATGCTTGAATACGATCCGGCCGAAAGGATTACTCTCGGCGAAGCGCTCAAACACCCGTTTTTCGATAAAATACCACGTGACAAGAGGCTGAGCGACAAACACGACGCTCGCGAGTCGATCAAAGACGCTCCTCGAACCCACTCGTTGAGTAGATGAGAGAGATTTCCGCCAGTTGCCAACTGGCCGACGACTGAAAGCCTACCTCAGTACTCGTCGCGATGAGAGTCCTGTGTATTTTGTATATAAATTTAATTTATATTTCGTTCATTTTTTTTTCTACTTTCCACAGAGATAAAAATTTTTAAAGTTCCAAACCAAATGCTTATTAAGCATTACATTTATTGAATTTTTTTTTTCAATTCCGATAATTTTTTTCTTCTTTTATTGTTGGACTTCATTGTTGTCATTTTTTCTTCATTTTGTTTTTTAAATATTGAGTTTAGGGCTTTGAAATTTTTCTTATCTCTGCCATCATAAAAAGCCTTTAAGAAACAATAAAAATAGCATGAAATTCGCCCATTATGGAATTTCTCTTTTTTTTCATCAGTTATTTTTATAAGATCGCTATAAAATTTTGGATTGAATTTTGCTACTTGAAAAGCATTGTAAATAATTCAACGATGTAATTTAGCAGGGTTAAGTTTAGAAATTTTTTTTTTCATTCCTATTGTAATTTTGTGTAACTGTAAAGAACAAAAATTAAAATAAATTGTTTTATTTTATTTGTTGGTATTATTGTGGCTAAAAGTGGGGGGGGGGGGGCTTTTGCGTTCAAAATTAACCCCTAAAAAGTTGCCTAACCTTTAGATGGAGGTAATATTGTTTTTCCCATTTTTAGAATTAAAAAACAATATGGCGGCCTTCATAAGGGTTGTCACCAGTCAGGAGTTTGAAGATAAAAAGGGGTAGGTTATAGGAGGATAGCCCAACAAGAGGTTACAGTAAAAACTTCACCAAGGCTCGATGATAAATTAAGACAGGGTCAAATCAATCATTTTCTCATTATAAAAATCTTTATTTTTTGCTCCAAAGTTGGGGGAAAAAACATAAATATTTTTATGTTGTTTAATCGGTTTTATTCCTTTTTTAACTGGATTTATCATTTTTAACTGGGAGAACTTTGTATGAATATTATATTTCTTAATTTTGAAATTGGATATAAATGTTAAAGATGTCACTTTCTCACACAAGTTTTGGTTAAAATGTCAATGACTTAACTTAAGACTTTTGACAGTCCATAACTCCGAAACCGTTCACTTTAACAAGAACATATACTAAACATTTTTTGTCATAAATCAAACGCAAATTATTTTTGTTCTTATTATTTTTTGCGCTAACCCTAATAGTTTTCGAGATATTTGGCAAAAACTGATTAAAACAGATTTTCGACACCCCACGACTCAAGACAGTCAATAACTCGGAAACTGTTCACTTCAGCAAGAACATGTACTGAACACTTTTGGTTCAAAATTTAATGTAAAATCCTTTTAAACTTAGTACTTTTAGCGCTAAATCTAATAGTTTCCAAGATATTCATCAAAAACTGACCAAATCCTGATATTTTACTCAAAAATGTGGGGGGAAAAGGCGTTTTTAACTATTTGTTCCCTTTTTTAATCGGTTTTATTCCTTTTTAACTAGCGTTATCCATTTTTAACTTGTTTTATCCCTTTTTTTACTAGTTTTATTGCGTTTTTACCTATTTGTTCCCCGTTTTTGTCGGTTTTATCCCTTTTTTAACTGGATTTATCCATTTTTAACTTGTTTTATCCCTTTTTATCGGGTTTTATCCCTTTTTTTAACTGGATTTATCCATTTTTAACTGGTTTTATCCCTTGTTATCGGGTTTTATCCCTTTTTTAACTAGTTTTATTGCGTTTTTAACTATTTGTTCCCCTTTTTAATCGGTTTTATCCCTTTTTTAACTGGATTTATCCCTTTTTTAACTGGATTTATCCATTTTTAACTGGTTTTACCCCTTTTTATCGGGTTTTATCCCTTTTTTAACTAGTTTTATTGCGTTTTTAACTATTTGTTCCCCCTTTTAAATGGGGTATAAATATTTATGTTTTTTCCCCCAACTTTGGAGCAAAAAATAAAGATTTTTATAATGAGAAAATGATATAATGAGATTTTAAATTAGGGTTGTCACTAGTTTGAAGATAAAAAGGTTAGGGGTAGGTTATAGGAGGATAGCCCAACAAGAGGTTATAGTAAACACTTCACCATCAAGGCTCGATGATAAATTAAGGGTCAAATCAATCATTTTCTCATTATAAAAATCTTTATTTTTTGCTCCAAAGTTGGGGAAAAAAACATAAATATTTATACCCCAGTAGAAATGGTTTATTGCGGATGTTGAGGATGGAGGAGGGCAGTTTTGAGGGTGTCTTTGGAAGTAGGGAGCAGCCCTAGATTGATGTTAGTACCACCTCCCCCTTTACATATTGAAATATAATTTATTCACTATCCATTTGCTCCAAAATTGTCCATATTTTAAAATAATCTTAAAAATCGAAGATAAAACTTGAAAACTACTTTTACAAACTTCTCCTCTTTGGAAAGAGGGGTTTTTAGGGATTTGTTGGGTTAAGGTAGATTGTGCCTTCAGCTTCCACCTTTCACAAGAAAAAAAGGGGGGGGAGGACAGATAACTTTAAGCTTCAATGTAAGCTCAGGATTTGTCAACTTTCGTTTCACGTGTTTTCGGAAAGATAACGGCGTCTCTCCGGAGTTTAATTTAGACTTCTATGTCAAAGAGTCAGAAACCATGGCGGAATTCCCAATTTCGAGATTAGAACTTGTCGAAATGGAAAAAAAAAAAATTTATTTAACTTTTATAAACGATAAATATGAAAAAAAGGAAAATCAAGAAAAACCTGGTAAATGATCTCAATGAAGGGTGGAGAATGAGACAGGGATATTAAAGTTGCGTCTGGTTAAAGCTAAGCGATTTCCCAAGTGACATGTCGCTATATTACTTTTATAGCGCCGGGGGGGGGGGGGGGGGGGGGAGCGTATACGCTTTTCTATAGAAGGCAAAGCGGCGACAACCAAATTATTTAATCCCGCAAAAAAGTCCCGATGGGAAACGTAGAGAGAAAAAAAAACCGTCTGGGGACGATGGGGGAGGGAAAAAATTAAATTCCAGACAGCTCATGAGCTTATTTTATTGCGAGAGAGTTCCCTTCGCTTTGTTTCTTTCACTTTTTTTTTTCACCCAATTTTGATCTCATGAACAGAAAGAAAATAGAACAAAAATTTTGTTTTTAAGTTTCATATGATCCAGGGAAAACTAAATAGTTTTCATTTAAAATCAACTGGCGCCCCAAAGAAACTTACCGCAGTTTGAAACTGGTTTGAAACTCCTGGAGCATGCGCAGAAGGATTTGGATGTCATATATGACGTAGTCCTAATCGTTTTAAGTCATCTGATGTCAAATTTGACGTGCAACTCCTTCTGCGCATGCTCCAGGAGTTTCAAACTGCGGTTAGAACAAACCTATTTACGATTTATGGAAGTTTTCCTAGTCAAGAAGTCGTGTTTGAAAATCTTCGGTTTTATGACCAGAAGAACATAATTTTGCTGCATTTTTTCTCGATATAATGGCCAAAAGAACCCTCATTTCATTTCAAGAACCTTCAGGTCCTATTTACTAGATTTTTTGGCGGTTTTCCTCGATTTATTGGGCAAAAAACGATGTTCACTGGTTTCTTGGGTGCTTTACACGATTTTTTTTTGGCCTGGAAACCATTTTTTTTCGATCTTTTGGCCATGAAAAACCGTCTTTGCCCGATTTTGACAAGTTTAACTAAGTTTTTCGTGCGAAAAGCACCCTTTTCCCCAGATTTTCGGGGTTTTCGACGGTCTTCATCGGTTTTATGTCCTGAAGACTACAATTTTTTTTGCATTTTTGCTCGTTTTCCTCGATGTTTTTGCCCAGATAATCCCATTATTCTCTGATTTCAAGAAGTTTCAGATCCTATTTAACACTGGCAGTTTTCTTCGGTCTCTTGGACAAGAAATACCTTGATTTCCGTCATTTTTGACTGTTTTTTCAAGTGTGTTCCTCGGCTTTATGCCCTTAAGACCACAATTTTGTTGCATTTTTGCTCGTTTTCCTCGGACAGAGAACCCCCTTTTAACTTCCTTAAAAAAGTTATTGTGATACCCTCGACGTCGGATTTTTTGGGAAGGTCTTCGAGGCCCCGTAGGATAAATTCGAATATGGATCTATACCGATCTCAACTTTGTCTGTGGTTCCGGCCGGCCGTAGCATTTTTTCCGGAACATTTTACGGCCACAGTTACCAACCGATTTTCACCCAACCTTCCTGAATAGTTGAACAAGAAATTAATCGTCTGCGATTTTTGAATTTCGAAAAAATGGCGGAGATATGCACGTTTGAAATTTTAAAAACTGCGCTACGGCCGAACCGTTGTCGATTTTCACCAAATTCTCACCGAGTACTCCTTATATTTAAAAAAAATTTTTGGTTTAAATTTTCTACATTAATTACCATATTAGTAGGGAGAAATTTCATACGTCCACCCGTTACGAGAGGGACCTCCCTTGGGCGAAAATCCCATTATTGCTACCTTGACACTTTTAAAATAATTTTCGAAAAAAATATCGGAAAATTTTTTGAAAAAAAAAAAAAAAAACTTCCCTTCTTTATACGAGTACTTCCCCCTCCGTTATACTTCCCATCCTTTATATTTCCCCCTCCGTTATACTTCCCCCTCTGTTATTCCCCCTCTGTTCTTTCCCTCCTTTATACCTCCCCCTCCGTTATACTTCCCTTCCATTATATTTCCCCTTTTTAATACTTCCTCCTCCTATACAGGGTGTCCGGAAACACATGGCAAGCGTCTGGGAGAGCGTTAAAAAGTGGTTTTACGAAAAAAGTTAAATGTAAACCCCCCTTGAAAAAAGGCCATTAGCGACGAAATCTCGTGATGCAGAATGCGAAGATGCTCAAATTTGAGACAGTTGGATTCTTCGGGAAAAAATAAGTGGAATTAAAAAAAAACGAGTCTCCTAGGTCAATTTTAACGGATTTTAGCGCAAAAAACGCTAAATTTTGACACTTTTTAAAAGTTGACCAAAATTGTCATATGAGTACTCAAATCTACTTGAAATTTTGCGTAGATTACGAATCTGAAATAAAAAATAGGAGTTCTCATTTGAAATAACGAAGTTAGGTTGTGACTGGGACACCCTGTATATCCAGGCGGATTTTAAACTACACCATCAAATTCTTTGATTTAAATTAAGGGGGGTTTACATTTAACTTTTTTTCGTAAAACCACTTTTTAACGCTCCCAGACGCTTGCCATGTGTTTCCGGACACCCTGTAGAGCATATTCGGTCTATCGCTCGAAAAACGCCTATTTTACCGGATCTTTTAGGCTTTTTTTCACCCGATTTGTCGGCTAAGAAACCCATTCGATTTCAATATTTTTTGTCCTACAAACTATTTGTTCCCTAGTTTCATCTTCGTTCATTTTTTCCTTAGTTATTATTATACTTCCCCTCTTTAATACTTATAATACCCCTTATTATACCCCCTTCTTTATACTTCCTCTCCTTTATACTTCCCCTCCTTTATACTTCCCCTGCGTTATACTTCCCCGCTTCCGTAAGCTTTCCTCGATATTTCGGCCAAGAGAAGTCATTTTTACTAGATTATCCTCTGATTTTTGCCCCTTCTTGCAGGATTTCGGGCAGCCTTTCTAGATTTTAATTTTTTAAAGACTTTCTACATTTTGATTAAAAAGCAAGTGACTTTATTTACCCAGGAAATCCAGGATATGCCAGAATCATTTGAAAATGTTCGTCGAGAAAATCTAGAAAATACTAATGGCTGGGAAATGATTTGAAAGATGAATATAACAAAAAGGTACCCTAAGAAATTGAGGATAACAAGTGAACCACTTGAGTAATCAAGTTAAAGAGTGTTGCTTTTTAATGAACTGTCTGGAGAAGCAAAAACTGTTTTTAATGATCCTTTTAAGGGGCCAACTTCAACAAGATCACCGAAGCTTCTTTTATATATAAAAAAAAGAAAAAATTTCCGAAATAAAAAAACAAACGTATTGGCTTCCTTGAATTATTAATGCGAGCGGACAAGCGTCCAATTAGTTTTAATTAAGGGCATTTTCATCGTGTTTAGTATCGGGGCGTTTGTTCGTAATGAGTTTTTACATCCCCTTGGTTTCCCACCATAAAGCAAAAGGGATGAGGTGAAAATTAGACGATGAGGTGCGAGTTCGAAGGGAGAATGTGGCAATAGATCCCAAAATACACGAGGGGCCCCTCCGTTGATTTAGAGTCGCCCTGAAAACCTTTTGGACATTTATTGCCTTTCCAATTAGCCACCCCCACACGAAAAGAAAACTGGAAAGGACAACGCTAACATAAGGAATGTTATTATTAAACGCCTAAAAACGCGTTTTACCGTCTAAAATTGATTAAACCTATCGACAAAAAAATTTTCGTAATCTTATTAACTAATTAGAGAGATCAATTATTTATGAAATTTCCCCTCCTTTTGAATAGCCTGGGAGGAATACATTTATTTATCGGCCTACCATAAATAGAGGGAAGGTAGTTTCAATCTAAATTGTTTATGCACCGGAATCGCCCGGGCGTCTTGCGTTGCGGAAGGGAGGGTTAGTTCCGGGAAATAAATTTTTAACAAGAAATTTGAGTCAATCCTAATTCTTAGAGAGGAGGGAGAGGGTTCTTTTTCGAGGGTGTCGGGGAATGAGCTGGCGGAAATATTGTGAAGGAAAGAATGTGTAATCTCATCCCACCTCAGGGGGAAGAAAAAAAAATTTCTACCCCCATACGCTACTTCATAAATCATGAAAAGATAATTCGTTCATGTATGAAAATGCGAAATTATCCCTTCCAGGTTTTTCCTTTACAATCGGGTTTAGCGTCTTGGAACCACCACATCTTAAGCTCGTTTTTGGACGATTTTTCCCCATCAATTTTTTATTTTAAATTTCTTTTTTAAGCACATCAAAGTTTCCTTCTCAAGTTAAGATATCCTGTGGCAAGCCGTTAGGGGCCGCAAGATTTTTAGGACTTTCCTTTTACTTCACCAGCGAAAACTCCTTTTAAGCGTTTTTCTAGAAGAAGTTTTCTTTAAGAAGTTTTTGGACAAGAAACTCTCCTTCTGATTTTTTTCTAAATTTTTAGCAGAAAAAAAAACCCTTTCAAGCATTTTGTCTAGGTTATTTGGATAAGAAAAGGCCCTTATTTAGGCGTTTTTAGGCAAGAAACCCTTTTATTGGCAGATCTTAGGGCGTTTCCCTTTTTCAGCCGAGAAACTCTCACCTCTATTAAGGTTTAGCAGATCGCTTGGTTTTTTTTACCTGTTTTTAGCCAATTTTTTGTTGTTTTTCTCGGTTTTTAAGCAAGAAATGCTCTTCGCAGCTAATTTTTGGGCGTTTTCCTGAATACATAAGTATTAGGGGTACAAAATGAAACTCAGCCACAGGGTAAATTTGAATTTTGTAGATTTTAGCCGAGTTTCATTTTGTACACCTAGTAGTTCATTTTTTCAAAATTTTAAACATTTTAGGCGTTAAAGTCCATCAAAAGTTGACCTTCTCCGTGTAAGAAGGTTATTGAAGTATAACCATTAAGAAGGTTAATTTTTAAAGGCTTGTAAATCGTAAACCGTTACAGATATTGAAAAAATGCACTAAATAAAATCTGTTGGAAATTTAATTCTCTTTAATTTTTATTCTATTCATTTTTTCTCTAGGACGCACTGTTTTCAAGATAAATTTATTTAAAAAAAATTATTTTCCGAAAATGGTGCATCCTAGAAAAAAATAACTAAGTACAAATTTATAGAGAATTAAATTTCCTACAATTTTATTTATTAGGTGTACAAAATGAAACTCAGCCACAGGGTAAATTTGAATTTTGTAGATTTTAGCCGAGTTTCATTTTGTACACCTAATAGAAGGATAAAATTTTAGCAGTTTTTTTTCCTTCTTTAAAAATAAATAAATAAATATCATTTTCAATCCCTTTTAGGAGCATTTTATTGGCACTAGGCTTTACGTCCACCTAACTTTCCTTCTTAAAAAAAAAATTTAAAAAAAATTTAAAAAACGCTTTTTATTTGATTT
>JACGAQ010000205.1:0-40000 GCA_014119065.1 Orius insidiosus | reverse complement strand
CCTCCGTTATACTTCCCCTCCGTTATACTTCCCCTGTATATTTACTTCCCCCTCCTATATTTTGCTTCTCTTAAAGGAAGTTTTCGTTGGAAGCTCTTCAAACTAGTACTTCCCTCTGGTAAAAGTGGAATTTCTTGGCTAAAAACGGAAAAATCGAGAAAAGTTTTCAACAAAAAGACCCGGAAAATGTTTGAAAAAAAAGTATGAAAATTTTTGAAAAAAAAAAGAACTTTCCCCTCCGTTATACTTCCCCCTCCGTCATACTTCCCCTCCCTTATATTTTCCCCTCCTTTATACTTCCCCCTCCGTTATACTTCCCCTCCGTTATACTTCCCCTCCGTTATACTTCCCCTGTATATTTACTTCCCCCTCCTATATTTTTGCTTCTCTTAAAGGAAGTTTTCGTTGGAAGCTCTTCAATCTAGTACTTCCCTCTGGTAAAAGTGGAATTTCTTGGCTAAAAACGGAAAAATCGAGAAAAGTTTTCAACAAAAAGACCCGGAAAATGTTTGAAAAAAAAAGTATGAAAATTTTTGAAAAAAAAAGAACTTTCCCCTCCGTTATACTTCCCCCTCCGTCATACTTCCCCTCCCTTATATTTTCCCCTCCGTTATACTTCCTCCTCCGTTATACTTCCCCTCCGTTATACTTCCCCTCCGTTATACTTCCCCTGTATATTTACTTCCCCCTCCTATATTTTTGCTTCTCTTAAAGGAAGTTTTCGTTGGAAGCTCTTCAATCTAGTACTTCCCTCTGGTAAAAGTGGAATTTCTTGGCTAAAAACGGAAAAATCGAGAAAAGTTTTCAACAAAAAGACCCGGAAAATGTTTGAAAAAAAAAGTATGAAAATTTTTGAAAAAAAAAAAAGAACTTTCCCCTCCGTTATACTTCCCCCTCCGTCATACTTCCCCTCCCTTATATTTTCCCCTCCGTTATACTTCCTCCTCCGTTATACTTCCCCTCCGTTATACTTCCCCTCCGTTATACTTCCCCTCCGTTATACTTCCCCTGTATATTTACTTCCCCCTCCTATATTTTTGCTTCTCTTAAAGGAAGTTTTCGTTGGAAGCTCTTCAAACTAGTACTTCCCTCTGGTAAAAGTGGAATTTTTTGGCTAAAACGGAAAAATCGAGAAAAGTTTTCAACAAAAAGACCCGGAAAATGTTTGAAAAAAAAAGTATGAAAATTTTTGAAAAAAAAAAAAGAACTTTCCCCTCCGTTATACTTCCCCCTCCGTCATACTTCCCCTCCCTTATATTTTCCCCTCCGTTATACTTCCTCCTCCGTTATACTTCCCCTCCGTTATACTTCCCCTCCGTTATACTTCCCCTGTATATTTACTTCCCCCTCCTATATTTTTGCTTCTCTTAAAGGAAGTTTTCGTTGGAAGCTCTTCAATCTAGTACTTTTTTTTTTTTTTTTTTTTTTTTTTTTTTCCGTTCCAAGATGGCGAACGATGAAGCCGTCCTTCAAGGCGGCTCTCAAACTTTACCACCCCAGAACGGTAAAAAGTGTAAAAAGTGTAAACAAAAGATCGTAAACGACGTAATTAGTTGCAGAAAATGTGATACAGTCTTCCATCCTAGCTGTGCGCGAGTGAAAAACTTGAAAATCGAAGGAAATTTACTCACGTGCTGCGAGGGCGAAATGGAATCCCAAGTGAGGACCTTATTAAAGGAAGTGATCTCAACCCTTTCACAAGAAGAAGAAAGCTCGGCCTCAGTACCAGAGCAAATCAGTGGAAATGTGATAAATGCCTTAATTCAGGGGCAAAAACGATGCAAAAATCACTATTGGCAATATCCGCAGCGATCCTAGAAGTTCATCAGGCAAGTTTCACAAAATCTCTTTTGTTGGAAAATGCAGAATTAAAGGAAAAAGTAGAGAGTTTAGAAAAAAAGTCAAAAAATTCGAAAACATTTTAATGGAAAAAGATAGAAGTCGCAAAAACGATAACCTGACGGTAAACAATGAGATTGAGAAGGAGACACGACGTCATACGAAGAATCGAGGCGACCCAAACATCAAGCCGACACAAATTGCTACGGTAAACAAGGAGAAGGTTTCTCTCATTGAAAATGTCAACAAAACAACGCGTACAGATGAAAATGTGGTTGACGCGTTGGATTTCACGCATGCTTCGAAAAGGAATGAAGACTTACGGAATGGGTCAGCATGGTCTAATGTGCTGAGAAAGAATAAAGGAGACTCGATGAACAAGACGGAAAACACTCCCAAAAGAAGTCGAATGCTAGCCAACACTGGTACTGATACAAACTGTGGCTCACTCGTTGGTGAACGAAGGCTTGGGTCCACATCGGTAAGCTTAGAAAGTGCACTACAGAGGAACAAATCAAGAAATTTATAACAGAAAAGATACCAAACGTCAATGCCACTGTCGAAAAGCTTAATGCGCAAGGCGACTATGCGAGTTTTAAAGTTGGCGTGGACTTTGTACATAAAGAAAAGGTAATGGACCCAAATTTTTGGCCCTGCAATGTTGCATTTAGGCGTTTTTTATTCCGGAGACAGCCTCCACCAAAAATGACCTAAAAAAACGCTCTGAAAGTAAGGAGAATTCTTTATTTATTCTGCACCACAATGCAAATGGATTTTACCTCCACAAAGAAGAATTCTCGGAAGAAATTGTAAACAAAAAACCGTTGATTGCTTGTTTTTCAGAAACGCACACAACTGCTGATTTTGAAGACTCTGAACTTCATATACCAGGATACCAGATGGTTAGATGTGATTCATCATCTCGACATACCGGAGGAGTCCTTATGTTTGTATCAGATGAAGTGAAATTCTATGACTGTGAAACGTTAACTAAAGATAAGGAATACTGGATGATCTCCGCGAAAATTAGCATTGCAAAGAAAAATTATGTTGTCTCTTGCATTTACAGGTCTCCATCAAGTAATGAAAGTGAATTTTTATCGTTCTTGGACGATTGGTTTGAAAACACTTCTTCAAAAGGAACAGATTTTGTGCTTGTGGGAGACTTAAACTTTGACTTTGGAAGAAATGATGGATATTCAAAGAAATTTAAACAAATGATTGGACTTCATGGATTGAAACAACTAATAGGACATCCCACCCGTGTCACCGAAACTACCTCGACGATACTGGACCTAGCGATTACAAACAACTTCTCTATGGAAGGGGTAGTAAAAAAAACGCCAAAGATTACAGACCACGACGGAATAGCTGTGTATTACGGAGTGAAATGTGAAAGTGCCGATCGTAAAGCTTGGTATGTTGATTATGATAAATTTCAAGTGAATTTAAAGCAAAAGTTTGAAAACCAAAATTTTGATGAAAATGATATAGACTCTTGTTATAATTATATTGAACATTTAATTTTAACGACAATTGAATCTGCCAAAACAGCCAAAAGCCAAACAAATAGTAAATGCCCTTGGTTTAACAAAAAAATCAAAATGGCCATTAGAAGTCGAGACCTATGCTATAAAAATTTCCGTAAAAGCCGTTCAATTGAAAATTGGAATAAATATAAGCTTCAAAGAAATAAAGTCGTGGATACCTTAAGGAAAGAAAAACAAATTTATTACGAAAATAAAATACTAAATTGTGAAAATGATCCAGTAAAAATTTGGAAGCAATTAAAAAATCTTGTCAATCCAAACCGAAGGCAAACTATCTGTGATAAATTAAAAATAAAAAATGAAATCTTTGAAGAGTCTATATCATTATCAAATAACTTAAACGCTTATTATATAAACAGCATTGTTGAGCTAGTGAACAAAAACGTAAATATGGGTGCAAAATTTAATGATATCTGTGATAATACCACTAAATTCTGTGATAATAGTCTAAGAAAATTTAAGCATGTAAGTGAAATAGAAATAAATAAGCTAATCTCTAGTCAGAAAAAGAAAAGTAGTCCCGATGGTATAAACAAATTAGTTTTTCAAAAAAGTTGGGATATCATAAAAAATATTTTTTTGCATATTATAAACAAATCTTTAGATACTGGTGAAATTCCTTTAAAAATGAAATGTTCTGTGATAACACCAATACCAAAGAAACAGCCAGTAAAGGTGGCTGAAGATACTCGTCCTATAAATATGTTACCCCTACCTGAAAAAATTTTGGAAATAGTAGTTTATAATCAACTAATAAAATTTTTTGAAGAAAACAATATATTAAGTGCAAACCAATCAGGTTTCAGAAAAGGCCATGGGACTGAAGGAACCATACAATCAGTGTTAAATGAATGGAAAGGAAACTTAGACTCTGACAAAAAAACAGTTGGTGTTTTCATAGACCTCACGAGAGCTTTTGAAACAATAGATAGGGACAGACTAATACTGAAACTAAAATTCTATGGTATTGGAGAGAAAGTCCTGAGATGGATAACAAATTACCTCAAGGACAGAAAACAGGTAGTCAGATGGGACAAGGTGTTGTCGGAGGGGCAAGCAAACGACCTGGGGGTCCCTCAAGGAAGTGTGCTTGGCCCTCTATTATTTATAATTTTTATAAATGACCTCCCAAAGTGCTTAAAATATTGTAATGTTAAATTATTTGCAGATGATGCTTTAATATATTTTTCTGACTGTGATATTGATGCTGTGGTAAACAAAATAAATTATGACTTAGATATTATAAATAATTGGTTATGTGTGAATGGGCTGATATTGAATGCATCAAAATCAAAATGCATGTTAATCTGTAAAAAAACTATCTACTGTGATATAACAAAAAACTTTAAAATAAAAATAGGCTGTGAACAAATAGAATGGGTTACAATATATAAATACTTAGGGGTTCAAATAGATTATAAGCTGACATTTAATGAACATGCAAATTATGTCATAAAAAAATAGGTAAAAAATTAGGTTTTTTAAATAGATTAAGATTCTTACCTGAAACTTCAAAAAAAACATTGTACAATAGTCTAATTCTACCTCACCTAAATTATTGTAGTACAATCTTATATTACACTAATAAAGGAAATTTAGAAAAAATACAAAGGCTGCAAAATAAAGGTATGAAAATTATATTAAATAAGAATAGAAGAACCCATACTGCAGAACTATTGAAAAGTTTAAACTGGTTAGATGTAAAAAGATATCTATACATGCATGTTATGATATTTATATGGAAAGCGCTGTGTGAAAAGTTACCAAATGTAAACATAACATCGTTTGTAAGAAAAGTAAATGAAGTACATAATCACAATACCAGACAAAATGAGCATATGTATATAGATCGAGTCAAAAAGAGTGCAAATTATAATACAATATTTAAAGATGGCATAACTGAGTTTAATAAGTTACCTGATGAAATAAAAAAATGTACAAAAATTTCAAACTTTAAAGTCTTTATTAAAGAATACATTGTAAAAAACATATAAAACTGAAATTTGTAAAACTTGTAAAACTAGCTATTAGCTAAAATAAAAAAGTTAAAAAAAAAAAAAAAAAAAAAAAAAAAAAAAAAAAAAAAAAGTACTTCCTCCGGTAAAAGTGGAATTTCTTGGCTAAAAACTGAAAAATCGAGAAAATTTGTCAACAAAACGACTCGGAAAATTTTTCAAAAAAAAGTATGAAAATTTTTGAAAAAAAAAAAAAGAACTTTCCCCTCCGTTATACTTACCCCTCCGTCATACTTCCCCTCCGTTATACTTCCCCTCCGTTATACTTCCCCTCCGTTATACTTCCCCCTCCTATATTTTTGCTTCTCTTTAAGGAAGTTTTCGTTGGAAGCTCTTCAAACTATTACTTTCCTCCGGTAAAAGTGGAATTTCTTGGCTAAAAACTGAAAAATCGAGAAAAACGACAAAATAACCTGCATTTGGCTTTAAAATCAAAGTAAACAACTAAAAAAAAATGTTGAAAAATGGAGGATTTTTTCTTCGATATCAACCTAAAAATAAAAAACAATCAGCGTGTAGCGCTATTTTTTTCAATGACCTGATAAATCCCTTTGAGATGATCGGAGGCTTTTGAAATTCAAAAATTTTTCGTATATACGAAATTAATTCCGTTTCGAAACGATTGAAATGATTGTAATGGATTCCCTTTTTAATGCCCTGCAGGGGAAACCTCCGGACTCTCGCAATTTTTCACAATTTCGTTTAAACAATTGTTTCCAATTACTGAGGACAAAAGTAATATGTCACGCTAATCCGAAAATCAATTTATAGAATTTTTATCTGTTTTAATTAACTGGGTATATTGGATTTCATGAGTTTTGAAAAAAAAAGGGAAAAATTGCAACCGCGGAGGGTGAATCCTTATATTAAACCGTCTTTTCCTATATATTTCAAGGGAAAGTCTAATAATCTTCGAATGAAATAGAATATATGAGGGGTTGGTACACCTGACTCCACCCCCAGCCGCACGCCACTTCTTCACGTTTTATAGCTTTTGTCCTTTATGTGGTTGAGTCTTAAATTGCCAGAGATATTACGGTCGTTTGAATGATGAGGAGGACGGATTTGACTTGCCAATGACATAGGGCATGAATAGCTAACCCGGCCGCCTTTTTCCGCTCTACGCCCCTCCCTTCTACCTCTGTTTTTCCCCTCCTGACCTACCCCTTTATTCGTATTACAGAGGAACAAATGGCCTGCCAACGCTTATCCCTCTTCTCTGTTTATACTTTGCATTAGGAACTCGTTAACTCATTACGTTATTATACTTTCCTCTTCAATCGCACTTTTTCCTAATGTCTTTCTAAATCAGGGGTTTTCAAAGTCAAATTTCCAATTTCAGATAAGTACTATTCGTCACACCCAGCTGGTCGAATAAAAAGCGTTAACGCCACAAAGAATTTTTGAGAGAAAACGTCATAAAAAATCAGGTTTTCTATGATTTTTCGAGAGAGAAAGTCATAAAAATTCAGGTTTTCTATGATTTTTCGAGGAAAAAAATCAGGTTTTCTATGATTTTTTGAGAGAGAAAGTAATAAAAATTCTTCCGAGAAAAAAGTTATAAAAAAATCAGGTTTTCTATGATTTTTTAAGGAAAAAAATCAGGTTTTCTATGATTTTTTGAGAGAGAAAGTAATAAAAATTCTTCCGAGAAAAAAAGTTATAAAAAATCAGGTTTTCTATGATTTTTTGAGAGAGAAAGTAATAAAAATTCTTCCGAGAAAAAAAGTTATAAAAAATCAGGTTTTCTATGATTTTTCGAGGAAAAAAATCAGGTTGTCTATGATTTTTTGAGGAAAAAATCAGGTTTTCTACGATTTTTTGAGAGAGGAAGTAATAAAAATTCTTCCGAGAAAAAAGTTATAAAAAAATCAAGATTTCTATGATTTTTCGAGGAAAAAAATCAGGTTTTCTATGATTTTTTGAGAGAGAAAGTAATAAAAATTCTTCCGAGAAAAAAGTTATAAAAAAATCAGGTTTTCTATGATTTTTCGAGGAAAAAAATCAGGTTTTCTATGATTTTTTGAGAGAGAAAGTAATAAAATTCTTCCGAGAAAAAGTTATAAAAAATCAGGTTTTCTATGATTTTTCGAGGAAAAAATCAGGTTTTCTATGATTTTTTGAGAGATAAAGTAGTAAAACAACAGGTTTTCTATGATATTTCGAGAGAGAAAGTAATAAAAATTCTTCCGAGAAAAAAGTTATAAAAAAATCTAGTTTTCTATGATTTTTCGAGGAAAAAAATCAGGTTTTCTATGATTTTTTGAGAGAGAAAGTAATAAAAATTCTTCCGAGAAAAAAAGTTATAAAAAAATCAGGTTTTCTATGATTTTTCGAGGAAAAAATCAGGTTTTCTATGATTTTTGAGAGAGAAAGTAATAAAAATTCTTCCGAGAAAAAAAGTTATAAAAAAATCAGGTTTTCTATGATTTTTTAAGGAAAAAAATCAGATTTTCTATGATTTTTTGAGAGAGAAAGTAATAAAATTCTTCCGAGAAAAAAAGTTCTAAAAAATCAGGTTTTCTATGATTTTTTGAGAGATAAAGTAGTAAAAAATAGGTTTTCTATGATTTTTTGAGAGAGAAAGTCACACAAAAATCATGGTTTTCTATGATTTTTCGAGTGACAAAGTCATAATTTTAGAAAAATCTTTTAACCAAGAAACCACCATCTTTTTTCTGAAATTATAGCCCCTGAAAAACTGGACGCAACGGGAAGCAGGAAACAGGCTGTTTCCCTGAACCTCAGTGTTGCCACGGTTCCCGAATAGATAGAGCCACCTGTCATTAAAAACCAATAATGTGGGGAAACTTCGGATTTAGCACCCACCCTTCCTTAAAAAAAGCGGTTTCCGAGCCACTCTTTGCATAAAAATTTTTTGAAAATTGGTTTTTAAGTTATTGCATGTGAGGGTAATATTTTCAGCGCTAATGTAAGAAAGGGCAAAATTAATGATAAAAGCAACAAATCGATCAGTCTAAATTATTCAAATCGGAGGGAGCTTTGAAGGAAGTCTGAAGTTTCCACAAGGTTTACGTGATGAATAACTGAGAAGGGAAGGTGCTAGAGAGTTGATCCTTAAGTCACAACTTATGATAAATTGCACCTCCGCCCACGCTTTCCGGGAAGGCGGGAGTAAAATAAAAGACTCCCTTTTTTTTTCGGCAGGTGCAAAAACGCTTGACAGCTCCGACTGTTTTCCAGTTGGTAATGAGGCAAGTTAAACCCAGGGCCTTTCCGAAAGCGACTTCTTTTACCCGTTTAACCGCCCGTAGGGGCGACCCCTCCCGAACTAAATGAGTGAATGTCTCGGAGGCCCCCGAGGCTGACAAATGGGACGGAGGCTCTTCTATTTTCAGTTTCTCCTCCCGGAAAGCGGAAGAGGGTAAAAAACGTGGCGGAGAACCGAGTAATGAGAAGGTAAAAGTGGCCCCTCTCTCCATATTCCTCCGCTTTAAACCCCGGTTGAGACGGCCCGTCTGGAATCCTTAAACATCCTCTCAAGAAGATTAATTAATCTTCGCAACTACGAGAAACTTCCCAACCCTTCCTATTAAACAAAGAAACCTCCAGTAATAAATGTCCATGAGTTATTATTATTAAGAAACCATACATCCTCTTAAAAATCTCTCTGATAAGCCAAAAATTTAAGATTTTTTGATTGATGATTCCTATAGCTTCCAATTTAATAAAGTCGATAATCTATTCCCCCATGCAGAAATCGGAATTTTTATGAGGGCGCTAAAATCACAGCAATTTCTACCTATTTCCACCCCCCTGGTTTTCGATATCTCGTAGACGCAGAGGTCGGAAAAAGGCGACATGTAGCCCGTAATTGATCTTTTTTTTTTTTGCTCTCTCTCCCCATCTCTTTGCTCCCCACTCTACGTCTTTTTTTACGGCCATAGATTCCAGTAATCGACGAAGACAACTTCCACTCCATCTAACTTATTCAAGGGAAGCTCCTACGTGAGGATACTCCGAATTCCGACTGTTAACTGAATTACACGGATTTGATCCGCTTTGTTTCATTTTAACTTTTACTTTTAGACACCATTTTAAAATATTATAAAAAGGTGGCCATGAAATTTCATTGACGTATCCTCGAATAACCGCCTCAATTTGAGAAAAGAGCACGCATCTTCAAATCACAATTGGTAGGTGACTTCGAAGGTAAATTTTTCCACCCCTCCCCAAAATTTTAGGTTTTTTTTGTCTTCCAGAGCACATATGAGGCGCTCCGGGTACGAAAGGCGAACTCGACATCGGACAAATTTTTTTAACTTCCTTAAAGAAGTTATTGTGATACCCTCGACGTCGGGTTTTTGGGGAAGGGTCTTCCAGTTTTTTTTTCATTTTCAGATTATAGACCTCTTGATGAATACACCCATATAATTTTTATGTTGAGTTCGCCATTTTTCCCCTTTAAATACGTAAAAACCGAAACTTTAAAATGCGAATATCTCGAAACTACGTTTTGTTGAGTTCGCCCTTCGTACCCGGAACGCCTCATATGTAGAGTAAAATTGATTATCAATGTATTTCTGTCTGTGGTTCCGGCCGGCCGTAGCATCGGAATACTTTCCGGCCACAATTTTACACAATGGATGAACGAGAAATTCTAGAAAGTGAATTCTGAATTTTGAAAAAATGGCGGAGATATGTCTGTTTGAAATTTTAAAAATTGAGCTGATGCCCGTAGGTCCGATTTTCACCTAACTTCTACCGAATACTCCTTATATTTTTAAGAATTTTCGGTGTTAATTTTTTTTAATAGTTGGGAAAAATGTGATACTTTCACTACGGACGAGAGGGACATTCCCCCGGCAAATCTCTTCAAAGAAGTTCCCGTAAAAAATTCGCTGGGGCCGAACCGTTGCAACGGTCCGATTCGGGTGGGTCACATTTTCACCAATTACTCCTTATATTTTTATGAATTTCAGGTGAAAAAAATTATCATTTTAGAACGGAGAAATTTCATACTTCCACGCCTTAGGAGAGGGACCTCTCTTGGGCAAAAATCCCATTATTTCTACCTTGACACTTAAAGAAATTATCGAACGAAAAGATCTTAAAAATTTTTTCAGAAAAAAAAGCGCTTTAAAAAAGAAAACTCGGAAAATTAAAAAAAAAACCTTCCCCCTTCGTTATATTTTCCCCTCTCTTATACTTCCCCTTCGATATATTTCCCCCTCCCTTATACTTCCCCTCCTTTATACTTCCCCCTCCTTTATACTTCCCCTCCTTTATAATCACCCTCCTTTATACTTCCCCTCGTTTATACTTCCCCTCCTTTATACTTCCCCCTCCTTTATACTTCCCCCTCCTTTATACTTCCCCCTCCTTTATACTTCCCCCTCTTTTATACTTCCCCTTCCTTTATACTTTCCCCTCCTTTTTTACTTCCCCTACTTTTTACTTCCCCTCCCTTATACTTCCCCTCCTATATTTTTGCTTCTCTTTAAGGAAGTTTTCTTGGAAGCTCTTCAAACTAGTACTTTTACCAAAGTTTTTCTCAGTTTTTTGAAGGAGAAATCCTCTTTTTATCTTGATTTTACTCGATTTCCTGTCCGGTTTGGCCGAAAAACTCCATTTTTACGAAATTTTTAGGCTTTTCTTATCTTTTTTGAGCGAAAAAGCATATATTTTTACCGGATTTTCGTGAGTTCTCCTTCCAAAAATTTTTTTTTCGGACAAAAAAAACTTAGAAAATTTTTCGAAAAAAAAACTTAGAAAATTTTTCAAAAAAAAGAACTTAGAAAATTTTCCGAAAAAAAAATAAGGAAAACCCGGAAAATTTTTCGAAAAAACAAACTTGGAAAATTCTCCTTTATACTTTCCCTCCCTACTACATCCCCTTCCTTTATACTTTCGTTCCCTTATACTTCCCCCTCCATTATACTTCTCCCTCTGTTATACTTTCCCCTTCCTTATACTTCCCCCTCTGTTATACTTCCCCGTTCGTTATACTTCCCCCTCCGTTATACTTCCCCTCCCATATACTTCCTACTCCGTTATACTTCCCCTCCCACATACTTCCCACTCCGTTATACTTCCCCTCCCATACTTCCTACTCCGTTATACTTCCCCTCCCATATACTTCCTACTCCGTTATACTTCCCCTCCCACATACTTCCCACTCCGTTATACTTCCCCTCCCATATACTTCCCACTACGATTTACGTCCCCTCCGTTATACTTCCCCCTCCTATATAGATACTTCTCTTTAAGGAAGTTTTCGTTGGAAGCGATTGGGTATTTGACGAAGTCGAATTGGTTATTTGACTGAGCAACCCTTTTTTTTGTTTCCAGCGCTTTGGAAGCCCTTTCCGACATTTAAAAACATTTCCAGTCGAGATAAACAACTTCATCTTTAAAACCAATAAACAATTTTATGTTCGGGGTGAAAAAAAAAATTTGTTTGCTTTTTTTATGACGTAAACAAATATTGAACGAATCGATTGCTTAATGATTCTCTTTGATTCGATGGATCGACAAGGGCTTTTAGAGAAGGCTCGCTTTGACGCCCCCTTCGCCATTATATTATTTTTGATGAAGAAGGTAAAAAGGGAATTCGACCTCTCTCACTTTATAAAGAGAAGGGAATCCCATTTATAGTTAATTGAAAGGCATCCACCTGTAAAAGTACAACTCTCGAGAACGCCCTTAACAGCCTTAATCGTCGCGGTTGAGAAATAAATTTTTTTTTAAAACTAATTATTTATTTTTAATGAACTTTTTTTGAGGAAAGATAAGGTTGATCAGAAGCAATTTAACCACAAAAAGAAGGGATTCGTAAGGCTTGGGGATGGGGGGTTGAAGTTTTAAAGCCGAGCCTACGTGCTCAGCATCCTCCAGGACTAGAATTGGGATAATTTAAACTCCTTGGACCTGGGAAGGCCTCGGCGTTCAGCAACCAAGTTTCGTTGAACATACCTGTCCCTCCTTCCACCATCGTCGGAGTCACAACTAAAACTCATCCCACCTCGCCCATCCATCTCATACAACCTCACTTTTCACCGAACTACAAAGAAGTTTAAGCTCCCTTAGGGCTATTTTTTCTCCCTCCTCCCTAAAGAATTTTTTTAAATATTTTGTTTTTTAAACTTCATTTTGAATAAAACGTTTTCCACTCACCAATTCCAGGACATTGAAATTAACAATTTATCATTTCACCCTCGGTAATTTCGAAGGGGCGTACGCGGTTTACATGAAATTCATATTCACTTTATAAACTCAAAGTACACTAATTGGAGAAGTTAATGTAGCGAACGATTCTGCCTTGAGGTGCTCTCGGATTGTTTTGGCTCGCCTCAACTTAAGCCACAACAATTAAGTTGTCCCAAACAACCTCGACCCCTTTTCCACCTTCTCTTCATCATCCCACCCCAATTTTCTTATCCAACATTTAAGACATTACCTAATTAAAAGACAATCCATCTGACTGACGAAAATTAAGCTGCATGGAGGCTACCGCTCTAAAAACTAGATTTTTTTAAAGGTTAAGGGGGCCCTTAATATGAGGCGCTCCGGATACGAAGGGCGAACTCGACATCGGACAAATTTTTTAACTTCCTTAAAGAAGTTATTGTGATACCCTCGACGTCAGTTTTTTTTTTCATTTTCAGATTCTAGACCTCTTGGTGAATACACCCATATAATTTTATGTTGAGTTCGCCATTTTTTCCCCTTTAAATACGTAAAAACCGAAACCTTAAATGCGAATATCTCGAAACTACGTTTTGTCGAGTTCGCCCTTCGTATCCGGAGCGCCTCATATGTATTGAGAAGAACGTCAGAAAAAGAGGGTTTCTCGGTCAAAAACGAAGGAGAACTCACGAAAATCCGGTAAAAATATATGCTTTTTCGGTCAAAAAAGACTAAAAATTTGGTAAAAAAGGAGTTTTTTTTTAGGAAATCGAGTAAAATCAAGAAAAAAAGAGGATTTCTCCTTCAAAAACTGAGAAAAATTAGGTAAAAGTACTAGTTTGAAGAGCTTCCAACGAAAACTTCCTCAAAGAGAAGGAAAAATATAGGACGGGGAAGTATTAAAGAGCGGAAGTAGAACGGAGGGTGACGTATAAAGGAGGGGGAAGTATAAAGAAGGGGGAAGTATATAGCAGGGAAAGTATATAGGAGGGGGAAGTATTAAAGGGGGGAAGTATAACGGAGGGGGGAGTATAACTTCAAGTTTGTTATTTATTCTTTTTAATTTATATTTTAATTTTTTTTCGAAAAAATTTTCTACGTTTTCTTTTCTAAAATTTTATAAGTCGTCGTCGCGTTAATTCTAACACCGGACAAGTCATTTTTCCTAAGTTTTCAGGAAAGCCAAAATACGGATTAATTTTTATTTGCATTACCTGTTGGCTAAATCGTGAACTACGAGTTTTCTGTTGATTATTGGGTTAATCTGCCAACGGAATTCGATCGACCACAAAATTTACCATCAGAAACAATGGATAACTCAAAACTGACAAAAAAGTGACTTGTCCGGTGTTAGAATTAACGCGACGAAGTATCAATATTAATGAGCCGTCTAGCAGAGGGATGTCGATCTCGCCTCTGGTAAATGTATCACATTTCTCCCTACTCTATACACAGTGTATTTGTAAAAAAAATTAAAAAATTAATTTTTAATAAAAAATTATTTAAAATAAAAAATTAATTTTTTTTTCTCCAAATATTGTTAAAAAATATAAGGAGTACTTGGTGAAAATTTGGTGAAAATCGGACAGACGGCCGCAGTGCAGTTCTTAAAATTTCAAACGAACACAACTTCGCCATTTTTTCGAAATTCAAAATTACCCTAGTTAGTTTCAAGACAACTACAAAGGGAAGATCCTGAAGCGGATATTATATTTCGGATGAAATAATATTTCGTATGAAATAATTCGTATGAATTCTTTTATTTAACTGAATCTGATATTTATAAATCATATGGTAGCGGACCGAGCCGTTTGGCTAACACGGACAAATCCTGTTCACCGCCGGCACCAATTACATGAACCATGGGCAGCGGCAACTGAAACTGCCAAAGCGTGCGCAGCACCTCATCATTAAACCGTCCCTGTGCTAAGCGCTTTATTTCCTTCAAAAGGAAGGAAGGCTTCTTATCCCCCAGTTGCAGACCCTGAAGAATCTTCATTAAAGAGGTGTCTTGCGACAGCGAATACTCAGCTAGTAAACCTCGTTTCAAAGCCGTATACTTTTCGTTTTCCGGTGGATGCAAGACGATGTCTTCAACATCCTGCAGTACCTGCTCCGGTAGGGAAATGACTAATAAGTCATACTTTAACTGATCTTCGTTAATGTTCCTAGACCGGAACAAGCTTTCTATTCGCAAAAACCAGGTAGCCGGACAGTCCCTGTTAAATGTAGGCAACGAGACATTTATGTGTTGTTGTTGTTGCTGCTGCATTTTACGAAAACGAAAACGAAATGTACGAAAAAAAATCGATAATAAATTTACGAACGTTGAAATTAATAACGTTGAAACGTTAATCGTATCGTCGTCTTGACGTTGAAAAAGAAAACGAACGTTGAAAAATTAAGCAACTTACGTTATCACGTCGGGTCACCAATTGAAGCGGATATTATATTTCGGATGAAATAATATTTCGTATGAAATAATTCGTATGAATTCTTTTATTTAACTGAATCTGATATTTATAAATCATATGGTAGCGGACCGAGCCGCTACAATCCTATTCAAATCTGGTGAAAATCGGATAAAACTGTGGAAAAAAAGCCGGCCGATCGAGGCGCATGAGATACTAAACCAACATGACCGCCGAGTCTTGCGGGTTTAGTATGACAGAAGAAAATTTGAGGAGAGATTAAGCGCCCGTGCTCCCGTTTTCAAGCTCTCCTTGGCGGCGTCGCGAAATGCATGTTTACAGGTAATATATTAATCAGTGATTACTGATGAGTTAATTATCAACTATTCCGAAATCCTTAAAATTTCGGAAAAGATGCTTGTCTACAGGCTCTTCGAAGGGCATCCTCCCTCAGTATTTTAACATTTTAAAAAAACTTTAATTTAAACCATCGCGCAGGCTTCAAAAGGTTGAGAAACTCTGAACTAGAACTATAAAAACCGGTGAAACTAGGTTTTTTTCTGTTACAAGAGTTAGGAAAAGCCAAAAAAATTGGTAAAAGGGAGTTTCTTGGTCGAAAAGGAGGGGGAAATAGGTTTTCTTCCAAAAATTAAGGAAATCTTTATAAAATCCGGTTAAAAAGTCGTTTTTTTTGGCTGATTTAACAAGGAATGCTCTATTTAAGGGTTTTTGTGGCTTAGGAACGAGAAGAAGCCCTTAAATTGTATTGGTTTTTTGACAAAAATAGGATAAAGTAGAAAAAGTCGACCTGATTTTTGAAAATAGGTACGTCCTAGATTTTGGGAAATCCAATTGTAAATCAAATCTTTCGGCCCTCTTTCCAGGCCAATTAAATCCCCTCCTTTTATTGAGATCCGACAAAAAAATTTTTTTTTCTCCTCAAAGTGGATGAAAAGGGAATATATTTAGTGCTCCGTTGGCGGGGGTTTTGAGGTTGGCATTCCCTGTTTGAATGGCTTAGTGGTTTGTTGTGATTCGGTCCAAAAGGCCTTTTGCATCTTCACACAAGGGAAAAAAAAAATCTGGTCTCCTTTTAAAAGTGTTTCTAAGACCTCCTTTGATTCCTTTTTTTTACTCTCATAGGTTCCTTTAAAAGAACTTCGGCGTAATAACAAAATGTTTAATACTAATATCAATTAATCTAAATATTCAAAATAAAACTTTCTTTTTCTGAACAAAAAAAAAAGTTGAAATGGATTTTTAAAGAGTTCAGGGGTTGGAATAAGAAGTAGTTTGACTTAAGTAAGGTTTTTTATTTTTTTTTTCTTCATGAAAAGGTTCTATATTCCCAGTACGGACGTTACCGTTGGAATCGTAAATAAGAAACTCGTTCTTGTCTCACGGGCAAAATTGAGCTCGTCCTTTCTTTGAATTAAACTATTCATCATTTGAGAACTTTTTGTGAAATTTTAAAATATAAAATCGTCTCGTTGAAATATGAAGTGACAACGTAAGGGGGTGAAGGTATTAAAAGAAAGAAAAGGTCTGAAAGTTATTGCTGTCCGAGGATTATCCTCAGAGCCCCGGTGACGTTTGCTTTATTAAAACAGAGTTGACAACTCGAAAAGATTTGTTTCACGTCACTGGAGAGACAAAGAAAACGGAAGCTTTTTGACAAAAAATTCTTTAGTTAATTAAAAGAGTGGGCGCCTTAACCAGAAACCAGAGGTCTTGATGTCTCTGGGTGCTAGCTCACCGGAAGATACAAAATTAACAACAAAGGCCTTTTTTAGGCCTAAAAAAGATTGCCTACTTCTTTCTCTAACAGAATTTTTTGGTCCCCAAAAAATTTAAAAAATTCAGGATGTTAGAAGAAGTTAAAAAAGTTAGGATAAAACCTAAGTTTTGGGGTCTTCTAATAGTGTTTTGGAGAATTTTTTGGCGAGCTCCAGAACTTCCTCAAAGTGGGGCGAAGTCATACTTTTTCGTCCATAATATTGAAAATATTTTTTCAGTAGGTAGAAAAAAATGTAATCTTCGCCCAGTCAGGTCACAAAGAATGGGCGAGGATACCCCTTTCTTGCAACTATATTTTTTGAGAATTTTTCTATCTTTTTAAATTAAATTCTATTAAATATAAAGTCAAAATTTGGTGAAGATCTGGGAGTCTTGCAACTGGGCCAATCCTTTCTACCTGATAAAAAATGTCGCCGATGGACGTATCTAACTGGGCCATTGTATCAAAATCATAAGTATCTAACTGGGCCAATGAACACTAAAATAATTGTATCCAACTGGGCCAATACTTTTTTAAGACGAAAACTGTGAAAAATGCTTTTAATGAAATGCAATTTTGGTCGAAAATGCCTCAAAAATGCAATTTTGGTAAAAAATGCCTTAAAAAAGGCAACTTTTGGTCAAAAATGCCATAATCTGTTGTTTTTCAGACAAAAACTGTGAAAAATGCTTTTAATGAAAGGCAATTTTGGTCGAAAATGCCTTAAAACTGCAATTTTGGTCAAAATGCCTTAAAATAGGTAATTTTGGTCAAAAATGCCTTAAAAAAAGTCAATTTTTGGTCAAAAATGCCATAAATCTGTTGTTTTTCAGACAAAAACTGTGAAAAATGCTTTTAATGAATGCAATTTTGGTCGAAAATGCCTCAAAAATGCAATTTTGGTAAAAATGCCTTAAAAAAGGCAACTTTTGGTCAAAAATGCCATAAATCTGTTGTTTTTCAGACAAAAACTGTGAAAAATGCTTTCAATGAAATGCAATTTTGGTCGAAAATGCCTCAAAAATGCAATTTTGGTAAAAAATGCCTTAAAAAGGCAACTTTTGGTCAAAAATGCCATAAATCTGTTGTTTTCAGACAAAAACTGTGAAAAATGCTTTTAATGAAATGCAATTTTGGTCGAAAATGCCTCAAAATGCAATTTTGGTAAAAAATGCCTTTAAAAAAGGCAATTTTTGGTCAAAAATGCCATAAATCTGTTGTTTTTCAGACAAAAACTGTGAAAAATGCTGTTAATGAAAGGCAATTTTGGTCGAAAATGCCTTAAAAATGCAATTTTGGTCAAAAATGCCTTTAAAAAAGGCATGGCCGTGTGCCCGACAAGTGGGATGCAGGTTTCATTTAACTCAAGCTTGGTGGCGTGCAATTCAGAGGTTCGGGTTGACAGTCGTATATAAAAACTATACAACTGTAGGATCAATAAAATATGAAGTAAATTTTTAATTTTGATTTTTTTATTGTTATCCTACTACAAAATCGACGGTATTAATTTTGGCCGACTTGGGCACCAGTTTTGGCCGAATTAGTAACTATGGCTTTCGAGTGGTTGGCCGAGTTGGGCACGATAGTTGTCAAGTCGTTGGCCCAGTTAGATATATTTTGGGTCGTTGATGAAAATATTTGGCCCGGTTGGTTACCAGCCGAAGATCTAACCAACCGTATTAAAAAAAACTTCAGACAAACTCCACCATTTTTGCGAATTTCGAAAAAAGCTTTCGAAATTTTCAAGATTACTAGAAAACTGTGGCTTTGAAGTGTTCCGGGAGAAAACGACGGACGGCCGGCACCACAGACAATCTAATCGGTAAAGATCTGGAGACCCCCTTAACCGAGGGTGATACAATAGCTTCTCTTTTAGGAACTTAAAAATTATCACCCCAAAAATCAGGGCGGCGTACCTCGCCCCCCAGAGACCTCTAGTGGAAAAAGCGCGTAGAAAATATTCAAGATTGTTCTCTCTCCCAAGTAGAAACTTTTGACGTTTTCCGAGGGCAATTTTCGAAACCGGGGAGGCAATTTGAGTTTCACCGAGGACGATTTTCGGAAAAGAGAAAAGAAAGTGGAAAATTTGTTATAATGGCGTTAAAATTACGTCGTGGGACGCCTTCCAGAAGAACTTTTTCTTAAAGCGTCCCCTCGAAAAGGAAGGGGGACTCCGGAAAAGGCTGCGGGTCTGAAGGAAAACTTTAACACCCGACTCGAAGACATCGGGACCCCAATTAAATAAAAGACAAAGGTTTTTAACGCGCGATATTAATTAGTTCAAGGCTAATAACAGGCCGAAAAAGTTAACAACCGAGTTTTAGTTCAAAAATTTTTTTTATTTAAATTATAAACATTTTTTATTTTCTACCTGTGTTTTCATTTCAAAAACTCTTCCCATAGGATGAGTTTAAAACTTGAATTAAAGGGGATGGGGGTAATATCGAGCAAAATTTAATTAAACCTTTGAAACGTTAAACTCTTTCATATTCAGTTCTCTTCTTCAATCCTATTAACAATTGTATTACATTAAGGATAAAATCAATCGTTTTTACTAGTTTAAAATTTTTTTAAACAAAACAACATTGTTTATTAATCATAAGTCGCCTAAAAATGAAGTAAATGCGCTTCTTCTAGAAAAGTCAGAAAAACGATCTAAAAAACCCTTTTGAAGACAAACAACTGAAAAACCAGAGAAAAGGAAAAAAGACGATGGGAAAACTGGAAAAAGGGATTTCAAGGTGAAGGGAGAGTTTAAGAAATGTCTGCAAATTGGGTCTGAATTTCTTCTTCGATAAGAGGAGAGGTTCATTTTTTTCCTCTCGCAAGCAAAGCTCTAGGATAACACGAGGGTTATTTTAACTTCCTTAAAGAAGTTATTCTTTACCTATTTACAACACTTTATGGCTACAGTTTTCATCCGGTTTTCACCAAATTTTTTAAAATCTGTTCCTTAATATTTGAACACTAAATTTTGGAGAGCGATTTTTGAATTTCGAAAAAATGATATACAGGGTGTCCGGAAACACATGGCAAGCGTCTGGGAGAGCGTTAAAAAGTGGTTTTACGAAAAAAGTTAAATGTAAACCCCCTTAATTTAAATCAAAGAATTTGATGGTGTAGTTTAAAATCCGCCTGGATATACAGGGTGTCCCAGACACAACCTAACTTCGTTATTTCAAATAAGAACCCCTATTTTTTATTTCAGATTCGTAATCTACGCAAAATGTCAAGTAGATTTGAGTACTCATATGACGATTTTGGACAACTTTTAAAAAATGTCAAAATTTAGCATTTTTTGCGCTAAAATCCGTTAAAATTGACCTAGGAGACCCGTTTTTTTTAATTCCACTTATTTTTTCCCGAAGAATCCAACTGTCTCAAATTTGAGCATCTTCGCATTCAGCATCACGAGATTTCGTCGCTAATGGCCTTTTTTCAAGTTTAACTCCAAATTCCATACTTCAAAATGGAAATTAGCGATTTGTTGACGGAATTTTAATTTTTGATGCATAAACAAAAGACGCTGTAGCTCTTTCAAAATTTGTGGTCCGAAAGAAAAATTCCTTTCAACAAGTGCTAATTTCCATTTTTGAAGTATGGAATTTGGAGTTAAACTTGAAAAAAGGCCATTAGCGACGAAATCTCGTGATGCAGAATGCGAAGATGCTCAAATTTGAGGCAGTTGGATTCTTCGGGAAAAAATAAGTGGAATTAAAAAAAAAACGAGTCTCCTAGGTCAATTTTAACGGATTTTTGCGCAAAAACGCTAAATTTTGACATTTTTTAAAAGTTGTCGAAAATGGTCTCAAAATAGTCAAATCTACTTGAAATTTTGGGTAGATTACGAATCTGAAATAAAAAATAGGGGTTCTTATTTGAAATAACGAAGTTAGGTTGTGTCTGGGACACCCTGTATATCCAGGCGGATTTTAACTACACCATCAAATTCTTTGATTAAATTAAGGGGGTTTACATTTTGACTTTTTTTCGTAAAACCACTTTTTAACGCTCTCCCAGACGCTTGCCATGTGTTTCCGGACACCCTGTATTTGTTTGAATTTTAAAAAATAATAAAAAACTCGCTGCGCCCGTTGGATTTTCACCAAATACTCCTTATAGGAATTTTTGAGGAGGGGAAAAAAAATTAATTTTATAGTAGGGAGAAATGTGAGATGATGCCAAGGGCGGGAGTAGCATCCCTCCGGCAGACGGTCCATTATTTCTACCGTAAGCATAAAAAATAAATTAAATTTTTTTTTTTGATAAAAAGGTGTCCTAAAATTTGCAAAAAAAATATTTTTTTTACCTTATTACTGCAGCCTTTCTAATCGGGCTGAAAAAACGACTGGAGCACGCATTATTCGAGAAAGAAGAAAGAAAAATAATATAAGATACGTTTTATCCAGTAAAAAGTTTTTAAAACTCTTCTTTTAAGCGATGGATGAAAAGTATTTTCACATTAAAAAAAAAAAAGATGGAAAAAAATGTATTTTAAAAAGGTATCTAGTTAAAAGTGGTCCAGAAGAGGGGAGGAAGAAGAGAAAAGCAGACTTTACATAACGGAAGGAAACTTTTTTAATTCGTTTAAGTCCCGACTACGTGATAAAGGCTTAATAACTTGATTTTCAAGAGGGGCAATACCAGCTTACCCCAACCCTACTTTTCAACCTTCCAAGCCCAATTATTGACGGCGAAAAATAATACTTAGGTCTATTTTGTACCTAATTTTTTATATATAAAAAAAATTAATAATTATAATTCATTTTAAAAGCTAATCCAATTAATCCAATTACTTTTTTTTGCACCTTCGTATATTAAAAAATAAACAAATTATAAAATTAAAAAACCAAATTAATTGGCGTTTTTAAGTCACTTGAAAATTTTCCAGGCTCCAAAAAAGGGGGTGATCCAAAAGAGGGATCTTGCACTTTTCGTATTTTTATCTCGACGGCAATTTCGAGTTCAATATATTACCGGAGGGGCTGGAAATCTTACACCCCCTCTCTTTTCATCCGTTAAACCTCGAGAACGCGCCTTTTTTCCTCTTTCCCCGTTTTCTCTTTTTTTCCCTTTACAGCGAGCTTTTTTGGAATGGATTAAACTCTGATTTATTCAATGGAAATCAGTTTTATTGCACCCGCCGGCGCTTATACAATTTCCTCTGTTTAACGGAAAAACAGCAAGAAGAAAGATAGAAAAAGAGGGGAGAAAAGAGAAAAAAAAGAGTAATTTCTGTCTACATTTTTTTTTCTCTCCCACGAACATAATTAACTCCCCTTTTTCATCGAGTGTCGAATGCTAATATTGCATAAGATTACAAATTTCCATTAAAAATAGATAAATATTCAAAAGGGTTTTAACCCTCTAAACGTTTTATCTCTACCATCCTTCTTTAAAATCCTCCTCTTCTTCAGCAGATCTGTTATTTTTAATAATTTGATATGAATAATTAAAAAAAAGAGGTTACTTTCATCTCCTATAGCGTATAAATTCCCTTCGACCTTGAAATCACCTTTTCTTCGGGCGTTTTTCTCGATCTTTTGGCCAATAGTAACCCTTCTCACCTTAAGGGAAATTTCCCTTGTTTTTCAGCAGAAAAACAGCCCTTTCAAAAGATTTTCGGGCGTTTTTCTTAGGATTCGGTGGGACAGAAGGACCTCCCTTCTTGCGCTTGAAAGGAATTTTAGTCGGCGCGTGATTAAAATTGAAGAAAAATGCCCAAAAATCTGGTGAAAAGGCTGTTTTTTAGCCAAAAACTATTGGCCAAAAGATCGAGAAAAACGCCCGGAGAAATGGATTTCAGGGACCAAAAAAAAAAAAACTTTATTTGGCCCAAAGAAAATCGAGGACTAAAAACGTCCTGAATATTGAGAACTACCTCAAGGATAATGTATGTACTAGTTTGAAGAGCTTCCAACGAAAACTTCCTTGAAGAGAGGTAAAAATATAGGAGGGGGAAGTATAACGGAGGGGGAAGTAAAGGAGGGGAAGTATAATGGGGGGCGACGATTTTTTGATAAATTTTTTTTAAAAGTTATCCAAGTTTTTTTTTGAAAATTTTCCAAGTTTTTTTTTTTTTTTTTTTTTTTTTTTTTTTTTTTTTTTTTTTTTTTTCCAAAAGTATAATGGAGGGGAAGTATAAGGGAGGGGGAAGTATAACGAAGGGGAAGGTTTGTTTTTTTTTTGAAAAATTTTCCGAGTTTTCTTGTTTAAAGCGCTTTTTTTTTCTGAAAAAAATTTTAAGTTCTTTTTTTTTTTTTTTCGAAAATCGTTCTAGGCATCAAGGTAGAAATAATGGGATTTTTGCCCAAGATAGGTCCCTCTCGTAAGGCGTGGAAGTATAAATGTTCTCCCTACAAAAAAGATAATTAATGTTAATAAAATGATAATTTTTTTACACCAAAAATTCGTAAAAAATGTAAGGAGTAATTGGTGAAAATTTTATGAAAATTGGACCAACGGATCGGATCGGCCACAGCGAAGTTTTTAAAATTTTAAACGCGCACATCTTCGCCATTTTTTCGAAATTCAAAAATCGCAGACGATAATTTTTTGTCCAACTATTCAGGAAGGTTGTGTCAAAAGTTGGTGAAAATCGGTTGAAAACTGTGGGCGAAAAGTGTTCTGGAAAAAATGCTACGGACGGCCGGCCGGCACCACAGACAAAGTTGAGAACGGTATAGATCCATATTCGACTTTACCTTTCGGGGTCTGGAAGACCCCTCCCAAAAACCCGACATGGAGGGTATCACAATAACTTCTTTAAGGAATTTAATAAATCCCGAAAATATGGGATTAAATGGCCCCCTCCGCTTTATAGTGCTTCAGAAGACAGAAAAACCCTAAAAACATCAAAAAGTGGGTAAACTTTTAAAGGGTTTTTCTATAATTAGTTTAAAATACTAGAAAATTTGAAATTACAATATCATTTGTGTTAATTAGAAAAGCATGTTTGGTTGGAATTATACCGGATGATTTGTTTTCTAGGTTAAAATTAACCTGTAAATAATTAGGTAATCCAATTATGAATAAATGACACTTTAATCGTATTTCAGATTCAACTCTCTTTTCGCCTTGTGGTAACTTGAGTCTAATTAACCCGGGAGGACGTCGGGGCTTATACGTGACCCATCTTTTTGGGAAAATTTCACTTTCCTCTTTTCAAGTATTAAAACCTACCCTTTCCTTCAGCCCTTACTTTATCCTTAAATGGATGTGTATAGAGCAACTTTGTCTGTTAATTAAAGGTCTTAAGTTCGCAAGATAATCAACCCCAGGGCTCCCTTCTTCATCTCTTCTGTTATTAGAGGAAGAGGTTAGACACGTCGGAATCGTCTTCCTTTTTATTTTTAAAAGAAACGTTTATTTCTCCCCTTTGAATTTAATTTCATTTAATTTTTTTAAAAAAGAAACTCGGAAAAGAATCACGTAGAGAATAAAGATAACAAACGGTTTATTTGGAATTAGGGGGGAAAAAAAAGCGATTTCTGTATCCTTTTTGCTTATATAGGATAGAATTGATTCGGCGAAATTGATAGGTGGATTCTGAAGTGGTGGAGGTTGGAAATAAGAGGATATTCCTGACCATCCAATCATGGATATACCCGTGAGGTCATTTGTGCGTGTGTTTGTTGTTTTGGGAGTGGGGAAGGATAAACTGTGCGGTGATAATTTCGTTCTCTCATGTGTTCTACTATTTTCCCGGGGGAAAACACAAAATCCTCTTTTTCATCGGAAACATGTTCTCATTTTTTATGTAACAAAATTGTTGAAAAAAAATACAAGGGACTTTAATGATTTTTAAGGGGGTAATAAAATGCAAAAGTGGTTCGGGGGATGTTTATTTCCGTTTTTAAAGGACCATTGTTGAGTGGGAGGGCATTTTCTTTAGACGTTTCAACGACCCCTCAGATGCGTCTTCTGTGGCGCCAGACCGTCTTAAAAATCGATCGGAGGGTGAAGTCTTCCACGCCGCAGTACGAAAATTGAAGTTTCGTCTCGTCCTAGTGGAAAAAGGAACGGGACTTAATCAGTCGCCGGCCCTTTTCCAACGGACCTCGACGGGAAAAGCTGACTCCGCTTTTCCATTGATTGTTCCCAACGGTCGAGACGTGGGGGCGTTCTGTAACTATTTTTTTTCCAGCTCATTTTATTTTATTTTTTTCACTTCTTAAAGTTTATTCAGCAGAAAAAAAAATATTTACTTCAATATGGATTCGAACCCAGGATCTACTATTCCACAAGCGCTGACACCAGTTTAGAAGTCCTGTAGAGATTATAGAAAAATTCAGGACGTCTATTTAAGGAATATCCCTTTTACTAGATTTCACGGTGTTTTCAACAGTTTTATGGGCAAGGGCGTTTAAGGGCGTATTATACAGTTTTTTTTTGTCGAAGTTTCGCTAGATATTCGGGTATTTGGCCTAAAATTATTCTTTCAGGGTGTTTCCCAACGTCTTCTGTCCTGGAAACTGGGAGGGGGGAGGTTGTAGGGGAGGGGGAGGGGGGATTTTTTTGGAAAACTCTTTGCTAGATTTTCGGGTTTATTGGCCAAAAATAAGCCTTTTAGGCCGTTTTCCTACAGTCTTTTGCCCGACCCGACCAATTTTTTGGGCGTTTTTCTTGGTCCTTCCACCATAAAACAGCTAGTTCCGCTAGATTTTCTGTCATTCTGGGCAAAAATAACTTTTAGGCCATTTTCCACCTTCCTTGGTCTATGGAACCCCGTTTCTGTAAATTGGCTATTTTGACCAAAAATTAAACTTCAAAGAATTAACCAATAATAGAGGAAGTAATGACTGTGATAACGGGTATCTCACGAAGCGTTCGGCTTAAAAGCCTCGTCAGGTGAGCTATTCCCTCACGCTTGGGAATAGAAGCCCTGGGTTCTTTTGAAATACTCTTCGGGTATTTTGGTCAAAAATTAGCCTTTTAGGCCGTTTTCTAACAGTTTTTGTCCAACTCGACCAAATTTTTGGGCGTTTTTCTTGGTCTATCCACCAAAAAACAGTTCAAAAAACCTCACGCTAGGGAATAGCTCACCTTGGTCAAAAATTAGCCTTTTAGGCCGTTTTCTTTCAGTTTTTTGTCCAACCCGACCAAATTTTTGGGCGTTTTTCTTGGTCCATCCACCAAAAAACAGTTCAAAAAAACTTCACGCTAGGGAATAGCTCACCTGACGAGGCTTTTTAAGCCGAAACGCGTCGTGAGATACCCGTTATCACAGTCATTTCTTCTCTATTATTGGTTAACTCTTTGATAGTAAATTCAGTAAAATTGCGGAATACGGACGCAATAAAAATTAAAGTAAAAATTAACCTTTTAGGTCGTTTTCCGACGACACCCGATTCTCTAGTTTTAGTGCGTTTTTCATTGTCTTTCTACCGAAAAACAGCCCTTTTTGCTAGATTTTCGGGTATTTTGGCCAAAAATAAGCGTTTTAGGCCATTTTCCTAGTCTTTTGTCCGACCCGACCAATTTTTTGGGCGTTTTTTTGGTCCTTCCACCAAGAAATAGCCAGTTCCGCTAGATTTTCCGTTATTCTGGGCAAAAATAACTTTTAGGCCATTCTCCACCTTCCTTGGTCTATGGAGCCCCGTTTCTCTAAATTTGCTATTTTGACCAAAAATTAACCTTTTATATCGTTTTCCGACGACACCCGATTCTCTAGTTTTAGTGCGTTTTTCATTGTATTTCTACCGAAAAACAGCCCTTTTTGCTAGATTTTCGGGTATTTTGGTCAAAAATTAGCGTTTTAGGCCGTTTTCTTACAGTTTTTTTGTGCAACCCGACCAAATTTTTGGCGTTTTTCTTGGTCTATCCACCAAAAAACAGTTCAAAAACCTCACGATACGGAATAGCTCACCTGACGAGGCTTTTTAAGCCGAAACGCGTCGTGAGATACCCGTTATCACAGTCATTTCTTCCTCTATTATTGGTTAATTCTGTGATGGTTAATTCAGTAAACTTGCGGAATACGGAATAAAAATTAATAGTAAAAATTAACCTTTTTGGTCGTTTTCCGACGACACCCGATTCTCTAGTTTTAGTGCGTTTTTCATTGTTTTTCTACTGAAAAACAGCCCTTTTTGCTAGATTTTCGGGTATTTTGGCCAAAATGAGCCTTTTAGGCCGTTTTTTAACAGTTTTTTGTCCAACCCGACCAAATTTTTGGGCGTTTTTCTTGGTCTCTCCTTCAAAAACAGTTCAAAAAACCTCACGCTAGGGAATAGCTCACCTGACGAGGCTTTTTAAGCCGAAACGCGTCGTGAGATACCCGTTATCACAGTCATTTCTTCTTCTATTATTGTTTAATTCTTTAATAGTAAATTCAGTAAACTTGCGGAATACGGAAAAAATTAAAAGTAAAAATTAACCTTTTAGGTCGTTTTCCGACGACACCCGATTCTCTAGTTTTAGTGCGTTTTTCATTGTTTTCTACTGAAAAACAACCCTTTTTGCCAGATTTTCGGGTATTTTGGCCAAAAATGAGCCTTTTAGGCCGTTTTTTAACAGTTTTTTGTCCAACCCGACCAAATTTTTGGGCGTTTTTCTTGGTCTCTCCTTCAAAAAACAGTTCAAAAAAACCTCACGCTAGGGAATAGCTCACCTGACGAGGCTTTTTAAGCCGAAACGCGTCGTGAGATACCCGTTATCACAGTCATTTCTTCTTCTATTATTGTTTAATTCTTTAATAGTAAATTCAGTAAACTTGCGGAATACGGAATAAAAATTAAAAGTAAAAATTAACCTTTTAGGTCGTTTTCCGACGACACCCGATTCTCTAGTTTTAGTGCGTTTTCATTGTCTTTCTACCGAAAAATAACCGTTTTTGCTAGATTTTCGGGTATTTTGGCCAAAAATTAGCGATTTAGGCCGTTTTCCTACAGTCTTTTGTCCGACCCGACCAATTCTTTGGGCGTTTTTTTGGTCCTTCCACTAAGAAATAGCCAGTTCCGCTAGATTTTCTGTTATTGTGGGCAAAAATAGCTTTTAGGCCATTCTCCACCTTCCTTGGTCAATGGAACCCCGTTTTTCTAAATAGGCTATTTTGACCAAAATAGACCTTCAAATAATAAACCAATAATAGAGGAAGAAATGACTGTTATAACAGGTATCTCATGACGCGTTTCGGCTTAAAAAGCCTCGTCAGGTGAGCTATTCTCTCACGCTAGGGAATAGATACGGACGCAATAAAAATAAAAAGTAAAAATTTGCCTTTTAGGCCGTTTTCTTACAGTTTTTGTCCAACCCGACCAAATTTTTGGGCGTTTTTCTTGGTCTATCCACCAAAAAACAGTTCAAAAAAACCTCACGCTGGGGAATAGATCACCTGACGAGGCTTTTTATGCCGAAACGCGTCATTTCTTCCTCTATTATTGGTTAATTCTTTGACAGTAAATTCAGTAAACTTGCGGAACACGGACGCAATAAAAATTAAAAGTAAAAAGTAACCTTTTAGGTCGTTTTTCGACGACACCCGATTCTCTAGTTTTAGAGCGTTTTTCATTGTCTTTCTGCCGAAAAACAGCCCTTTTTGCTAGATTTTCGGGGTTTTTTGTCAAAAATTTGCGTTTTAGGCCGTTTTCCTACAGTCCTTTGTCCGACCCGACCAATTTTTTGGCGTTTTTCTTGGTCCTTCCACCAAAAAACAGCCAGTTCCGCTAGATTTTCCGTTATTCTGGGCATAAATAACTTTTAGACCATTCTCCACCTTCCTTGGTCTATGGAACCCCGTTTCTGTAAATTGGCTATTTTGACCAAAAATTAATCTTCAAAGAATTAACCAATAATAAAGGAAGAAATGACTGTAATAACGGGTACCTCACGACGCGTTTCGGCTTAAAAAGCCTCGTCAGGTGAGCTATTCCTCACGCAAGGAATAGAAGTCCTACGTTCTTTTTGGAATACTCTTTGCTAGATTTTCGGGTATTTTGGTCAAAAATTAGCCTTTTAGGCCGTTTTCTTACAGTTTTTTGTCCAACCCGACCAAATTTTTGGGCGTTTTTCTTGGTCAATCCACCAAAAAACAGTTCAAAAAAACTTCACGCTAGGGAATAGCTCACCTGACGAGGCTTTTTAAGCCGAAACGCGTCGTGAGATACCCGTTATCACAGTCATTTCTTCCTCTATTATTGGTTAACTCTTTGATAGGAAATTCAGTAAAATTGCGGAATACGGACGCAATAAAAATTAAAAGTAAAAATTAACCTTTTAGGTCGTTTTCCGACGACACCTGATTCTCTATGTTTTTTTGGTGTTATACCAACCAAAAAAGAAAAAATACCTGATTCTCTAGTTTTAGTGCGTTTTTCATTGTCTTTCTACCGAAAAACAGCCCTTTTTGCTAGATTTTCGGGTATTTTGGTCAAAAATTAGCCTTTTAGGCCGTTTTCCTAGTCTTTTGTCCGACCCGAGATTCGACCAGAAAAGTTACAGAAGTATCAAAATATGAACTGGAAAAGGTCGAATCTATTACACATAGCTGCTCTATTGAGTATTAATCGTTCATATTTTGAATCTATGCTGATGATGCTTTTCCGGGTCGAATCTATCACACCAAGCTGGTCCTGAAACCTCCTTCTTAAAAAGTAGACGCATAGGGAAACCATTTGTACCAACCTTCTTGTCCCGCAATTTTGAACATCTGCTCATTTTGCTGATAGCGCTTTAACTATTGGTCTTAAGCAAAAAACACTTAAGTACATTTTTGTACAAAATTTTGTCAGCTGTATTTTTTATTTTGTAGATTTCTTCGATTTAGCGAGCCGTTTCTTAGATAATAGGGGGCTAATGGAAAAATTCATCGTTGCCCAGTGGTTTTTGTAGGGAAGTCTTAAATTGCTGCCTAAAGTGTCTTAAAAACGCAATGTTTGGCTAATGATTCAGGGGAACCCTGGAAGTAATATTTAGAATGAAAATTTTTATCCGCCCCCAAATGCAGTTTATGAATTTTTAGATAGACATTCTGCGTGGGGCAGGTGAGTGAGGGGAAGATCAATTCCGGTGATTGATTGGCCTTTGATGGAAGGGAGTGGTAATCAGCCCTAACAACAAACACCCAAGGGTGAGAAGGGTGTACAAACACCGATCTCGAAGCACAATTTAATCACCCAGATCCGACCTTTAATTCAGGGTCTCCAAAAAAAGTTTTTTTTTGTATTTTTTAAACATTCACGCTGTAAATCACATTGAAGGGCTTTCAGGTGGATGTGAATCCTCTGGAAACAAAAGGAAAAAAGCGTAGCGGTTGGATAGTGTAATATATGGAATTAGGGAAGAGGAAGGTAATATATCTGGGAATTAAGGGTAGAAGGCTTGAGCTTAAGGTAGAATAGGGGGTGTCGTTGCGGGAGGGAAGAGAGGACGGCTCCTCTAATGCGATTATTGTTTGGCTGACTTAGCAATAAGAAATATGGCGCGGTCGGTAGGTCCCCTCTTCTCTCGTCCTCGCGAAAACCTTGAATGTTATTACAATTTATCACGGGGGCAAGTCAATTAGCTGATGATTTAGAGAGAAATTTGTTAAGTCTTTTCCCTAGGACAGAAACGAGGGACCCGAAATTAACCAACCGTTAATCATACCATCCCCGTTTAGGCAATTTTTAACAAAACATGATCCCCATCTAATAATTCCCCATATAAACAAACGGTCTCTTTTTTAACAACGATTAATTTTCGTGTTATTAATTTAAACTCGGTGTGTTTTGAGTCGTGTGATGTCGCTCTGAGACAATAATGGGACGTCGGGGAGGACTGTCGCGGCCCCCGAACCATTTTTCAAAATATACGTGAGTTGGAGCCCATTTCTCTTCCTCCCATGAGAAAATTGACCCACTCGTTATTAAAGCCAAGTACCAAAAAAATTTCTGGCGGACATCGTTTACATCATCGAATTATAGATCATTTTTCAACCCCCCAAATCCTAGAACTTCGAAAATTGACAGTTGAAGGCTCTAAAAGTCTACAATTTAGACGAACTGATACCAAGAACAGTGGAAAAATTCCCTATTTATGGTAAAAATAACCGAAAACCTATCGAAAAGGGCTTTTTTTCGGTAGAAAGACAATGAAAAACGCACTAAAACTAGAGAATCGGGTGTCGTCGGAAAACGACCTAAAAGGTTAGTTTTTACTTTTAATTTTTATTGCGTCGTTTACTGAATTTACTATCAAAGAATTAACCAATAATAGAGGAAGAAATGACTGTGATCACGGGTATCTCACGACGCGTTTCGGCTTAAAAAGCCTCGTCAGGTGAGCTATTCCCTAGCGTGAGGTTTTTTGAACTGTTTATTACTCCAGCTGGTCTTGAGGGCGTTATTTCGCTTTTTTTGGGATGACCCAAAGAATATGGCCGTCCCCTATCCCAGGAGGAGAATTTGACTAGATGGAGAATATAGGGTTGATGGTGATAATTTTTTAAAAGCTAGATAACTTAAAGATGTTTTTAGTCTAAGAAGGTTGAGTTTTCAAAGAATTTGCTTAATGAGCGCTTCTCAGGTTGATTAAATCCGGTATCAATGCTTCCATTGTAATTATGGTAATTGCGTGTTCTGTGTTGGGTCTGAGGCAATGAGGCACGTAGATGCCTCAAGGCTCGAGAGAAAGAGAGAAAGGGGGAAGCAATCAATATCAAAGGGGTGGAAGAGAGAACAACGGAAAGGGGCTGATAGCTCCGAGTCCAAAGTTTACATGCTGTCTCCTCCGAGCGAATAGTGGATGAGTTTAAGTTCGACACTGGCCGCGGTTTGGAGGAGACCCCTCGAGGGCTTTCGATTTATACCCAGTCCTCTAGCTTTCCTTCTCTTTCTCTAAATGGACTCGACGTCCTAAGGCCTTAGGCATTAAAAGTTCGAACCCTTTGAACACACAGTCTTCTCTATTTGACTTGAATCCCAGAAACAAGAACTCAAAAAAGAGCTCTTCACCCTGAATACCTTCCTTCATTCTTTTTATGTACATTTCATCCATTTTTCTCAATTAAATATTGTATCCCTCCGGAATAACCGAATAACCTCGTTTAGATAATAATTGGCGTAGGCTCTTATACCGGACTCAGCATTTTTTCCCTCCCGCAGGAATTCTTTTTTCGACGTATGTTTTAATAGCGAATGTTTCATTTTTTTAAGTTCATGGAAAACCTTCATGGAAAAGCAAACAGAAAAGGGTTAACTTTAAATATCTCATTATTTGGGTTTTATATTTTGAGATCATATTGTACCACTTCAAGACAATGGGTGACTCTCTCAGCTATAACGAGATTTTCCTGGAAAAAGCAGCGAAGTTACAAGGATAGTTACAAAAGGGGTTTTTCGGGGAAATACTGTGAAAAACGGATGTTGAAAGGGGTTCTCTATGTCTGAAGAGGTAGGCAAACAGCAATAACCAGGTTTTAACGGGGTTTTTAAAATTCGTAAAAAGATGGCCGCTCAAAAAACCGAAAAAAGCTCCCAAACATCTGATAAAAATGGAGTTTTCTGAGCAATGACCAGAAAATAAGGGTTTTGAGGCTTAAAGAGAGGAAAAAGTACTTGAGCTTCCAACGAAAACTTCAAGAGAAGTAAAAATATAGGAGGGGAAGTATAAAGGAGGGGAAATATAACGGAAGGGGAAGTATAACGGAAGGGGAAGTAAAGGGAGGGGAAGTGTAACGGAGGAGGAAGTACATAGGAGGGTAAGCATAACAGAGGGGGAAGTATATAGGAGGGAAGTACAACTGAGGAGGAAGTATAACGGAGGGAAAGTATAAGATATATACGAAGTATAAAGGAGGAGAAGGAAGTATAACGGAGGGGGAAGTAAAAGGGAAGGGAAGTATAACGGAGAAGGAAGTACAAAGGAGAGGAAGTATAACGGAGGGAAAGTATAAGATATATACGAAGTATAAAGGAGGAGAAGGAAGTATAACGGAGGGGGAAGTAAAAGGGAAGGGAAGTATAACGGAGAAGGAAGTACAACGGAGGGGGAAGTAAAAGGGAGGGGAAGTATAACGGAGGAGGAAGTACAAAGGGGGTAAGTAATACCGCTTTTTTTTTTTTTTTAAATTTTCTAATTTTTTTTCAAAAAATTTTCCGATTTTTTTTTTCAAAACATTTTCCGGTTTTTTTTCCGAAAAAAATTTTTTTTTCTAAAAGTTTTCTAAGTATCAAGGTAGAAGAAAGTGGAAGGTTGTGTGAAAATTTGGTGAAAATCGGTTGAAAATTGTGGCCGTAAAGTGTTCCGGAAAAAATGCTTCGGACGGACGGCCGGCACCACAGACAAAGTCGGTAAAGATCAATATCCGATTTGACCCCCCGGGGTCTGGAAGACCCTTCCCCAAAAACCCGACGTGGAGGGTATCACAATAACCTCTTTAAGGAAGTTAAAAAGCTCGAAAATGCGATAAGAAGATGATTTCTCCGAGGAAAAACCAAAAAAAGACTAAAGATTCCGCTTAAAAGGGGTTTTCTTGGCTTAAATAGACATTTGAATCCCAAAAACTGTGATATTATTAGCCTAAAGAGCAAGAAAAACTAAGAAAACTCCCATAAATCCAATAATTAGGGCTTTTTAGGCTTACAGAAAGAGGAAAACGCCAACAAATTTTTGTAGCGGCGATTTTCTGTCGAAAAGCAGGGAAAAAGTTCCAAAAATCAAGAGTGTATTTCTTTAAATTCATCATTTTCGCCTAAAAAAATTGTTTAAAAAATAAATAAAAGAGAATGGAAAGGAATTGAAAAAAAATTAAATACTTTCTAGATCGGAGAAAAATAACAGTGTGTTACGGTACGTTAAATTCGCCGGTGAAATGTATTCGATAAAAATTTGGACATGTTTTTTTTTTGGTCGATAGACCTTAGATTCCTCTCACCCTTAACGCTATTTACCGCTCTTCCACCCGAAACTCCCTCTTGTATATCTCCGGTCAGTCTTCTCCGGTCGAGCGTGAACCCCCAGATACCGAAACAAACGCCCCATGTATCACAGGTAGAATTGTTTAATTTTTAATCGATGGTTACGTTAATTAAATCTTAACGGGGAGGCCCCTCGTTTATTGTTCGAGGTTTTAGTACCTTCCGGGAATGGCCGAGTATAATTGGGTAAACATAGCTAACACGTGTGTTCAAACTCATTTTCGACCCCTTACAAGTTGACCAATTTCAAGGGATGACGAAGCCTAATGAAATTAGTCACTTCTTTTAGCCATCGTCCGCTTGACCTTTTTTTAGAACATCACTCAAATATTATTTTCAAAAGGTCAAACAGGGGTCAGAATATATTAATATGCATAAAAATTTAAAATAAATATTCCGAATTTACAGGGGCAATACATCAAAACAGATTTTCCGACCCCCCGAGTTTTTGCCTAAAAGAAATATCGAGAGTTATTAACAGTGAGTAAGAGTAATGTTTGACTAAGTCTGCAATCTAGAAAGCCGCTAACAAGACCAACATTGTGATAAATGATCCGGAGATATACACTAAACACGGAGTATGGAAAATTCTAATTTCTCCTCCAAGTGTCTCAAGACTCCCACATCAATCCTCAGTTTTCGCCCACGAAATTTTTCTACCGTTTTCCTTAGTTTGCTGGTCAAGAAACCCAACAGATTTTCTGTCTTCCTATCTATTTTTCAGCCAAGAAAACCCCAGGGTTGGTTTTTGGAGCTTTTTTCTTGCATTTTCAGGCCATTTTCCTCCATTTTTAGGTGAAGATTCTGCCCCGAAGACCCTCGTTGTCAAAATATTTTTGAGTTTTCCTCTGTCAGCGGAAAAACAATTTTTTTTTCCTCTCTTCCTCTCGATCTTCTGGTAGGTATTGAAACTACTTTAATGCGTTTTTAGACGTTTCTTTTATTTTCGGCGATGAAATCCCTTTTAACTTCCTTAAAGAAGTTATTGTGATACCCTCCACGTTGGGTTTTCGGGGAAGGGTCTTTCAGACCCCGGAGGGTCAAATCGAATATTGATCTTTACCGATCTCAACTTTGTCTGTGGTGCCGGCCGTCCGTCCGTAGCATTTTTTCCTAAACACTTTACGGCCACAATTTTCAACCGATTTTCATGAGATTTTCACCAAATTTTCTTTAGTCGGTGAACAAAAAACTTACGTGGGCGATTTTTGAATTTCGAAAAAATGGCGGAGATTGCACGTTTGAAATTTTAAAAAATTGCTGCGGCCGAACCGTTGGTCTGATTTTCACCACATTTTCACCAATTACTCCTTATATTTTTTACGAAATTTTGGTGTAAAAAAATTGTCACTTTTTAATTACTATTTTTTTAGTAGGGAGAAATTTCATACTTCCACCCGTTACGAGAGGTACGTCCCTAGGCCAATGAGCCCATTATTTCTACCTCAACACTTGAAAAAATTTTCGAAAAAAATAAATTGGAAAATTTTATGGGAAAAAAGCGCAAATTTAAAAAAGAAAACGCGGATAATTAAAAAAAAAGTTGGAAAAATTTCGGAAAAAAATACTCGGACTATGTATTAAAATTCCGGTTTGAAGAGCTTCCAACGATAACTTCCTCAAGGATACAGGAGGAGGAAGTATTAAGTAGGAGAACTAAATTTTTGTAAAAGTTGTGAAATAAATTTGGTGGGTATCGCAGTAAGTCTTGAGGAAGTTAGAAATTTTAGGTATTTTTTGTTGTTCGTTTTCTGTTTTTTGAAAAAAAAAAATAAAAATTAAGTACCTAATAAATCGCCATTTTATTTTCCGTTAAAAAAATTCTTGAGGAAGTTAAAAAAAAAAAAAAAAAAAATTATTTTGAAAATTTTATATCAAGGTAGAAATTCAGTACGGTTAGCCAAAGAGAGGCCGCCCTCGAGCCGGCGAAGTGACTCACATTTCTGCCTAGAAAAATTATTAAGTAAAAAAATTTTGGAAATTAAAATTTTAAAAACATGGAAAATTTTTAAATAATTCAAGGAATGTTTAGTGAAAATTTGGTGAAGATCGGACCAACAGTACGCCCACAGCGCTCATTTTAAATCTTTGAACAGTCATATCTCCGCCATTTTGAAAAATTTCGAAAAAAGCTCTCGTCATTTTCAAGATTTCTGTGAAAGGAAGCTTGTGTATAAATTTGGTGAAGATCGGATGAAAATTGCGGCCGTGAAGTGTTCCGGAAAAAGTGGCGACGGACGGCCGGACGGCCGGACGGCCGGACGGCCGGCACCACAGACAAAGTCAGGATCGGCAAAGATCACTTATCAGATTTATCCTACGGGGTCTGGAAGACCCTTTTCTAGTAACAGGGGGTCGGAGGGTATCACAGTAACTTCTTGAGGAAGTTAAAAAGTTGGCAAATTTTTCGAAAAAAAAAAAAAAGCGGGAAATTAAAAAAGTTGGAAAATTGTTTAAAAAAAGAAGATAAAACTCGGAAAATCTCTTATACTTCCCCCTCCGTTATACTTCCCCTCCGTTGTACTTCCCCTCCTTTATACTTCCCCGTCCGTTGTACTTCCCCTCTTCAATACTTCCCCCTCCTATATTTTTACTTCTCTTTAAGGAAGTTTTTGTTGGAAGCTCTTCAAACTAGTACTATTATTAGACTTTCGGACATTTTTCATCCAAAAAAACCAAATTTTAAGAGTTTTCTCAGTTTATTGGCCTAAAAACCCCTTTTTAAAGCGTTTCCATCGGTTCCTACCCAAAAATCTCCCTTTTTAGTCTTTTTTCCATAGTTCAATAAATTCTCCGAACTTATTTTAAAAATACCTAATAAAACAAAACACGAAACGGAGGAAATACTTCAATATCGAAGGGTCAAAAATGAAGGGGGATATTATTGTCAGCTGAAGCTGTCCACCGGCTTTTATGGAAGGGTGGCCCTTTTCAGATGTCCATTTTATGATTTTTTATATTATTAAAACCGTCCATCCCGCTGCGTGAAATACAAGTTTTCAATAAAGATAAAATATTGATCAATAACTTTTAGTGAATCAAAAGGGGAGGGAAAAAAAAATTGAAAACGTATTGTATAGCTAATAATACAAAAAAAGTCAATAATGTCATTTTTGGAAACAATCGAGCTGGGCGTAAAAGTCAATTTTTATGTCTGAAACGTGTTGAAGTTACATGAAGGATGACGTTAAATTTATGAACCCTTTATGCCAAATATAATATAATTTAATTGAAGATAATTGACTTGTCGTGTCACTTCCAGAGCTATATATTGTCATCGTGGATCGTCGACGGCAATATGTAAATACGTGAAGGTCATAAATTTGAGGAAGCCCCCCAGTGGGTGGAGAAAGAGGGTATAATGCGGTTTCTACCCTTCACGACTTGCATTTCCCACTGGCTTCGAATATTTCAGATGTCAGACTCTTGAAAATCAACCAACGTCTGACTCGTATTAGGGATAGAGTGCAGTCAATTTTTTTACTTTCGCCCCAACCCTCAAATCCCCCCAGCGCACTCCGAAGCCTAAGTAAAGGTGCACTTTATGACTTCCGGGAACATGAGGATATTCATTTTGAAAGGGTCTAAAAATATGCTTTATCAAGAACTTGCAGTATATTGTGGTTTCAGGTCCCCATTTTCGAATAGTTTTGCAATGAGAAATTTCATCATGTAGAACTTGTGATTGTATGAATAATAAAAAGGTGTGTTAATCCCGGTGCCTACGATTAGGATTCGTTGGGTTAAGTCCAATGGCTGGGCTCTATACAATATTAACAGGGTTACAAGAGGGTTGCAAGATGCTTCAAAGACCCTTTGGATTATCTGGAGGATTAGCACCTCTTGATTCATTCCTTATGTCCTACCCCTTTCATACCCCTCTACCCCTTTTATCTTCGTTTAGAACGTTAAACAAACCTACCATAATTACAATTCCGTTAATCCCATAGAAAATATTGATTATAATTTTTTTTAGTTTAAAAACAAATGAGGCGCTCCGAATACGAAGGGCGAACTCGACATCGGACAAATTTTTTTTTTTTCATTTTCAGATTCTAGACCTTTTGAAGAATACACCCATGTAATTTTTATATTGAGTTTCCCCTTTTTTCCCCTTTAAAATACGTAAAACCGATATGCGGCAAAGCTCTCAACCTTTTTTATTTAATTTTTTTTTTCTTTTCGAGATTTGGTGATTTTTAAAAAACTCTTTTCTCTATGATTCTATGATGATTCTATGATGATTCTAAAATTTCGCCACGAAAATTCCAGAGAGTGACTTTTCTGTCGAGTTCGCCCTTAACAGAAAACTTTAAAATGCGAATATCTCGAAACTACGTTTTGTCGAGTTCGCCCTTCGTATTCGGAGCGCCTCAAATTTTAGTGAGTATATTTTGATTTTTCTGTTCCGGTTTGATTTCAAAAGTCCACTTTTTCGACCATTTTTTTGGTATTTTCGGGTCAGAAAACTCCTATTTCCCCCAGATTTAACTCCCTTAAAGAAGTTATTGTGATGCACTCCACGTCGGGGGTTTTTGGGGAAGGGTCATCCTGACCCCGGAGGGTCAAATAGACTATAGATCTTTTCTAATCCCAACTTTGTATGTGGTACCGGCCGGCCGTACCATTTTTCCGGAACACTTCATGGCTTTATGAAACCGGTGTTTCTACGCCAAAAACTAGATGTAAATTATAAATGGAGTGTTAAACCCTCAAAAACCGATAAAACTGGTGTTTCTAGGCCAAAAACTTGAGGCAAATTAAAAATGGGGTGATCCTCAAAAATCGATGAAACCGGTGTTTCTACGCCAAAAATTGAGGTAAAAATTATAAATGGGGTGTTAAATCCTCAAAAACCGATAAAACTGGTGTTTCTACGCCAAAAACTTGAGGTAATTATAAATGGGGTGTTAAATCCCCAAAAACCGATGAAACCGGTGTTTCTACGCCAAAAACTTGAGGTAAATTATAAATGGGGTGTTAAATCCTCAAAAACCGATGAAACCGGTGTTTCTACGCCAAAAATTGAGGAAAACTATAAATGGGGTGTTAAATCCTGAAAAACCGATGAAACCGGTGTTTCTACGCCAAAAATTAAGGAAAACTATAAATGGGGTGTTAAATCCTGAAAAACCGATGAAACCGGTGTTTCTACGCCAAAAAATTGAGAAAAACAGTAATAGGGTGTTTAATCCTCAAAAAACGATAAAACCGGTGTTTCTACGCCAAAAAAGTGAGGAAAACATTAAATAGGGCGTAATCCACAAAAACGGATGGAACCGGTGTTTCTATGCCAAAAAAATTGAGGAAAACAGTAAATAGGGTGTTAAATCCTCAAAAAACGATGGAACCGGTGTTTCTACGCCAAAACTTGAGGTAAATTATAAATAGGGTGTTAAAACCTCAAAAACCGAAGAAACCGGTGTTTCTACGCCAAAAACTTGAGGTAAACTATAAATAGGGTGTTAAATCCTCAAAAACCGATGAAACCGGTGTTTCTACGCCAAAAACTTGAGGTAAATTATAAATGGGGTGTTAAATCCTCAAAAACCGATAAAACCGGTGTTTCTACGCCAAAAACTTGAGGTAAACTATAAATAGGGTGTTAAATCCTCAAAACCGATGAAACCGGTGTTTCTACGCCAAAAACTTGAAGTACATTATAAATGGGATGTTAAATCCTCAAAAACCGATTAAACCGGTTTTCCACGCCAAAAACTTGAGGTAAATTATAATGGGTGTTAAATCCTCAAAAACCGATGAAACCGGTTTTCCACGCAAAAAACTTGAGGTAAATTATAAATGGGGTGTTAAATCCTCAAAAACCGATAGAACCGGTGTTTCTACGCCAAAAACTTGAGGTAAATTATAAATGGGGTGTTAAAACCTCAAAAACCGAAGAAACCGGTTTTCTACCCCAAAAAATTGAGGAAAACAGCCCAAAACCCGTTAAAAAAGATGTTAAAACACCCGGACAATAAACCAGAAAATCTGTGAAAACGCTCAAAACCCTAAAAAGATCGTGTTAAACGCTCAAAAACCCGCTGAAACCCGGTGTTTTACACCAAAAAATCGAGGAAAACGGAACGAAACCAAGTAAAAAAGATGAGAAACACCCTACGCCTAAGAAAACGGATGTTTTTAAACCAGAAAATATGTGCAAACACCCGAAAACCCAAAAATAGTGCGTCAAAACCCACAAAAACCCAATAAACCCGGTGTTTGTACCCCAAAAATTTGTGAAAAAAAGCTTGGAACCAGGGAAAAAAGATGTTAAACGCCCCAAAACTAGATAACACAGGTGTTCTAGACCAAAAAACCTTTCGGTTCTTCTCGGATCCTACGTGGTTAATATTTTTTT
>JACGAQ010000204.1:0-241434 GCA_014119065.1 Orius insidiosus | reverse complement strand
TAAATATCAACAGTTTTCAAAAAGGCTGGCCAGCATCATTTACATGTTGCTCAATATGCCACTGATGCTTGGGAAATTCATAAGTTAGTGTCTATAATTTTCTTTTTAATTATTGCATTTTTTTAAAGGTTTGAAAGTGAGTTTAGAGATGAAAGTTTTTATGGACAGACTTCAAGCTGAGTATGATAATATCATTGTGAGCGCCTGTACGGCATTTCAGGTGACTGCTCAGAAATCTGTTCTTCATTTCTATTTCTCTTCCATTCAATTATGTATCAATACATACAATTTGGAAGCTTTTCATATTATCATGCAGGCAGATAAAGAAGGTAAAAAAAGTTGAAGGGGAAACTGTTCCACCTTGTAATAATATTTTAAATTCTTTTTAGGCCAACTTTCTAAAAATTCATCTGAATGGTACTCAAATATCGAAGAAAAAGTACCTAAATTTGCTGATGCTGAACTTTTACATTTTGACATCAATCTCAAATATGGCTTTATCTAGAACGTTTGCTGATTGGTCATTTATTAAAATGGTCGCCGTTTCTTTATTATGGGTATTTTTTTGTTTTTTTATTTTCAAAAAATTAATTAGGGTTTTTTAGATTGGATTTGTTAATAAATCAACGAAGGACAATTGTTATAAACTTGTCGGTCGCTTTGTCTAATAGTCGACAAAGTATCCGTCTTTGATTACTGTAATTTTGAAGAAACTTAAACTTTGGATTTCAAAAACGACATCTGTAAGTTTGTTACAAAGTACTGGTTTGAAGAGCTTCCAACGAAAACTTTCTTAGAGAAGTAACAATGTAGGAGGGGGAAGTATCTAGGAGGGGAAGTACATGGGAGGGGAAGTATAACGGAGGGGGAAGTATAAGGGAACGAATGTATAACGAAGGGAGGGAAAGTAAAAAGGAGGGGGAAGTATAAAGGAGGGAAAGAATAAAGGAGGGGGAAGTTTTTTTTTCCTAACATTTTCCGGGTTTTCCTTTTTTTTTTGAAAAATTTTTCAAAAAAAGTTCTTTTTTTCGAAAATTTTTTTAAGTGTCAAGGTAGAAATAATAGGCTCTTTGGCCTAGGGATGTGCCTCTCGTAATGGGTAGAAGTATGAAATTTTTCCCTACTAAAAAAAAAAAAAAAAATAATAAAAAGTGGCAACAAAAAAGAGGCCGGACGGCCGTAGCCACAGACAAAGTTGAGATCGGAAAAGATCAATAATTGATTTGACCCTCCGGGGTCTGGAAGACCCCTCCCCAAAAAACCGACGTGGAGGGTATCACAATAACTTCTTTAAGGAAGTTAAAATATGGTTTTCAGGCCAAATTTTTCACCAGATTTTCTAAAGGTTTTCCAATTTTTTAAAAAACCATAGTTTTTTAAGCTAAGAAAGTTTTGTTTTAAATAGGTTTTTGGCCGTGAAAGGTGGAAATTTTTTTGATAAAACTTCTTTTTATAATAATTTTTAAAACTTCCTTTTATACAAATATTTTAGGGTTTTTTTTTCTCTGTTTTTCAGGCAGGAAAGCTACTTTTCCTGTAATTTTTTGCATTCTTCTGTGTTCTGTTAAAGAGGCTACCTCTCTACCTGATTTTTTGACCAAAAGATCCCCTTTTATAGAAATTTTTAAATTTTTTCATAGGATTTTTGCCAAAAAAGCTACTTTCTCAATTTTTTTTCTATTCAATTCTAGTTAAAAGTCTACGCGGATTTTATGACTTTTCCGGTTTTTGCCAAAAGATTGCCTGTTATCCAATTTTTGAATTTTTCTTAGGTTTCCTGCCAGAAAGCCCTTTCGCCCCTGAACTTTCACATCTTTTTCTATTAACTTCCTTAAACAAGTTATTGTGATACCCTTCACGTCGGGTTTTTGGGGAAGGGTCTTCCAGACCCGGAGGGTCAAATCATTGATCTTTACCGATCTCAACTTTGTCTGTGGTGCCGGCCGGCCGTCCGTAGCATTTTTTTTCTGGAACACTTTTTTTTTTATATTCTAGCCCGAAAAATCTCATTTTTACAAAATTTTTGTTGGCTTCCCTCTATATTCTGGACAAGAGATCCCTTTTACTCAGATTGTTTAGCTTTTTCTGGCATTTTAACTTCCTTAAAAAAGTTATTGTGATACCCTCCACATCGAGTTTTTGGGGAAGGGTCTTCCTGACCCCAGAGGGTCAAATCGAATATTGATCTTTACTCAACTTTGTCTGTGGTGCCGTCCGGCCGTCCGTAACATTTTTTTCCGAAATACTTTTTTTCCTACATTCTAGCCCAAAAAATCTCATTTTTACAAAATTTTTGTTGGCTTCCCTCTATATTTGGACCCTTTTTCCTCAGATTGTTTATTTTCTGGCATTTTTTTGTGAAAATTTGAGCGTTTGTTCTCAAAATTTTAAAAATCTAAGAGCAAGATTATTCTTTTTTCAGCTTACCATCTACATTTTTAAAGACCTTCCACTTTCTTCATGGAGACCTACCAAAGAAGACATAAGTTTATTAACCCACTGGCTACTCGGCTTTGCGGTAGATTCAACCGAAAGTTCAGTTTCTCGATTCGTCCTTTATTACTTAAATTGGGGCCTCGATCCAAAGTATGAAGAATTTTTTAACTTCAATAAATTTTTTTTTTAAAGCAATGCAAACCAACTTTTTTTGCCGAGAGATATCCATTGTGAAGTTGCGTTGATTGTTGTCCGTTTAGCCATCGCCAGCTGCCCGGAATCTCCGACTTCTTTACATTCAACTGTCATCGCTGATACCATAAAACAGGTTTTTTATATTTCATTTTAATTAATTTTAATTCTTTTTAGTTGTCATTTTCATCTGATCGGACAATCAATGAGCAAAGTTTAAGTATTTGGGTTTGGTCGATGCTTTTCAAGTTAAGGCTTCATCTCGTCGATCAGCCGCTTTCTGAATCACCTTTAGAACCACGACCAACTGTGGAATCACTCCCAACTGTAAAATTATTTTGTTTCTTTTATTTTTATATTAGGTGTACAAAAAAACTCGGCTAAAATCTACAAAATTCAAATTTACCCTGTGGCTGAGTTTCATTTGTACACCTAATAAATAAAATTGTAGGAAATTTAATTCTCTATAAATTTGTACTTAATTATTTTTTTCTAGGATTTTTTCGGAAAATATTTTTTTAAAAATAAATTTATCTTGAAAACCGTGCGTCCTAGAGAAAAAATGAATAGAATAAAAATTAAAGAGAATTAAATTTCCAACTGATTTTATTTAGTGCATTTTTTCAATATCTGTAACGGTTTACGATTTACAAGCCTTTAAAAATTAACCTTCTTAATGGTTATACTTCAATAACCTTCTTACAAGGAGAAGGTCAACTTTTGATGGACTTTAACGCCTAAAATGTTAAAATTTTGAAAAAATGAACTACTAGGTGTACAAAATGAAACTCGGCTAAAATCTACAAAATTCAAATTTACCCTGTGGCTGAGTTTCATTTTGTACACCTAATAATTTTTTTTTAGGAACTTGTGCCTTTGTCAAGAGCAACAAAAGATAAAGAAGTGACTGCTTTATTTGTAAGCCTTTTAATGACACCGACTGGACATAGTTTGCCGCTTATTGAACAATCAGGCTTAAAAATAGTCTCAGTTTTAATCCATTGTCATCGTTATTTGGCTGCTTTGGTCGCTCTGGAAAATATCGTCCCTCTTTTTATCAGCTCTCAGGAATCTTTAGTCTCCTCAGAAACGTACAGAATTTTTATTTTTATTTATTTTTTAAATAAAGTTTTTATAGCTTTCGTGATATAGTCTTAAACTTCTTTCTGCTGATAGAACATACATAAAATTCGCTTTACGTCTTGTTTCTTCTGATTTTCCTGGTATCATTCTCAAACAATTTGGTGACATGATACAATCTCAAATAGAAAATTATCGCAAGTATGTGTATAAATGTTGTTTTTAATAACTTTATTTTTTTAATTAGAAAATATCACCTTGACACTCCTTCGCCATTTATTGAACTTTGGCTTAGGATATTGTCGAAAACATGGATCGAAACCCGTCGTCACAAGTTATCTGATCGATATTATTCTCAAAAATGCATTTTTTCACACAGAAACGCGTATTATCGCCAGCGAAATTCTCGTTGAATTACTCGAGGTAATTTAAATATTGATTTATTTCCAAATTTTTTTTTCGCTGGATCAAGTTAACTCTGGTAATGTATTTTGGTTCTAGAAAATCATAGAGGCGTGTCAAAAGAGGTAAAGGAGTAGAAAAAAAAATTAGTTGAAATAGAAAAATCATTCATTTTTTTTTTCGCCACAAACTGAAGATTTAGCATTTAAAAAATTGGGACTTTGCTAAAAATCATGTTTTCTCTTTTTTTAAATCAAATTTCAGTCGCTTGATAACGTAGCCACTGCGTTCACAATGCCACATTTCACCTGCATGATTTTAGTTTGCAAATGGACATAATTTAATATATAATTTTTTAATTTAGACTGATCGACAAGCTTCAAAAGATAAATTTTCGCTGTTGAATTGGGTTTCTGGGAATAATAATGTGACATCGCTGGTTAAAAATTCGGCTGCGGAGACCTCATGGTTTTCGTTTTTCGCCATCGAAGTCGAACAATCCGTTCTTTTCACCAAAACTGGTCTATGGCGGGAACTTCTTATCGATTTGTCTTGTTCTGCAAAGAAACCTTCAATTGATAATTCTCTAAAGGTGGTTTTTGTATTAGTCTTTTTTTTTTATTGAATTTTGCAGAGGTGCTGTTCAAGTTTGAATTTATCGTATGTTCCGAGTAGCACCTTACCGATTTATCGATGGTGCCAGTTGGCATTGGAAACTCCTGTTGATCACCCTATTATGCCGATTTTATGGCAGAAGTTTTTTCTTCTTTTTCTAGCCCGGATGCCAACGACTAGGTAAAATATTATTATCTTTTTCATTTTTTCATTGTTTTTTTTTTAGTCGAAAGGACCTAGGTTCGGTTGGCCTCAAGTTTTTCGAAGGGACGACCAATCAAATATTGTTTAAAAAGCTTCAGAAAAAATTATCTGACTGTAAAAGCTATTATGAGACAAAATTAAATAGTAATGAGATTATGACTGAAGAAAAGAGGTCTTGGTGTACTTCTCTTTCAAAGTAAGTTAAATAGTGACAGTAAAATTGAGTGAGAGGGCGAAGTAAAGGTTTCTCTTCCCCAAAATTTGGCCTCATTTTGGCCATGAAACCCACAAAAATTTTATCTAAGAAGTTTTGGCCATAACCCTAAATATTAGGTGTACAAAATGAAACTCGGCTAAAATCTACAAAATTCAAATTTACCCTGTGGCTGAGTTTCATTTTGTACATAATAAATAAAAATTGTAGGAAATTTAATTTTCTATAAATTTGTACTTAATTATTTTTTTCTAGGATGCACCATTTTCGGAAAATAATTTTTTAAAAATAAATTTATCTTGAAAACAGTGCGTCCTAGAGAAAAAATGAATAGAATAAAAATTAAAGAGAATTGAATTTCCAACTGATTTTATTTAGTGCATTTTTTCAATATCTGTAACGGTTTACGATTTACAAGCCTTTAAAAATTAACCTTCTTAATGGTTATACTTCAATAACCTTCTTACACGGAGGTCAACTTTGATGGACTTTAACGCCTAAAATGTTCAAAATTTTGAAAAAATGAACTACTAGGTTACAAAATGAAACTCGGCTAAAATCTACAAAATTCAAATTTACCCTGTGGCTGAGTTTCATTTTGTACACCTAATAAATTAAGGGTTTCTCCTCCCCAAAATTTGGCCTCAATTTTGGCCATGAACCCACAAAAATTTTATCTAGAAGTTTTGGCCATAACCCTAAATAGTAAAAATTTGTGTTATTTTCAGAATTTTAGCAACATATTTATTGTGGCTGACTTCCCCCGAGTTGCACGAACCAGGCGTTTATCTTCCGGACTTCGACCTTCATTAAACCCAAAAAAACTATCTTTAATTTTTAAAAATGATCAGGTTTGCCCTTCAATTTTCCATCTACTAAATTTTTTTAGTCTATTTGGTATGAATTTGTGGATTACGAGTGTGTCCGATCATTTCAAAGGCAGAGTGTGTTAAGTTGGGAACAATGTACTTGCCGTCGGCTCGATTTAAGCTATAAACCGCTTCTTTCACCTGTTGAACCGGATGCTGCTACCAGGGCTGCCAAACGGTACATTTTAAAAAATTATTTTTAAATAAAAAATTTTTAGGCTTCAAAAATATGAATCGCCTGTACCTCCTCCCGTTATGGTCAATTTACAAACTTCAAGTATCGACATCACGTTGATTCTTTGTATAACAAATCATTACTTTTGGAAAGTCTTAAGGATTCTTTTGATTCTCTTTTGAATTATTCTCAGTAGTTTTTCTTATGTCTTTTTTTAAACTAAAAACTTTTTTTAGAGTCCACAAAGTTAGATCTGGTGAACATTCAAGTCTTGATTACTGCCTGATAGAGTTGGTACCACTTATTTACGATACAGTTGAAAATAATGTAACTTTACATGCCGCATGCGATACCCACAATCCTGGAAATCACATACCGAACGTTAATTCTTTAAACTGCGCCGGCCCAGCCATAATCCGAATCAAAGTAAAACCTAACCTAACTTTGTACACCTTTTTATAACCTTCTTTTTAAGGTTCCAGAAGTCCGCGTGAACCAACCTGTAGATTTGGCAATTCATAAAAATCGTCTAGAAGTTCAAAATTTGATAAAACGAAGTCTACAACAGAGTCAATCTTTGATCACATTGAGTGGACTTCAAATACAAAAAACTGTCGAGTAAGACTTCATTAAAAAAAGAAAATTTAACTGTTTTTAGGTGTCTTGAAAATAAATATTGCGAACTTAAAAAAATAGGAGATGTCGTTCTTCTAGACAGAATATGCGAGGCAGGTGTGGCACTATTTTATCATATGACGTACATGTACACTGACGAATCATCTTCATATCCACCGATGAAACAGTTAATTACAACCTGTATAGAAATCTTAGGAAGGGTAATATCTTTAGTTTATATTTAAAATAATAGTTTTTTTAGACTTTTATCAGCACTGATGAAACACAAGGTCCTCTTTTATTATCAAGAGTATTAGAAACTCCATCGTTGACTACTTTATTGTCGACACATTTTTCTCCGACTACGTCCTCTCCTCAGACTTATGTTCAGCTTTATCGGACTTTGATGAATGCCGTTTCTGCTTCTAATTATGATCTCATTTTTGTCCTTCTTACTAAAGTAAGTTTGTTGATAAAAAGTAAGGAAATTTAATTTTTGTAGTTTGATATTGGACTTTGGATTGAAATCCATAAGCCGAGGGGATCGGAGAGGTCGATTTTGATTGAACTGGTCGGACAAGCGTTGTCTTCAGCTGGACAGAATCCTCCTCAAGACTTCATCATGATTCATGAAGTAAAATTTCTTAAAAATAATTTCTGAAATTAGGGATTCCCAAAGTTTTTTGCAAGCTGACATGTGGCAAACCCCATTTTCCTTATTTAGATGTTAGGCTAATTTTTATGGGATCAATGGTTTTTTGGTAGCAAAAGTTTGTTCCATCTAAAATTTTGACATATTCTGCTAGCTTGGCGGACAACTCCCAAGGGCAGTGTTGGGCGTAATCGTAAGTTTCTTAATTACGATTACGATTGTAATCACATTTTTTTAAAGATTACAATCGTAATCGTATTTTTTTCTGTGATTACAATCGTAATCGTTTTTTTTTCTGCAATTACCATTATAATCATATTTTTTTCTGCGATTACGGACGTAATCTCATTTTTTTTCAGCAATTACGGGTGTAATCGTATTTTCGTTAGCGTTTACAGCTCGTATATGACATTTTTACTGAGATTACTGACCAAATTGCTTTCAATGACGGTATTAATTAAATTATGTATTTCATTATGAATTTGCAGGTAGGAAAAAAAAATGCGATTACGATTGTAATCGCAAAAAAAAAATACGATTATAATGGTAATCGCAGAAAAAAAAACGATTACGATTGTAATCACAGAAAAAATATGATTATAATGGTAATCGCAGAAAAAAAAAACGATTACGATTGTAATCACAGAAAAATACGATTATAATGGTAATCGCAGAAAAAAATAAGATTACGGTTGTAATCGTTAAAAAAATGCGATTACAATCGTAATCGCAGAAAAAATACCATTATAATGGTAATCGCAGAAAAAAAATACAATTACGATTGTAATCGCAGAAAAAATACCATTATAATGGTAATCGCAGAAAAAAATACAATTACGATTGTAATCGCAGAAAAAAAATACTATGTATTACGGTTGTAATCGTAAAAAAAATGCATTTACAATCGTAATCGCAGAAAAAATACGAATACGATTGTAATCTTAATCGGAATTACGATTACTATTATAATCGTAATGGTAATCGTAATTAAGAAACTTGCTATTAATAATTAATCAATTACTTGGTATTAATAATTAAATTTTTATTTCATTATGAATTTGCAGGTAGGAAAAAAATTACGATTGTAATCGCAGAAAAAAAAACGATTATAATGGTAATCGCAGAAAAAAAACGATTACGATTGTAATCACAGAAAAAAATACGATTATAATGGTAATCGCTGGAAAAAAATACAATTACGATTGTAATCGCAGAAAAAAATACGATTACGGTTATAATCGTTAAAAAAATACGATTACGGTTGTAATCGTTTAAAAAAATGCAATTACAATCGTAATCGCAGAAAAAAATACGAATACGATTGTAATCTTAGTCGCAATTACGATTACTATTATAATTGTAATCGTAATCATAATTAAGAAACTTGCAATTACAATCGTAATTGCGATTACGATTACGCCCAACACTGCCCAAGGGGACACTTTGGGAAGCACTGTCTTAAAATAATCTTTAATAGGTTTTAAGGCGTCAACTTTGTGTTTTGATGATGGTGGAAGCTCCAGTTCATTTTACTCAGACGCTTTCGGTAGCCTTGAAGCATACCGAGTCTCACAGTTTGGCCACCGAAGTCTGGTATGACATAGTAAACGCATTAGTTTGGAAAACGGGTGTTCAGTTTAAACCTCATTCAACTTTGGCGCAAGTCGTCAGCAACATGGCCAAATTTGCCGTCGATCAATCCGTCATGACTATTCATGAGGTAAAGCTGAAATAAAAAAGATGCTTCCTAATTTTTCTTCAGGCTGTTGAAATTTCTCAGTTGCTCAGCGACCATTTTCAAAATGAAAGACTCCAATATGGTCTGTACGGCCTTTATCCCAAATATCGATCATACATTTCAGCTTTGACTACTTTACTCGGAACAATAAGCCATGCAGTCATCGTTCTCACCATTCAAAAACATGGAATAGGAAACAATTCCAACGGTAAACTCATTAACATTTTTTTAAAAATAATAAGATAATTTTAGCTTGTAATGAAATCTGGCAACATTTATCAAATATGTATTCCCCCTGGATTTGTCCGTATTATACTCAAAATATGACGCAGCCAACTGCAGCATGGATACAGCAGCTGACTGACGACAGGTCAATTTTGCTTCCATGGATTGCCACGGATTCTGGACATTCTCATAAAGTGACTGCTATTTTTACTGAATCAATTCGCTTCTTTTTAACATCATTAAAAGGTTTAGAAGTAATTTTTAAAATTAAATTACTAATTTTTTTTTTAGGACCTAATGATATTCTAAGTCGACTATGGCAGTATTATGTTCATTTCTTTGCCAACCCGGCTGTTCCTGAACATATTTTAAGTGTGATCAATAGCAATTTGCTTTCTTTGCCATGGCAGCAATTTTTGCCTTCTTTGCTAGATTTGGAACTTATGCTGAAAGTTTCTGACACATATGTGCCATTTTGTCATACTCTTTTAGGTGCCATTTTTATAGAAATATCATGGGTTACATGGCTAGAATCCATGTCTACGCAAAATCCTTCGAAAATTTTATCATCTTTTCTTCATTTAGTCATCAAGCTTTCAAACGAACCTAATGTCCGACAGGTAAAACGAATAAATTTGGCACAAATAATTTTTTTTTTAGTCTGGGAAGATTTTGGATCTACTGCAAACCAGTAAATCTTTTCATTGGGATCAAGTTGATTGCTCAAATTATGAATCAGTTGTCAATTGGTTTGTTATGAGCTATGATCCGAAAGTTATTTTAAATCTTGAAGACGAAGCTAACCAAATTGATCATTCAGTTATTGAGTAAGTAAACTTTTTTTTTCTGAATATTTAATATGTACTGTTTTTCAGGCTGCTAGATATGCTGCTGGATTTGTTCATGGGGAAACAGGTTATCATAGTTCAACTCCCAGAAAAAGGCAGATTTATAAGAGGATGTGTGAAAATGATTATTTCGTGTTTGAGTAAATATAAAACGTTGGTTTTGGGCAACCAAGGAAAAGTACATGGAACTATCGAAGATTTACTCATTCTTATCAACACAGTAGTTCCTCAGTGTGAGTTTTTTGTTCTACTAAAAAGAAACTATCTGTTGGGTAGCCTGGAAAATTTTCTTGTCACCAAGAAAAACCCATTTTCCCAGATATGAGGGCGTTTTCTTTGGTATTTTAGCCCAAAAAATTCCCATTTATCTGATTTTGGCAGTTTTTCTCTGTCTTTGCTAAGGGACTACCATTATACGCTATTTCATGATGTTTTTTGGCTAAGACCCTCCCTCCGCAAGTGGTTTTCTGGCGTTTTTCTTGGTTTTTCATCCAAGCAACCCACAATTTATCAGATTTTTAACTTTTTTCAGTGTTCAGTCTGGGAAAAATTTATGTTGTCGCCAAGAAAAACCCATTAACCCAAATATGCGGGCGTTTTCTTTGGTATTTTAGCCCAAAAAATTCCCATTTTATCTGATTTTTGGCAGTTTCTCTCTGTCTTTTGCTAAGGGACTACCATTTTACGCTATTTCATGATGTTTTTTGGCCAAGACCCTCCCTTCACAAGTGGTTTTCTGGCGTTTTTCTTGGTTTTTCATCCAAGCAACCCACTATTTATCAGATTTTTAGCTTTTTTCAGTGTTCAGTCTGGAAAAAATTTATCTTGTCACCAAGAAAACCCATTTTCCCAGATATGAGGGCGTTTTCTTTGGTATTTTAGCCCAAAAAATTCCCATTTTATCTGATTTTTGGCAGTTTTTCTCTGTCCTTTGCTTAGGGACTACCATTTTACGCTTTTTCATGATGTTTTTTTGGCTAAGACCCTCCCTTCACAAGTGTTTTTCTGGCGTTTTTCTTGGGTTTTCATCCAAGCAACCCTCGATTTATCAGATTTTTAGCTTTTTTCAGTGTTCAGTCTGGAAAAAATTTATCTTATCGCCAAGAAAAACCCATTTTCCACGATATGAGGGCGTTTTCTTTGGTATTTTAGCCCAAAAAATTCCCATTCTATCTTATTTTTGGTAGTTTTTCTGTCTTTTACTAAGGGACTACCATTTTACGCTATTTCATGATGTTTTTTGGCCAAGACCCTCCCTTCACAAGTGGTTTTCTGGCGTTTTTCTTGGTATTTCATCCAAGCAACCCACAATTCATCAGATTTTTTATTTTTTTTTCAGTGTTGTCTGGAAAAAATTTATCTTGTCGCCAAGAAAAACCCATTTTCCCAGATATGCGGGCGTTTTCTTTGGTATTTTAGCCCAAAAAATTCCCATTTTATCTGATTTTTGGCAGTTTTTCTCTGTCTTTTGCTAAGGGACTACCATTTTACGATATTTCATGATGTTTTTTGGCTAAGACCCTCCCTTCACAAGTGTTTTTCTCGCGTTTTTCTTGGTTTTTCATCCAAGCAACCCACGATTTATCAGATTTTTAGCTTTTTTCAGTGTTCAGTCTGGAAAAAATTTATCTTGTCACCAAGAAAACCCATTTTCCCAGATATGCGGGCGTTTTCTTTGGTATTTTAGCCCAAAAAATTCCCATTTTATCTGATTTTTGGCAGTTTTTCTCTGTCTTTTGCTAAGGGACTACCATTTTACGCTATTTCATGATGTTTTTTGGCTAATACCCTCACTTCACAAGTGTTTTTCTGGCGTTTTTCTTGGTTTTTCATCCAAGCAACCCACGATTTATCAGATTTTTAGCTTTTTTCATTGTACAGTCTGGAAAAAATATTTATCTTGTCGCAAGAAATACCCATTTTCTCAGATAAAATGGTGTTTTATAGACCAAAAACCGTGGAATTCTCTCAAAAAACTGGTTACAAGGCTTTTTTTGGACAAAAATCGGTTAAAAGGTGTTTTATGGGCCAAATATCGTGTAAAATGCCTAAAAACTTGGAAAAAGGATATTTTTGGACCAAAAATTTGGTTAAAATGTGTTTGGGGGGGGGGGATACCGTTAAAAACACCCAAAAATAAGGTGCTTTCTATGCCAACAAACTGTAGAAAACGCCAAAAAATCAGGAAATCTGGTGTTTTCACGACCAAAATGTCGTTGAAAACCTGTTTAAGAGGTAGTTTTATATTGAAAATTCGTTAAAAAGGTGTTTTATAGACCAAAAACCCTGGAATTCTCTAAAAAAACTGGTTAAAATTCTGTTTTTGGACCAAAAATCCTGTTAAAAAGTGTTTTATGGGCCAAATATCGTGTAAAATGCCTAAAAACTTGGAAAAAAGGATATTTTTGGACCAAAAATCTGGTTAAAAGGTGTTTGGGGGGGGGGATACCGTTAAAAACACCCAAAAATAAGGTATTTTCTATGCCAACAAACTGTAGAAAACGCCAAAAAATCAGGAAATCTGGCGTTGTTGTTCCCAGACTTGATGGCATTTTCTTTGGAATTTTAGTCCAGGAATTCCTGTTTTATCTGATTTTTGGTAGCTTTTTGAGACTATTGTTTCTCCTGATTTCATGGAGTTTTTTTTGGCCAAGACCCCTGTTTTTGGAAGTATTTCTTGGTTTTTCTTCAAAGAACCCACATTTTACTAGTTTTCCAATAGTTTTCTTCAATCTGTCAAATGAGAGACTCTTCTTTTACCAATTTTATGTCATTTTCTTCAGTCTTTGGCTGAAAAACACCCTTTTATCTGATTTTTGGGGGTTTTGGCTTTTTAGACATTTTTCTTTAATCATTTTTGTCTTTGACAGCTGGTGGGAACTACGCTGAAGCAGGACTTCACGTTTCTGAGCTGTTAACCCTGGTGAACTTAAGAAGCAGTCCTCTTTCTCGAATAACATCAGACACTATCATTTCTTGGGTTTCAAAAAGAGGCGACTGTATAGTCTCTGCTGCTCTTTTAAGGACATTACCTACTTCTTTAGAACCAGCGGCGCCATTAGGGGAAATCCTCGAATCAATTCTTGAATCTGCCTTCAACGACAGTAATATAATTTGATTTTAAAGAAAATTTACAAATTAATTTAAGGAAGCGGAGGACAATGGGAAAACATGCTGACCCATTTTCAGGAGCCAGTCCATCAGAAAAATCTGGAAGAATCATTCACCAATTCTGGACATCTTCTTTCACTTTATTTACTCCTCAATAAAAAATTGGCTACTCAGTTCGATTTAGAAGAGGAGTCATTAATTTTTGCAAGATTAGTCCATGGACTTTCATCGTTAAAAGAAAAGTATGGATAATTTTTTTTAATTAATTTTTTATTGATTTTTTTAGCCCTGATTTAGAAATGAAAATTGTTCCGTTGTTCCATCTTTGTCTCGTTATGGCATCCAGGCTGGCCGACGAGAAGCCTCAACTTGTCGACAAAAATTTGAAAAGTCTTGTCTCAACAAATGATAACTGGGCCGATTATAAACCATCTTGGGGCTTCTTGGGTGCCATCGGACTTAAAAAACAAAATTCTTTGTCAAATAAGTAAAGCAAAAATATTTTAATTTTGTTTTTTATAATTTTCTTCAATAGATGCAAAATGCTTTCGAATGTTTTTTCGTCGTTAGTTTTATCGCAGATGCCTGACCGAAAAGGTGAATTGATGACCGATCAAATTCCTTATATTCGCACCACTCCTCATTCTCCAGGCGGCTTAACTTCCAATAATATGTAAGTTTAAATTTTCTTCTTTATATAGAAAATAAGGTAAAAAGGTGTTTTATGGACCAAAAACCGTGGAATTCACTCAAAAAACTGGTTACAAGGCTGTTTTTGGACCAAAAATCCGGTTAAAAGGTGTTTTATGGGCCAAATACAGTGTAAATGCCTAAAAACCTGGAAAAAGGATATTTTTGGACCAAAAATCTGGTTAAAAGGTGTTTAGGGGGGAGGGAAGACCGTTAAAAACACCCAAAAATAAGGTGCTTTTTATGCCAACACACTGTGGAAAACGCCAAAAAATCAGGAAATCTGGCGTTTTCATGACCAAAATGTTGTTGAAAACCTGTTACTGAAAATTCGGTAAAAAGGTGTTTTATAGACCAAAAACCGTGGAATTCTCTCAAAAAACTGGTTACATGGCTGTTTTTGGACCAAAAATCCGGTTAAAAGGGGTTTTATGGGCCAAATACAGTGTAAAATGGCTAAAAACCTGGAAAAAAGGATATTTTTGGACCAAAAATCTGGTTAAAAGATGTTTGGGGGAGGGAAGACCGTTAAAAACACCCAAAAATAAGGTGTTTTCTATGCCAACACACTGTGGAAAACGCCAAAAAATCAGAAAATCTGGCGTTTTCACGACAAAAATGTCGTTGAAAACCTGTTTAAAAGGTAGTTTTTATATTGAAAATTTGGTAAAAAGGTGTTTTAAAGACCAAACACCGTGGAATTCTCTCAAAAAACTGGTTACATGGCTGTTTTTGGACCAAAAATCCGGTTAAAAGGTGTTTTGGGGGGGGGGGGCCGTTAAAAACACCCAAAAATAAGGTGTTTTCTATGCCAACACACTGTGGAAAACGCCAAAAAATCAGGAAATCTGGCGTTTTCACGACCAAAATGTAGTTGAAAACCTGTTTAAAAGGTAGTTTTTGTATTGAAAATTCGTTAAAAAGGTGTTATAAAGACCAAACACCGTGGAATTCTCTCAAAAAACTGGTTACATGGCTGTTTTTGGACCAAAATCCGGTTAAAAGGTGTTTGGAGGGGGGGGGGGGCCGTTAAAAACACCCAAAAATAAGGTGTTTTCTATGCGACACACTGTGGAAAACGCCAAAAAATCAGGAAATCCGGCGTTTTCATGACCAAAATGTCATTGAAAACCTGTTTAAAGGTAGTTTTTATATTGAAAATTCGGTAAAAAGGTGTTTTAAAGACCAAACACCGTGGAATTCTCTCAAAAAACTGGTTACATGTCTGTTTTTGGACCAAAAATCCGGTTAAAAGGTGTTTTATGGGCCAAATACCGTGTAAAATGCCTAAAAACCTGGAAAAATGGATATTTTTGGACCAAAAATCTGGTTAAAAGGTGTTTTGGGGGGGACCGTTAAAAACACCAAAAAATAAGGTGTTTTCTATGCGACACACTGTGGAAAACGCCAAAAATCAGGAAATCCGGCGTTTTCACGACCAAAATGTTGTTGAAAACCTGTTTAAAAGGTAGTTTTTATATTGAAAATTCGTTAAAAAGGCGTTTTAAAGACCAAACACCGTGGAATTCTCTCAAAAAACTGGTTACATGGCTGTTTTTGGACCAAAAATCCGGTTAAAAGGTGTTTTATGGGCCAAATACTGTGTAAAATGCCTAAAAACCTGGAAAAATGGATATTTTTGGACCAAAAATCTGGTTAAAAGGTGTTTGGGGGGAGGGAAGACCGTTTAAAACACCCAAAAATAAGGTGTTTTCTATGCCAACACATGTGGAAAACGCCAAAAAATCAGGAAATTTGGCGTTTTCATGACCAAAATGTTGTTGAAAACCTGTTTAAAAGGTAGTTTTTATATTGAAAATTCGGTAAAAAGGTGTTTTAAAGACCAACACCGTGGAATTCTCTCAAAAAACTGGTTACATGGCTGTTTTTGGACCAAAAATCTGGTTAAAGGTGTTTGGGGGGGGGACCGTTAAAACACCCAAAAATAAGGTGTTTTCTATGCGACACACTGTGGAAAACGCCAAAAAATCAGGTAATCCGGCGTTTTCAAGACCAAAATGCCCGAAAACCTGTTTAAGAGGTAGTTTTTATATTAAAAATTCGGTAAAAAGACATTTTAAAGACCAAACACCGTGGAATTCTCTCAAAAAACTGGTTACATGGCTGTTTTTGGACCAAAAATCCGGTTAAAAGGTGTTTTATTGTCCAAATACTGTGTAAAATGCCTAAAAACCTGGAAAAATGGATATTTTTGGACCAAAATCTGGTTAAAGGTGTTTTGGGGGGGGGGGGACCGTTAAAAACACCCAAAATAAGGTGTTTTCTATGCGACACACTGTGGAAAACGCCAAAAAATCAGGTAATCTGGCGTTTTCAAGACCAAAATGCCTGAAACCTGTTTAAGAGGTAGTTTTTATATACAAAATTCGGTGAAAAGGTGTTTTAACTTCCAATAGTATGTAAGTTTAAATTTTCTTTTTGATTTCTAATTTTGTTTTCAGGGAGTTGGGGCCTAGCAGTGATGCTGTCAAAGCGATTTCTTCTTTAACGAACCTTCAAAAAGACAAAGTTTACATCGATAGTAAACATATTGTTGAAATATCTCTTTCTTTCATTCGTAAAACTGAAAATTCTTTACATAACGCTCACCAGCTTTATTTGCAAATAGCAAAATTGTTATACACGGATGTCAGGTTTATTCAATGCATTTCTTTAGGTTGTTGAAATGTCTTTAGGTTGTTGAAATCTCTTTCTCTATGGGCTGTGTAATTAAGCAATTGTGGCCTTAAACTTAAGCATTTTAATCATCAGATTTTATGGCACTTTTGGCTACTTACTGATTTTATTGTAGCTCTAGATTTTTTTTTTCTTTTAACCTCACTTGTGCTACTTCCTAGAAACGCATGCTCTTTTTATATGATTACCCTTGTCTTTTGAAATTATTTTTTATGTATTGTAAACTACTTTTATCTCATGTTATAAAGTGAAGCTAGTCAAGAAAAATAAACTGAATATGTCAAAATTAGTTGTTTTGTTTGGGATGTTCCTGTGAAATTTTTTGAAAAAAAGAATAATGAAGCTCTAAAATCACCTTGGGAGTTAAAGACCACAAAACAATATATTTTACCCTAACAGAAATCTGTTATACTATGTAAACACCTCAAAATCTAGTAAAAGGTGTTTTATAGACCAAAAACCGTGGAATTCACTAAAAAACCTGGGTAAACGGTTGTTTTTGGATCAAAAATCCGGTTAGAAAGTATTTCATTGGCCAAATACCTGAAAAACTTGGAAAAAGGCTATTTTTGGATCAAAAATCCGGTTAAAAGGTGTTTAATAGACCAAATACGGTGGAAAAAGCCTGAAAACCTGGGAAAAAGGCTATTTTTGGACCAAAAATCTGGTTTAAAAGGTGTTTTTTGGGGGGAAAAAAGACTGTTAAAAACGCCCAAAAATAAGGTGTTTTCTAGACCCTCACACTGCGCAAAACGCCAAAAAATCAGGTAATCTGGCGTTTTCAAGATCAAATGTCATTGAAAACCTGTTTAAAGCTGGTTTTATATTGAAAATTCGGTAAAAAGGTGTTTTATAGACCAAAAACAGTGGAATTCTCTCAAAACACTGGTTAAAAGGCTGTTTTTGGACCAAAAATCTGGTTAAAAGGTGTTCGGGGGGGGGGAAGACCGTTAAAAACACCCAAAAATAAGGTGTTTTCTATGCCAGCACACTGTGGAAAACGCCAAAAAATCAGGCAATCTGGCCTTTTCAAGACCAAAATGTCGTTGAAAACCTGTTTAAAGTTAATTTTTATATTGAATATAAGGTAAAAAGGTGCTTTTTAGACCAAAAACCGTGGAATTCTCTCATAAAACTGGTTACATGGCTGTTTTTGGACCAAAAATCCGGTTAAAAGGCGTTTTATGGGCCAAATACAGTGTAAAATGCTTAAAAACCTGGAAAAAAAGGATATTTTTGGACCAAAAATCTGGTTAAAAGGTGTTTTGGGGGGGGGGGAAGACCGTTAAAAACACCCAAAATAAGGTGTTTTCTATGCCAACACACTGTGGAAAACGCCAAAAAATCAGGTAATCTAGTGTTTCAAGATCAAAATGTCATTGAAAACCTGTTTAAAGCTGGTTTTTATATTGAAAATTCGGTAAAAAGGTGTTTTATAGACCAAAAACCGTGGAATTCTCTCAAAAAACTGGTTACAAGGCTGTTTTTGGACCAAAAATCTGGTTAAAAGGTGTTGGGGGGGGGAAGACCGTTAAAAACACCCAAAAATAAGGTGTTTTCTATGCCAGCACACTGTGGAAAACGCCAAAAAAATCAGGCAATCCGGCGTTTTCAAGACCAAAATGTCGTTGAAAACCTGCTTAAAGTTAATTTTTATATTGAAAATTCGGTAAAAAGGTGCTTTTTAGACCAAAAACCGTGGAATTCTCTCATAAAACTGGTTTCATGGCTGTTTTTGGACCAAAATCCGGTTAAAAGGTGTTTTTTTTTGGGGGGGGGGGGGGGAAAGACCGTTAAAAACACCCAAAAATAAGCTGTTTTCTATGCCAACACACAGTGGAAAACGCCAAAAAATAAGGTAATCTGGCGTTTTCAAGATCAAAATGCCCAAAAACCTGTTTAGAGGTAGTTTTATATTGAAAATTCGGTAAAAAGGTGTTTTGTAGACCAAAAACCGTGGAATTCTCTTTAAAAAACTGGTGACATGACTGTTTTTGGACCAAAAATCCAGTTAAAAGGTGTTTTTTTTTTTTGGGGGGGGGGGAGAGACCGTTAAAAACACCCAAAAATAAGATGTTTTCTATGCCAACACAGTGGAAAACGCCAAAAAATAAGGTAATCTGGCGTTTTCAAGATCAAAATGCCCAAAAACCTGTGTAAAGGTAGTTTTTATATCGAAAATTCGGTGAAAAGGTGTTTTATAAACCAAAAACGGCAGAAAACGCCCAAAACATGGTTTACGAGGTTGTTTCTAAACCGAATAGCCCAAAAATTCAGTGAAAATGTTATTTAGACCAAAAGACTCTGGAAAACGCCTAAAAAAAGTGTTTTTCGGTTACTGGAGGACTAAGGAGTTGTGGAAAAGTCTGTGCTACCACAGTTGAGCTCTTTTTCAACAGTCAAATCTAATTACAATTTTTGTCTTCAAAATAAAACTTTATTCATCACAGGTTTGACTAGAACTGCTAATTCACATATTTTCACTTTTTTTTGACTAGGTATTTCACAGCGTATTTTAAAATGAAATTCAATATAAAAAAGGATAATGTTTTAAATAAGTTAGGTTGGATAGATGACTATCATTTTCAGTCTCTTCTTCGATCATTCTCAAATTTTCACAGCCGCGTTGCTCAGTTTTTGCTTCTGTCTGACCATCTGTCAACAAAAATAATGTCAAGGGAAAATAAGACAAGCAAAAACATGCAGGTGAAAATGAAGTTATGGTGCTAATGAAATGTTTATTATTATTACAAATAAAAACGCAAAAAAGTTAAGACAATAGTTAATTTTAAAAAATCGGAAAGGCAATACATATTACCTTTATTAAAAATATAAAGTTCGTCATATAAGCTTTTCTATCGTAAATGATTTTTGATAATTGCTTATCAAACTGTCATGTTCTTCCTCAGTGGATTTAAATCTGTTTTTGTTATTCCTCGAAAGGTCTACAAGCCAGTCGAAAAAATAACGGTTTAATTTTATATGGTCTGGACTATGAGGGAAGTTTTTGCTGGATTTCCATTCATAGATTTTTTCAGGATGGAATTGTAAGCCGGCGATTGGAAGAGTCGATGATTCTGCTATCGAAATAAATTCAGCGCCTTTACTATCAGTGCTGGTTGATATTATTTTCCAGTCATTTTCAATTTGGCAATTTTTCAAAGACTCTTCATTTATACAAAACCTGAAAAGAAGGATGAAGAATTTTTTTTAGGTTTTTCAAATTACATGTGATTGTTGTACGTTGATTTTTGAGTCGTCAATATTTTAATTATGTCATCGGAAGCTTTTGAAAATAAATTATTTTGAGTCGGTTTCCTTTAAATTTTACAGGAAGAAGTTGGTCGAAGCTTTCACAACTGAAGCGGCTTAAATCTTGATTTTTGCAGTCCAAATACATCAAACTTCTAAGCCCAAACAAATTCCTAAGACAGGAATATTTTTTGATTTTTTCTGAAAAAAAGGATGATTACTATGAATATTTAAGTGGGAAATGGTTACAATGAGATCATAAATTATTTTGGCAGAGTCTCCATAGCCAGCGGTGTTGTTGAAGTAGGTGTGACCACCTGGAAGAACGATGCCATTCACCGACTTAACGATATTCCTAAAAAACATGTTTAGAGTAAACAAATTTTAGAGAACTCACTCGTAATAAATTTGTGGCTTCCCGATGAATATAGGAACGACTCTAGCTCCGGAGGCTTCCACACTTTGACGTAGGCAGCCGAAATGTAACTTTGACTTTTCGGAAAATATTTGCGGATCGCAGGGCTTGTCTCTTGCGCTAAAATGCCGATAAGAGGCCTTTCTGTCGATAAAATGTGGCCAATTGAGCAGAAAAAAATTAAAAAGAAAACCTAAAAGTAAAAGAAATAAGTTGAACTATCAAAAAATCCATACTGTAAAATATGGCAACATTTCAGCTGACATTGAACGATATTTTATTTTTAAAGATGAACGTCATGATACAAAGAGGTTGAACAAAATAAATATTCAATTTCGTTACGTTGAGAGGTTTTCTAGGAAACAATGTAAATTAAAATATTGAGTTGAACTACTTGAATAGTGATAACGTTATCTATTATCAGCCTTATCAGCTTAGTAACCATGTGTAGCCTCATGTACTCTCGCACCTAGCTCCTCACCGCGGTTTTTTCCCGCAAAAGAAAAAATAGCATTTTCTTTATTTAATTTTTTCAAACAATTTTCACTACTGGAGGGAGACATCGTGAGCCTGACGGAAAACGCCAAAAAAGAAAACAATGTCATCTCACAAGAAATTTACCACGACGGTTTCGGCTTTAATAAAAGCCATCTTCAGGTTCTTTCGAACTACATATTTGAGCGCCTTGATAAAGAACTCAAATATTAGGTGTACAAAATGAAACTCAGCCACAGGGTAAATTTGAATTTTGTAGATTTAGCCGAGTTTCATTTTGTACACCTAGTAGTTCTTTTTTCAAAATTTTAACATTTTAGGCGTTAAAGTCCATCAAAAGTTGACCTTCTCCGTGTAAGAAGGTTATTGAAGTATAACCATTAAGAAGGTTAATTTTTAAAGGCTTGTAAATCGTAAACTGTTACAGATATTGAAAAAATGACAAAATAAAATCTGTTGGAAATTTAATCTCTTTAATTTTTATTCTATTCATTTTTTCTCTAGGACGCACTGTTTTCAAGATAAATTTATTTAAAAAAAATTATTTTCCGAAAATGGTGCATCCTAGAAAAAAATAATTAAGTGCAAAATAGAGAATTAAATTTCCTACAATTTTATTTATTAGTGAACAAAATGAAACTCAGCCACAGGGTAAATTTGAATTTTGTAGATTTTAGCCGAGTTTCATTTTGTACGCCAAATAGTTCGAAACGTTGGCTATATCCTCAATAAATGTTAGTTGGTAAAAGTTGATTTTTTAAAAACAACATTTTGGCTGCCAGCTAGCTTTAACATCCTCATATCTAACAACAGCCACCATCAACTCTGTGATGAAGTTTAGAAATAATTTTGAAGAAAGACAATATTCTTTGACCATTCTGACCAACCAGGTCCAGGTATTACGAAAAGCAAAAGGTGATTGGTTTAAAAAATTGAGACTGTTGAAACCGTTTGAAACCTTTCAAAGGTTTTCCTTGTTGTCTAATTTCGGCTAAATTATTCTAGGATGAAAATAAAAAGAAGTAAAACGTGTAAAACACCTTTAATAACAACTAAATTTGAAATTTCTACAAAACATTTTAATTTTTTCTCTATATCTCACTTTTATTCACATACTTATATTACCTACTTATACATATAACTTTTAAATTTTCAATAAAAAAAATTGAATTTATGCATTTTATAATTTTGTGAAAATTCGCACACTTTATTTTACTTGAAGAAAAATAAATAATTTTACGTCCAGCTTTAGCCATGACTCCATGGAAAGCCTAAATTATAAAAAAACTTGATTTTTATACTGTGAGCATAAATTGAGCAACGTGAAAAACTGAAAATATGACCCTTTTTGTAAGCGACGCTAAATGAAATTACAATTTATAATAAATCTAATTAAGGGAAAATAAAAAATAGCGTAAAAAAATTGTAGAAAAGAAATAAATAAATAATAAATATAAAAAGTAATTAAGTATTGCTCTGTACAATAAATGCCTTTATACACTAATAAGCTCTCAGTTTTATTTTTGAGAAGATTTGAGTATTTGTTAATATACAATGAGCAATGGACGGTTTATGTGGTAAAAATTGCCAAATAAATGGCCGGCTTCGGATTTTCAGGTATAAAGAGGTATGTGAAATAATAGTTAAAATAAGCAAAAGAAGGTTGGTTAAGAAAGGTTAGGAAAGACAAAATTTGAAGGTGCTAGTGGTATGTGCCTTATAGAAAAATATATATTAATAATAATTTAATATATTAAAATATTGAGAATCGAATTTTTAGATTATGAGGCCTAACCAAACTTAACCTAAACGTTTTGCACATGGCCCGGCCATTTTTCCCACTGTTTATAATATTATTTTTATAGATTATTGTACGTATATAAATATCTAATTAATATTATACATTATTAACATGGGAGAAAACTAACTGAACAAAAAAAAACTGAATTAATTGGTAATTAAACACTATAATCTAGGTAAATTAAAAAAAGAAAAATTTTACTATTATAATTAATTTTTAAAAAAATATCAAAGCTGACTAGTAAACTGGGAAAAGACAGATTTTTGTTCTTTTGAGCTTACAAAAAAAAGGCACCTGAAATGTCAACCCTTAAAAAGCTATGGTTTGTGCACGTCCATTTTTTTTAAATGAAGAAAAGAAATCAGGACTAGTTCACAAAATCCACATAGTCTTTCTTTAATATTGAACAAAATAAATTAACCTTAGAGACTAATTTGAATAAGGCACTGTGTCTACACATTGAGCAACGCAGGAGGTGCGTGGACCTTATATAAAAATAATAAAAGGTACAGAAAAACAAAATTAACTAAATATAATCGCCACTATTGTGAATATATATAAAAAATATATTTAAAACAAATAAATGTTAAAAGTCACATTTCACTTGAAGCACCATTAGGTCACCTGAATGAAGTTTTTAAATGGAGAAAAAAAATTAATAAAATATCCTCTTTGGCACAATATTATAATTTGTCTGAGGTTGGATGTTAGCGGTTTGGTGGTGGAGGAGGCGCTCGAGGACGGAGAAGTCTGAGGGCGACCCATGAAGCGATCGATGAAGGAGGAGGAGGTTCCGAATGCTGTCTCCGCATCCTGACCTGCCTCGTGACCATTTCTTGCGTCTCTTTTTGTACTTGGTACCTGTAGAGCAAAGCGCCGGCGACGAGAGCGGAATGACGGCGGACAAAGCGACGAAAACGAACAAGGCCGAAAAACCGGGTACGGGTAAGCAAATACCGTAGACGACCTCTTCGCGTATCCTTCCTTGAAATACTGTGACGGCTTCACCTTTGAGTCCGGCGTGAATGCCAAATCAGCTTCCGAAATGACTTCGTAGAGCCCACTCACTCCTACATCGGCAGATCTTACTTTTCTATCAGAAACGACCACACTTCGCTTTTTCCTTTGGCTCAATGTTGACACCAAAGGACGTGAATCGTCGTTTAGGTTTCTAGGACCGTGTGGGAAACGATCTTGTGAATTATCCCTGAATCCTGACGATCTTTCAGGGTTTTCCTGAAATTCAGAGATATTAAAGATAAAAGGAAATTTGATTTGTATTTACCTGAAATGATTGAGGGATATCATCAACATTTTCACGTACAGGAGGAGGTTGATGTGAAGATGATGTAGATGATGGCGAAGGAGGTGATTGCGGCTGATGATGTGCAGCAGCTTGGGGTGCCGGACTTCCCATGATGTCCCAACTACTCTTTCCGAATCGAACATTTCTTTGCCTAAATCAACCATCTCGTCGTAAATCAATTCGTCATCATTATGCGGTGCTGGAACTGGCGAAGGCTCCGTCGGCGTTGATTTAGTGGGAGGCGATTCGGCGTCTTTCCTTTCGAGAGGTCCGTAGTGTCCACCTAGTAATTGCTCATGGCCGACATTACCCGACTGGCAATGATCTAAGCATCCATGCCGGCATATTTCGACTTTACATTTAATATGAACACTAAGCGCATCAGGGAATTTAAAAGCGTGGAAAAACGCGTATGTTATAACGGAGCTCGCTCGTCGGCGATTCTCGCTTTTAAAAACCTACTGATCATCTTTGGCCTCAAAACGCATCCGAATTCGTCGCTTAGCTGAATAACGTGTCCACCTCCATCTGAAGCAGCGCATGATTTGACTCGCATGTCGAACTCTCCTGAAATCAGTAACCTTAATTAATCCTGAAAATAAAATGAGATTCTTGTACCTCTGTTGTCATTGATCGCGACGACAAGAGTGAGGGTGGAACCTAAAGGAACGATGCCACTCACGGGAGGTGCCCAGGGGCCTTTCCCATGTTGAATTTCCATCCAGCAGTCGACGTTGTCGCCTCGGAAATCCAATTGTATCACGTCCAAGTCGGCAATCACCATCGGAGGTTTGGAGGCAGTTTTCTCATAGTCGTTATACCATTCACACCTCAGCCTTTTAGCTTCATCCCAGACTTCAAGTAAATCCTTATCGTACTGAACGACCACCTGAAAAACTCCAAATAAAATTGCATTTCATATTTCTAATACGAACCGTGTTCTCGTAAAATTGACCGTTTAGGTCAGGTTTGGTACCACATCTTGCGTAAGCTATTCTAAACGAGAAAAACGTTTTTCCTGTCGATGGTGGAACGTAAACGCAACGTGGATCAGCGTACTGTCCCTTAGAGGAGACGATTCCTTCGAAAGGTTGTGAAAAACTTAAATGTACATCCATGTGATCTTTGCCACACATTACTTCTAAAGATTGAATGGCCGGCATGCCATCCGGCCTCTCCAAAGGCCATATTTCACCCGTTCGTACGCTCCGCTGCAAACAAAAAATAGGTTCAGAAAAACAATGATTGCGCCTAAAAATGTAGTCGTAGAATGTCCGTCGGGGAAAAAAAGTTCTACTCCACGACTCAGAATGCGTGTGTCCCGACTGTTTGTAGTGTGAAGTAGATGTTATGCAAATCAGGGACGAGACTCAAGGAATTCCAGAGTCGCACCGGTCACCAGAGAAAGATGAGAGCATTAGACTAGAGAGAGATGGGCACTAAATTATTACTATGCTTAAACCGTCGGGTCGTACGTCGCCTGACCCATATACGGTAAAACTGAAGAACGAGTTGAACCTCTCTTTTGTACCATTTAAATAAAATCCAAACACTTCTAAATACATAAAAGAAAACATTGTGTAAATGATGAATCGACCGTTAGATTTTAGCACTTTTGGGACTACAGGTGTCCTTCATTTTTATGGTTTCGAGGTGTGGAATTCGTTTTTGCTTTACCACCCACGGGGATCGAAAGGCAAATTGGTTGCAAGCATAACAGAAGAACCCATTGTCTTATAATGACTTCTTCTGCAGAGATCTAATTTGTTAGGGAAGGTAAAAGAGTGAGAGGAACATTGAAAAGGGCAAGCGGGGGAAGGCTCAGTATACCTCCTTGTTAATGCAAATCCAATGCTCCCGACTAATAGTCAAGACTGTTTACACTAACGCTAATCATACTACAAATTATACTTAATTTGAATCGGATTACTCCGTACAATTCATCTTTCGATTTTATCCGCCCGCGTCCTAATGAACCAGTGAGAAAACTTATTCTCATCATTATAGGTCATTATCCTTTGGGTTTTTCAAGTCAATTTCAACCTGTCCGATATACCTACTGGGAATGCGGAGATAAGGGTTTTTGTGTTGTCGAGATAAGGAATAAAATCCTTTGGGAAGACGAGAGAGTCCAGCCGCGTGTAAATCGCTCGGAGCATTTACACGCGGCTCCTGAGGCTATCAACCTCCAACGTAGCTAAACCTTCGTCTCTCTTTTTTATTATTCGCGTGCTCCTCTTTTGTTCCCATTGTTATCTCGGGCTTTATTAATTTTTTTTAAGTAGTGAAAGAACGAGATAACTAGGTCAGTGTCATTTTCCCCCAGACGTACCCAACAAAAAATCATTTTATAAACTTACCGCTATTGATATGAAAATGCTAATTGTAAATAGTAGCCTTAGATCCCGCAACTCCATATCTGGTCCTCCTGAAAAATAAAGAGTTTTGCTAAAATTAAAATATTTATAACTTCTAGGGTCATCCTGCATGATATGATCCCAATTCGACGAGAATGTCCACCATCATGGTCTTCCCCCCTTGCAGAGATGATAAGGGTAAACAATAGGGGTGACCTTGAACAGACCAGTAGGATCCCGCAATAATGTGAGACTGAGGGCCAGAAACGAAATTAAAAAAAAAAGTCATTTTATAAGAATATTTTTATGTCAGAGAAGCCCCATTTTTACAAGATTTTGAGTTTTCCTCGGCTTTTTGGCAGAAAAATTCCATTTAATAAGAAGATTTTTTGTCAAAGAAGCACCATTTTTACAAGATTTTGACTTTTCCTCGGCTTTTTGCAGAAAAATTCCATTTAATTAGAAGATTTTTGTCAAGAAGCACCATTTTTACAAGATTTTGACTTTTCCTCGCTTTTTGACAGAAAACTCCTTTTTTAAGAAGATTTTTGTCAAAAAGCCCCATTTTATTTTTAAATTTTGAGTTTTCCTCAGCTTTTTGACAGAAAAACTCCATTTTATAAGAAGATTTTTGTCAAAAAGCCCAATTTTACAAGATTTTGACTTTTCCTCGGCTTTTTGACAGAAAAACTCCATTTTTAAGAAGATTTTTTGTCAAAAAAGCCCAATTTTACAAGATTTGACTTTTCCCGGCTTTATGACAGAAAAACCTCCATTTTATAAAAATTTTTGTCAGAGAGGCCCCATTTTTACAAGATTTTGACTTTTCCTCGGCTTTTGACAGAAAAACTCCATTTTATAAGAAGATTTTTTGTCAAAAAAGCCCATTTTACAAGATTTTGACTTTTCCTCGCTTTTTGACAGAAAAACTCCATTTTTAAGAAGATTTTTTGTCAAAAAAGCCCAATTTTACAAGATTTGAGTTTCCTCGCTTTTGACAGAAAAACTCCATTTTATAAGAGATTTTTTGTCAGAGAGGCCCATTTTATTTAAATTTTGAGTTTTCCTCAGCTTTTTGACAGAAAAACTCCATTTTATAAGAAGATTTTTGTCAAAAAGCCCAATTTTACAAGATTTGACTTTTCCTCGGCTTTTTGACAGAAAAACTCCATTTTTATAAGAAGATTTTTTGTCAAAGAAGCACCATTTTACAAGATTTTGACTTTTCCTCGGCTTTTGACAGAAAAACTCCATTTTATAAGAAGATTTTTGTCAAAGAAGCCCAATTTCAAGATTTTGAGTTTTCCTCGGCTTTTTGACAGAAAAACTCCATTTTATAAGAAGATTTTATGTCAAGAGCCCCATTTTATTTTTAAATTTTGAGTTTTCTCGCTTTTTGACAGAAAAACTCCATTTTTAAGAAATTTTTGTCAAAGAAGCCCAATTTTACAAGATTTTGACTTTTCCTCGGCTTTTTGACAGAAAACTCCATTTTATAAGAAGATTTTTTGTCAAAGAAGCCCATTTTACAAGATTTTGACTTTTCCTCGGCTTTTTGACAGAAAAACTCCATTTTATAAAGAAGATTTTTTGTCAAAGCAGCCCAATTTTACAAGATTTTGACTTTTCCTCGGCTTTTTGACAGAAAACTCTATTTTAAGAAGATTTTTGTCAAAGAAGCCCAATTTTACAAGATTTTGAGTTTTCCTCGGCTTTTTGACAGAAAACTCCATTTTATAAGAGATTTTTTGTCAAAGACACCATTTTTACAAGATTTTGAGTTTTCCTCGCTTTTTGACAGAAAACTCCATTTTATAAGAAATTTATGTCAGAGAAGCCCCATTTTTACAATTTTGAGTTTTCCTCGGCTTTTCGGCAGAAAAATTCCATTTAATAAGAAGATTTTTTGTCAAAGAAGCACCATTTTTACAAGATTTTGACTTTTCCTCGCTTTTTGACAGAAAAACTCCATTTTATAAGAAGATTTTTGTCTGAGAAGCCCCATTTTATTTTTAAATTTTGAGTTTTCCTCAGCTTTTTGACAGAAAAACTCCATTTTATAAGAAGATTTTTTGTCTGAGAAGCCCCATTTTATTTTTAAATTTGAGTTTTCCTCAGCTTTTTGACAGAAAACTCCATTTTATAAGATTTTTTGTCAAAGAAGCCCAATTTTACAAGATTTTGACTTTTCCTCGGCTTTTTGACAGAAAAACTCCATTTTATAGAAGATTTTTTGTCTGAGAAGCCCCATTTTTTTTTAAATTTTGAGTTTTCCTCAGCTTTTTGACAGAAAACTCCATTTTATAAGAAAATTTTATGACAGAGAAAGCCCTATTTTTACAAGATTTTGAGTTTTCCTCGCTTTTTGACAGAAAACTCCTTTTTTAAAGAAATTTTATGACAGAGAAGCCCTATTTTTACAAGATTTTGAGTTTTCCTCGGCTGTTAAAGTTATCCTCCTTCCTAGCTTGCCTCGTGCTCTTGGTGTTCTTAATGTACTCTTAACAGCCTCTGAAAAATTTTTTTTCCTCCAGTGACGATGCCCAAGTCCTCCCTGCGCACTTAAATCCTTGTGCTGCCTCCGCTCTAGGTACATCAGCCTCCAGTAGGCAGTACCTTTGAGGTCCGCCAGTGTACCACTGATGCTCTACTTTTCCTCAAAAGTGGGTTGTCCATTTGTTCTTCTCGCGAGGTGGTTCTGAACATGCATCCAGTCCTACACTTCACATTCGTTTGTTTTCCCATGTCCCTAAGATGATACATCTGACAGGTTGATGTCCCGTTGTGGTCCGTTCTGTACAAGAAAGGGTACTTTTTTAAATGGGAAAGTCTTCTGAAAAAAAATGAAGGTGTTCGTGACATGTTTAAAAATGCTTTTAAAACTATTTGACACCTTGTGAAAATTGGCGAAAAATAATAAACGAAGTTTACATGCAGTGTTGACATGCACACAAGCTGCTTTAAAGGTTGGAAAAAATTATTGAAGGGGAAAAACAGAACTGCAAATTATCGAATGAAGCAAAACGGTGTAAAATATGACAAGCCGTCGACAGTTTAGGATTTCTTTCCTCTTCGCGTGTCGTGACTCGAGTAAAATCGTTATTATCGGTTTTTATCTTCTCGGGCTCTTTTCCCAAAAGCATCGATCACAGGCGGGGGCTCCGTATATTTATCCTTTGCATTCTACCAACGCCCGGGAGTCCGAAGGATGCAAATCTTTTCAAGAGGTCGTGGAAGGAAGGGCGAGCCGGAGGATCGTGAGAACAGTCGTCGAATTAAACAAGTTGAACAGTGAACAGCATTGTGTCCTCCCTGATAAACAATGCAGAAGCTCATTATAGAGCCTCGTTAATTCCACAGCTCCCCAGAACACTCCTTTTAAAGTATCAACCTCAAAAATTTGTACACAAAAAAAAGCTACAATGCGGTAAACCTGCGAAGAATTCATAAAATTTTTAAGGAGCATCTTCTGTTTTTATGAGACAACAGTATAAGATGCCGGGGGAATGTCAAGCTTCGATTGATGCAGCCAACGAAAAAGATGCGATGAAAAGAGATTTTTCTGGGGTCCAAGATCGCGGCTATCCGACTAATCCAACTGGATGTTTGTGGGCGTACCGTGATTGCGCATTTTTTTTACCTGCTCCTACATTTCAGGCACCGTGATTGCGCACAGGTAAAAACTATTGGACACCGTGATTGCGCATGGACATAAATTTTAGACACCGTGATTGCGCATAACCAAAAATTATTTGACACCGTGATTGCGCTTTGATTGAGCAGGAGGATTGCGCATAACCAAAAATTATTTGACACCGTGATTGCGCATTTGATTGAGCAGGAGGATTGGTCTAATGGCCTTTATGGATTCGGATTGGCCAGGAGGAGGTGGTCTGATGGCTTTTGAGGCTTTTGATTGAGCAGGAGGAGTAGTCTGATGGCCTCCATTGCTTCGGATTGGCCAGGAGGAGGTGGTCTGATGGCTTTTGAGGCTTTTGATTGAGCAGGAGGAGTGGTCTGACGGCCTCCATTGCTTCGGATTGGCAAGGAGGAGGTGGTCTGATGGCTTTTGGCTTTTGAGGCTTTTAATTGAGCAGGAGGATTGGTCTAATGGCCTTTATGGATTCGGATTGGCCAGGAGGAGGTGGTCTGATGGCTTTTGAGGCTTTTTTCCCCCAAATTTTTTTCCCATGCGCAATCACGGTGTCTGAACTTTTTCCCCATGCGCAATCACGGTGTTTGGAAGGGACGTGACTTCTATTGCAGTGATTAAAAACCCTAGTTCCATGCGCAATCCCGGTGCAGCCGTATTGTGCTGCCTCCGCTCTATATCAGCCTCCAGAAGGCAGTACCTTTGAGGTCCGCCAGTGTACCGTCCGGCTATCAAGTTCGACAAGCACAGGTCGTGAGTTCGTGGGAATTTTTCGCTTGAAATTCTTGAAGCTCTTATTTGAAACGATAACCATTTTTTCACGGTTTTCACTCACTTTAAATGAGAAAAACTAACTATAAATAGAGGCTGTCAATAAAAGCACGTGTTCAGTTTTATTGAGTAGGCGTTCATGATTTCACGGGTGTCATACCTCGGAGAAAACAGTTCTCTCTTTTCTTTTTTCTTCTATGAACAAACATTTTCGATCTTCTTCAGACAACTTAGGACCTACGAGAAGAAGGAGAGGTAAAAATGTCAATAGCCTTTCTAACGGCCCCCCGAAGGAGGATGTCGAATTTCTTTGTCCGTTAACGATGAGATTAGTTTTTTCGATAACCGGCTAAAAAGACACGTTTTTTCCCTTCCCCGCTCGTCAACACTCGCGGACTCCGCACCCGAGAAAAAAAAAAAGTTAGATGATTTTCGCGAAACTTTTAACTCGTGAAAATTGGCTCATGATGTATTAATTAGCCAGATCGTTAACTTTTTTAATTACCTATCATTGTATTTTAATCGTTCTTAGACAGGAAACAGAGATTACAACAGGTCAGTTAACAACAAGCTCGTATCCCTAATAAATGGTTTAATTGATGCATAATTTCGCATTGAAAGAGCGAGACGTCTCGCGGTGTGTGACAAACGGATGCGCGGTGTCGCGGGATGAAGCCCCCCCTGAGGGTCAAGAAACACCTGTGACCTTCACCGTGCGGATGGGGCTAACTGACGACTAACAGTAAAAGGCCATAGAGAGACCTAAACACAACGATGGGAACGACTGCAACGGTATAGCTCTTAAGTCTTACCGCACCGTCACACAAAAATTAAGTACTGAAAAAAAGTCTTCTATTTCGGTCATTCTACAAAAATTCATCGTACTTTGACTTCCCGGAAGAAAAAAAGAGAAGAAGTAGGCATTTACCGGTCTGGGCTAGTTTTGGGTTATCTAAGCCTGGTATCTTATGGCCTCTTGTTTGGGTCTTTGACCTTATAAATTTTTAGACATTTAAATACTGTCAAGAATAAAGACTACGCCGCATCTAAGTTAAATCTCGCATTATATTTGGGTCAAAAACTGGGCGAAATTGGCTCTACGGTCGAAATACGTCGGTTGGCAGAAAGTCCGTGAAAAACACTCCCAAGATTCGGTTTTATTAGGTGTACAAAATGAAACTCGGCTAAAATCTACAAAATTCAAATTTACCCTGTGGCTGAGTTCATTTTGTACACCTAATAAATAAAAATTGCAGCAAATTTAATTCTCTATAAAGTACTTAATTATTTTTTTCTAAGATGCACCATTTTCGGAAAATAATTTTTTAAAAAATAATTTATCTTGAAAACAGTGCGTCCTAGAGAAAAATGAATAGAATAAAATTAAAGAGAATTAAATTTCCAACAGATTTTATTTAGTGCATTTTTTAATATCTGTAACAGTTTACGATTTACAAGCCTTTAAAAATTCACCTTAAAAATTTAATTCTCTATAAATTTGTACTTAATTATTTTTTTCTAGGATGCACCATTTTCGGAATATAATATTTTTTTTAAAAATAAATTTATCTTGAAACAGTGCGTCCTAGAGAAAAAATGAATAGATTAAAAATTAAAGAGAATTAAATTTCCAACAGATTTTATTTAGTGCATTTTTTCAATATCTGTAACGGTTTACGATTTACAAGCCTTTAAAAATTAACCTTCTTAATGGTTATACTTCAATAACCTTCTTACACGGAGAAGGTCAACTTTTGATGGACTTTAACGCCTAAATTGTTTAAAATTTTGAAAAAATGAACTACTAGGTGTACAAAATGAAACTCGGCTAAAATCTACAAAATTTACCCTGTGGCTGAGTTTCATTTTGTACACCTAATAAATAAAAATTGTAGGAAATTTAATTCTCTATAAATTTGTACTTAATTATTTTTTTCTAGGATGCACCATTTTCGGAAAATAATATTTTTTTAAAAAAATAAATTTATCTTGAAAACAGTGCGTCCTAGAGAAAAAATAAATAGATTAAAAGTAAAGAGAATTAAATTTCCAACAGATTTTATTTAGTGCATTTTTTCAATATCTGTAACGGTTTACGATTTACAAGCCTTTAAAAATTAACCTTCTTAATGGTAATACTTCAATAACCTTCTTACACGCAGAATGTCAACTTTTGATGGACTTTAACGCCTAAAATGTTTAAAATTTTGAAAAAATGAACTACAAGGTGTACAAAATGAAACTCGGCTAAAATCTACAAAATTCTTTACCCTGTGGCTGAGTTTTATTTTGTACACCTAATATTTAACTGGGGGAGGGGTGAAATACGCCCGAAAATCAGCGTCGAGAAAAGCGGATTAAATTTTGTTCAGAATAGGTACATCGAATTTTTTTGCTGGCTGAATGACTTTGAAAGTTTGATAAATTTTAGCTCTAATTTGTTAATAGGTGACTCTTTTAAATGAAGGAAAAAAGTGAGTAAATTAATCAGTAAAAAAAAAATCTTCGACGTTAAGTAATTGACAGAGTTAAGGACGGTGGAAAAAGAGGCGGACGGGGTCGAACAATAGCCGTAGCTAAAGTGGTCAATCAACGTCACAACAGAGGTTGATGTCTTAGTACGAGTCTCGCGGGAGGTAAAAGCCGGCCCGCGGGTTTCTCTTTTTACTTTGTTTTGTTTACGGCTTATGTCCGGTCCGCCACTCTTCGTGACCCTCGCCGTCAACCGTTAAAAAAGGTTTTACGTGCGAAATGCAGATCCCTCGGTCAAAAGCCTCATATGCTTCCTTTAAAACAAAAGTCCTCGACTCGTTTTCCCGTATTTAACCTTACACGTTTTCTGCATAAAAAAGGATAGTCGGGATCAAGGGAACGTCTGCAAGGAGGAATCCCTCAGGACAGGATAAAAACCGGCGCTTTTTTAAGTCGGCCTCGATTCACGGAAACTGAAGGGATTCTGGTTTGCAAACAGCACTTGTCGGTTTTTTTTTCCCCGGCCCCTTTCCTTTACAAATGGAGAAGGAGACCACAAATTGAACGAAAAGAAGAAAAAAAAATTACCAACTTTATATCCGAATCGTACTTCCATGAATTTTTTTTTCCACCTTACCTATAACAAAAAAGAAAAAAATTAATATCATAAAAGAAATAAATATTAATTATGATAAAAACTAACGAGTAAAAGTCGAGAGATAGCCCCACGCTACAGTTACTTCCTAAAGTAATCATTTTTCGACCCTAATATTAGGTGTACAAAATGCAACTAAGCCATAGGGTAAAGAATTTTGTAGATTTTAGCCGAGTTTCATTTTGTACACCTAGTAGTTTTTTTTTCAAAATTTTAAACATTTTAGGCGTTAAAGTCCATCAAAAGTTGACCTTCTCCGTGTAAGAAGGTTATTGAAGTATAACCATTAAGAAGGTTAATTTTTAAAGGCTTGTAAATCGTATACCGTTACAGATATTGAAAAATGCACTAAATAAAATCTGTTGGAAATTCAATTCTCTTTAATTTTTATTCTATTCATTTTTTCTCTAGGACGCACTGTTTTCAAGATAAATTTATTAAAAAACACCGGAGTCATTTTTATCAATTTTGAGTGAGGCATTGTTTCTGATGGTAAATTTTGAAGGATCGAATTCCGTTGGCAGTTTTTAACCCTATTACCAACAGAAACGCGTATTAAGCCAACAATGCATTGAGTCTAATGAGAAATTAATCCGTATTTTGGCTCTCTGAAAACCTTGGAAAAATGACTTGTCCGGTGTTAGAACTAACGCGACGATTTGGTGAAGTTTTTTTCGGAATTCGGGATGCCAAACATATTGCGAACCTGCGCACTCACTCCTCAATCCTATCTTTTTGTAAACAAAGTGGGGGAACAATCCCAACCATGCAATACTACAATTGAGGCTCCGGGTACGAAGGGCGAACTCAACATCGAACAAATTTTTTTTTTAATTTTCAGATTCTAGACCTTAATGAATACACCTATAATTTTATATAAGTTTGCCCTTTTTTCCCCTTTAAAATAAAACCGATATGCAAAGCTCTGGATATCCGAGCGGGTACGAAGGGCGAACTCCACATCCTAGTCCACAACCCCCACTCCTTTTCCCATTCCAGGGCATGACTTCTGTTGAGTTCGCCCGTAACATAAAACTTTAAAATGATATCTCGAAACTACGTTTTGTTGAGTTCGCCCTTCGTACCCGGAGGGCCTCAATTGGCAAAAATCAGTTCTCCTCTACGGGGTGACGAAAACCCTTTTTCCAGAGACCGTGGATGGTGCCCACTTCCCTTGAGGAAGCTAAAAGAGTAAATAATGATGACTACGTATGATAAAAGATAATGGGAAGAATGAATTAATACTTAGATTACCATCATGTCCGCCTACTTCTAAAAAAATCCATTGAAACAATTTAATCGTAGATGCAAATAATCAAAATTATCAACACCTGCACGGAATTGAAGTGAGGTCATGAGAACAAGGTTGAGCCTTCTCAAAAATTACAATGAAGATTTTCGCATCGATTTTTTCCTTTTAGGGACGTCATCGATTTAAAAAATTCACACGGGGCAAGCACGAGAGTTCTCTCACTAACTAACCCATTTGGGTTGGGTCGGTTGTCATTAGAACGTTGAACCCGAAAGGTCAGGAGGTCTTTAGCTTAAAGCAGCCTGATGTGATTGTCTGTTGTTAATGGATTTTGAGATTGTTAAGGTGCGCCCAAGTTAATGCTTCCCATCGACAGTACGGAAATTTAAGGACGTTTCTATTTTCCCATTAAAGGTCAAAATTCCAGGACACTGGGGGGATGCTACTGCGGAAAAAGCAGAAAGACCAGTGCAATTCTGATGTGTTTCTTCCGTTTTTTCCGATTTCTGAAGAAATTGAATTTCCTATTTAAAGCACGCGATCTGGGCAGGGAGAAAACGCGCCGCCACCGCGTAGAGAACCGTTACTCCTTAGTGATTCTATCATGCGAGAGAATCGATAATAGTTGCCTAAATTATAGCGCCCCTTGGCCTTTTATCGTGTGTCCATTCATAAAAACATCCGTCTGGCCGCTTAGACAATATTGTCAATGACTCTAAACGGTTGAAAAATGTTGATTGTTTCCTTTCATTGTGAGGCTGCATTCTAAAACGTGAGAACCGCGGGTATGCAAATTAAGGATGTGACAAATCTCGATTTGAATAAAAAATGCTCGTCCCGCTAATCCGTTATAAAAGAGGAAATCGGTGGATGTCGCGAGGAGCGTTGCCTCTCTAAGTTGAAGGGTAATAATTTAACTTGCCCTCCCATGTTCCACCATCTTTTTAAAAGGCCGCTCCCTCATTTTTTTTTCTCTCCACCACCGTCTTCTCCTTTATCTTCTCCCCACGTGTGTCAATGCGACGAAAACGACGAACGTCCGAACGATAAATTATTCACAGACGCGTCACTGAAAACGTTCGAGAATAAGAATTTTACCTTTGTTTCTATTCAAAACGTAAATAGAATGCGGGTACCGCTCTTTTCTAAAAAGAATTACCTTTTTCATAAATAGAGCTCAAAAAGAGGGTGTTCCTCTTTTTTAAGAAAACGACTACATTTTAATTACTCCTTAATTGCGACCTCAATCATTTATTTTCATAACGTAACTAATACATATAGCGTGATTTCGTTATAACACTTTCGAGCAGACCAAAATCAGCCCAGCGGAACATTTCGGTTAATTGATAAGTTCACTGCACTCTTTATTTTACCGAAGGGAAAAAGAAAATCAGATTTGAAACAGCAACCACAAAACCTAATAATAATGATCAGCTTTGGTTTTTAGACTCTTTTGGGTGCCAATGTATATTTATTAGGGGATAACCTCCTTTACATTTTCTTCTGGGGGCAAAACTCGGGAAAAGGACTGAAGAACCTGAAAGAAAAAGGGGTAAAAAGTACTGGTTTGAAGAGCTTCCAACGAAAACTTCCTTAAAGAGAAGTAACAATAGGAGGGGGAAGTATTAGGTCAAAATGAAACTCAGCCACAGGGAAAATTTGAATTTTGATTTTAGCCTAGTAGTTCATTTTTTTCAAAATTTTAAACATTTTAGGCGTTAAAGTCCATCAAAAGTTGACCTTCTCCGTGTAAGAAGGTTACTGAAGTATAAACATTAAGAAGGTTAATTTTTAAAGGCTTGTAAATCGTAAACCGTTACAGATATTGAAAAAATGCACTAAATAAATCTGTTGGAAATTTAATTCTCTTTAATTTTTATTCTATTCAATTTTTCTCTAGGACGCACTGTGTTCAAGATAAATTTATTTTTAAAAAGAATTATTTTCCGAAAATGGTGCATCCTAGAAAAAATAATTAAGTACAAATTTATAGAGAATTAAATTTCCTACAATTTTTATTTATTAGGTGTACAAAATGAAACTCAGCGACAGGGTAAATTTGAATTTAGATTTTAGCTGAGTTTCATTTTGTCCACCTAATATATGGGAAAGGGGAAGTATAACGGAGGGGACGTAAAACGGAGAGCGAAGTATATGGGGGGAAGTATAACGGAGGGGGAAGTATAATGGAACGAAAGTATGACGAAGGGAGGGAAAGTATAAAGGAGGGAAGAATAAGGAAGGGGAAAGTTTTTATTTTTTAAAAATTTTCAAACTTTTTTTTTCCAAAAATTTTCCAGGTTTTCCTTTTTTTTTGAAAAATTTTTTAAGTTATTTTTTTTCAAGGTAGAAATAATGGTCTCTTTGGCCTAGGGATGTACCTCTCGTAATGGGCGAAGTATGAAATTTCTCCCAACTATAAAAATTAATAATTAAAAAGTGGCAATTTTTTTACACAAAAAATTCTTTAAAAAATATAAGGAGTGATTGTTGAAAATTGGATTTACGGTTCGGCCGCAGCGAATTTTTTAAAATTTCAAACAGTCATATCTCCGCCATTTTTTCGAAATTCAAACATTCTTTTTCACCGGCTAGGGAAATTTTGATGAAAATCGGTTGAAAATTGTGGCCGTAAAGTGTTCCGGAAAAAAATGCTACGACCGGCCGGCACCACAAACAAAGTTGAGATCGGTAAAGATCGATTTGACCCTCCCCCGAAAACCCGACGTGGAGGGCATGACAATAACTTTAAGGAAGTTAAAAGGGGTCTAAATCTTAGACAACGGGAGAAATACTGTGAAAAACTCAAGAAAATCCACTAAAAAAGGGCTTCTTTGATTGAAATCTTAGAAAACACCCAAAATCTGGCAAAACAGTTTCTTTTATCATAAACTTTGCACACGTGCAAAGGCACGTGTGATTTTTTTTTTTTTGTTGCAAAAATACCGAGAAAGAAGCCCAAAAATTTGATGAAAAGCCGGTCTTTTTAGCTACATTAAAGTAAATTGATATTTTACTTTGTTTGGGTTATAAAAAAGACTTAATTAGATAATTAATTAACAAACAAAAGCGTAGTTGTCTGAGAGTTTACGTTGGGAAACTTCATTTTAAAGACTTAAGAGTTAAATAGGTGATAAATTTGCATTTTAAGAACTCATTTCGTGATTAGAATGAAAACTTAAGTGACTAATGTAGATGAGTACAATTTAGCTATAGAGGACGAGTCACGAATCTTCATAGTTTGAAAATGGAGTGAACTTCGACATTTCTTTCTCATTGTGGATTCTACTCACGAGACCTTTTGGGACACAATTAGAACGGATAGAAAACTTGACGTTTTGAATTCCAGATTTATAAAGGAGAGAAAAAAAAACGGAAGGGGGCAACACTCTGGCCAATTAAAGACGAAGAGACATTTTATTAAGGGGACTTGATTTTCATCTTTTTTCCTCTATGAACAAAGGATGCGAAAACGTGCACCTTGTAAAACCACAATTACGTCACGTAGTCTGTCGAACAACTGAAATTACCTTCCAATTTTTTCATGAACACCGAAGATCCCACAGAATTTGGTCTACAGGTAGTAGGGCACAATCGTAATCTTATAACTTTTGATTATGATTGTTATTTATAATTTTACCTGAAAATCCTATTTTTTTTTTCAAAAAGTTGTAGAAAAAAATCGTATTAGGTGTACAAAATGAAACTCAGCCACAGGGTAAATTTGAATTTTGTAGATTTTAGCCGAGGTTCATTTTGTACACCTAGTAGCTCATTTTTTCAAAATTTTAAACATTTTAGGCGTTAAAGTCCATCAAAAGTTGACCTTCTCCGTGTAAGAAGGTTATTGAAGTATAACCATTAAGAAGGTTAATTTTTAAAGTCTTGTAAATCGTAAACCGTTACAGATATTGAAAAAATGCACTAATAAAATCTGTTGGAAATTTAATCTCTTTAATTTTTATTCTATTCATTTTTTCTCTAGGACGCACTGTTTTCAAGATAAATTATTTAAAAAAAGTTATTTTCCGAAATGGTGCATCCTAGAAAAAATAATTAAGTACAAATTTATAGAGAATTAAATTTCCTACAATTTTTATTTACTTAATAGTGTACAAAATGAAACTCAGCCACAGGGTAAATTTGAATTTTGTAGATTTTAGCCGGTGGTGACACCGAGCCACCCGGAAATTCGATAATTGGGGATTTTGAGGCGGAACGAGGGAGCTATATCAAGAAAAAGAAGAGTTATTCTGCTAAAAGAAACTGAGGAAAACACAAAACGAAATGAATGATCCGCAGGCTACACCTAGCCAATGGGCCGTACGTTTCCCTCATATTACGGTCTAGTTCCTACACGGCGTTAAAGTCTCCGGAAAGACGGAAAAAGACGTCGTGCACGCTTATATTAGTCCATGAAGGCGGAAAATCGACGTGGATTATAACTCGTGTTACAGTTAGAAATGAAATCATTCGATCACCGTGCAATAGAGTCAGGACAATGCAGGAATGCTTAACAATCCTCGACTATACGAGTTTATTGTAGTAAGTAGCGGAGATCGCCGAGCCGCCTTGAATACAAAATGAATCGGCCGACGGTAAAATTTGCCAATCGATTCAAAATAGAATCGCGCGGGAGGTCTCCCTTTCAAATCCCATACATTATTTCCGATGGTATTATAACAATGATTTATTGGTTTTTAAAATTTTTTTAAAAATATAGGTGCGTCCTACTTTTTGGTGAGGATATTAGGATTCCCACCAACAGGTGAAAGGTACTCAAAATTCCGCCCGAGGCTCTCTCTATTCTATAATTTGCATTATCCAAAGCTAACGTTTTAAAGGAAAATGTGGCTGTATAGCATAGGAGGACCTGGCGGTTTAGAGAGTGGCTAAAGCCTGTCATTAGGTCCTCCCGTGACGCCTTCGTACTCAGAAGTCAATACGAAGAGGGAGAAAAATTCATATCCGACTAACGGTCTCAAAACCGCTTTTCTGGGGAGGAAAAAAAATTTTTATTCCATCCGCGCACCCGCCCTCGATACCGCAGTTTCAGTAAATAATGGATAAGGAGAGGAATGCTCTATTAAAATTTATAAACTCAGCAGAAATTATTTATTTTCCCCTAAACCCGAAGGTTTTTGAAGAACTTAAGCCTCTGGAGTCAAATTTTCTCGTCCTCATTTCCTATTTGGACTTAATTTGGACCATGACCTGGGTTAGAAGAATGACATCCTGGAGAAATTAATTTATTCATAGTATTGTTTGAGTTGCTTCTGAATAGGCGTCTAACATACTTAAAATTGCGTTTGTTCCACAAAACTATGAACAATTTGTCAATAAAGATTTTTTATGAGCCATCAAACATTTTATGGTGTGTACCAGCTGGAATTTAATCTATAGAAAGTGTGAAAACGCACATTTTGAAACTAATAATATATTTTATGGTCCAGAAATAAGTTAATTATTTTTTTAAATACCAGAAGAATTTCTGGCCTTGATTGTTTTCTGAAATCTTAGAAAACGCTAAAATGGGTGTTTCTCGGGAGAATCAACGAGGGAAAAAGTCATTAATCCGCTTAAGAAGTGGTTTCGTTTTCTGAAATCTTAGAAAACGCTAAAATGGGTGTTTCTCGAGAGAGTCAACGAGGGAAAAAGTCATTAATCCGCTAAAAAAGTGGTTTTGTTTTCTAAAAACTTAGATAACACTAAAATGGGTGATTCTCGGGGGAATCGACGAGGGAAAAAAAGTCAATAATCCGCTAAAAAAGTGGATTGTTTTCTGAAATCTTAGAAAACGCTAAAATGGGTGTTTTCGGGAGAATCAACGAGGAAAAAAAGTCAAATAATCCGCTGAAAAAGTGGTTTTTGTTTTCTGAAATCTTAGAAAACGCTAAAATGGGTGTTTCTCGGGGAATCGACGAGGAAAAAAAGTCATTAATCCGCTAAAAAAGTGGTTTTGTTTTCTGAAATCTAAGAAAACGCTAAAATGGGTGTTTCTCGGGAGAATCAACGAGGAAAAAAGTCATTAATCCGCTAAAAAAGTGGTTTTGTTTTCTGAAATCTTAAAACGCTAAAATGGGTGTTTCTCAGGGGAATCAATGAGGGAAAAAGTCAAAAAAGTAAGGGAAAAAGTCCGCTAAAGAAGTCGTATTATTTTTGAAATCTTAGAAAACGCTAAAATGGGTGTTTCTCGGGAGAATCAACGAGGGAAAAAGTCATTAATCCGCTAAGAAGTGGTTTCGTTTTCTGAAATCTTAGAAACGCTAAAATGGGTGTTTCTCGAGAGTCAACGAGGGAAAAAGTCATTAATCCGCTAAAAAAGTGGTTTTGTTTTCTAAAAACTTAGATAACACTAAAATGGGTGATTCTCGGGGGAATCGACGAGGGAAAAAAGTCAATAATCCGCAAAATTGGTGTTTTTTCGGGGGAATCAACGAGGAAAAAGTCATTAATCCGCTAATAAAGTGGTTTTGTTTTCTGAAATCTTAGAAAACGCTAAAATCGGTGTTTCTCGGAGAAACAACGAGGAAAAAGTCAAATAATCCGCTAAAAAGTGGATTTGTTTTCTGAAATCTTAGAAAACGCTAAAATGGGTGTTTCTCGAGAATCAACGAGAAAAAAGTCTAATCCGCTAAAAAAGTGGTTTTGTTTCTGAAATCATAGAAAACGCTAAAATGGGTGTTTCTCGGCAGAAAGACGAAGAGAAAGTTGCCAAACATCCTGTAAAAAAGGGCTTTATTTTAATGAAAAATTGGGATAATCCCAAAAGGGTGTTTCTCATGAAAAAAAAAAAAACCAAAAAACTGGCGAAAATCATGCAATACAATGTTTCTTCTTCGGATATCTTGGAAAATGACCAAAATTCTGGTATAAAAGGGGTTTCTTTTTCGAAAATCCTGGAAAAACATAAAAGAATAAAGGCTTGCCTTGATTCGTGTAAATTTTGAAGATTGATGCCTTTAATAAAGCGGAAATTCAATTTTAATTATGAAATAGCGGAAACTGACGATTTTCTTCCCCCCAAAAAAGTAACAGACTACCGAAATTCTCACATAGGCCTTTCCAATTAAGAGTACAAGTTAAATTAGCATAAACGTCCGTAAACTGAGAAAAGTGGGATAAGAAGAAACGTTGAACTCAAAATTATTTCGGGTTTTAACACAAACGGGTGGAAAACAAGAGGCGTGTTTGTGAGGAGGGAAAAATGAGGCCCCCCTCGTCATTCTTCGATAAACAGCTGATTCACGACTCGAGACCGCCTTAAGCTTGAATAGAATTACGTTAAGGAGAATAACGATGGGTGTAGACGGTGGGGGTATCGTCAGGCAATACAAGCCGAATTTTAAAATGAGGCACGCTTGACCCTGAGGCGCTCTTCGGTTATTACTTTCTCAACTACAAAGGGAGAGAATTGGCAACAATCTTGATGGATGCTGATGATAACAGTGAGGATTCCCCGTCATCAGAGCCAAAAACCGGCTGAAAAAAAATTGAGCTAAGATTTGGTCCCTTAATCCAGACTTGATTAAAATCTTTTTCTCTCTTTCCTGCTAGAAAGGTTAAATAAAAATTTTTTCGATCAGAATTCCGGCTCTTTTTTTTTTTTGGCGTCCGGTCCCCGTCTTACATGCGGTTTCATTCTGTGGCGGTCAATGACTTTCTTTTGATTGATCTCTTGCTCATTTCTTCCTCTCCCTCTTATTCACCGTCTCTTCTACCGGTGTTTCACCGGAGGCTCACGCGAGATTCAATGTCAACCAGATATTTCGGCAAGTGTCTCATGGTCAAGGGGAAACCGCAACACACTTTCTATTTTCTTTGCTCATCTATTACGTAAGTCTGAAGATGGCTTCCCCTCAAAAATTTAAAATTAAGCTCTAGAAAAAGTGGTCATTTTGACCCTTTAAGACCTATTGAGAAAATTAAAACGAGCTCCGATTGCCTAAAATCATAGAAGACCGAAATAATCTCATTTAATCTTTTAGTAAACCAACCAAAATACCGTAAAAACTGCTGCTTTTCGACCGAGGAAAACGCCTGAAAACTAGCTAAAAAGGAAATTTTTGTCCAAAACGCTCGAAAAATTGGGACAGCTTGTTTTTTTCGGCTAAAACGTCGAGGAAAATCCAAAAAAAATTGTCAAAACGAGGATCGAGAAGGCACTGGATACGGAGGGTAATATTAGGTGCACAAAATGAAACTCGGCTAAAATCTAGAAAATTCAAATTTACCCTGGCTGAGTTTCATTTTGTACACCTAATAAATAAAAATTGTAGGAAATTTAATTCTCTATAATTTGTACTTAATTTTTTTTTCTAGGATGCACCATTTCGGAAAATAATTTTTTTTAAAATAAATTTATCTCGAAAACAGTGCGTCCTAGAGAAAAAATGAATAGAATAAAATTAAAGAGAATTGAATTTCCAACAGATTTTATTTAGTGCATTTTTTCAATATCTGTAACGGTTTACGATTTACAAGCCTTTAAAATTAACCTTCTTAATGGTTATACTTCAATAACCTTCTTACACGGAGAAGGTCAACTTTGATGGACTTTAACGCCTAAAATGTTTAAAATTTTGAAAAAAGAACTACTAGGTGTACAAAATGAACTCGGCTAAAATCTACAAAATTCAAATTTACCCTGTGGCCGAGTTTCATTTTGTACACCTAAATACTGCCATAAATACTACCACAATACTGTTTGAGAAGATTACTGACGCTTATAGGCTATTTTTGAAGGAAAACGCCTGAAAACTCCGCAAAAAGGAAGTTTTTGGCCTAAAAACCATGAAAAACGTTCAAAAATCGAAATAGCCATGTTTATCTGCTATTCAATTTATTTTTTCAAAAACAGTGAAAAACTAAAAAAAAAATTTGCAAAAAGAGAGTTTCTTAGTTTAAAAAAGTAAGGAAAACTTTGGAAGCTCTGGTAAAAACAGGGCTTCTCGGTCCAACCAATGAAAACTTTGGAAAAAAATCTGAAAATTTAGTAAAATGGGGTTTGTTCGACGAATCGTAGCATTTAGGAAGAAGGGTATTTTCGGAAAAAAAAAACTGGGGAAAACTCCTTTAAATTAAAAAAAAATGTTAAAATTCTAAGTTCATAATTTTAGCCATTCATAACTTTTATCTTTTTTATACCAAAAACCATAGAGGAATTCTCTGAAATTCAGTAAAATGGGTGATTTTCGACCAGAAAAACGAGGTTTTCCCATCCGAAAAATGAGGAAATGGGTTTTTTTTTTCGGATAAAAAAATAACCAAGGAAAAAGACGGTAAATCTTTTTAAAGGGCTACGCCGGAGGACCGAAGAAGAGCAGCGGGAAGTCAGTTCCGAAGCGAAGCCACCGTGGGCGTTTTTCTTTCGAAAGTTATAACGGCTTCTTACATTTTAAAAGACGCGATGGTCCAATAATATTAGTCGGTCTAATAAATATCATATCTTTAATAATCATAAACTTTACGCATCCCCCTTTCTCTTTACCTCGTCATTCCGAAAGGCAAGTTTGAGGCCCCTTTTCATCAGTCGGCCGCCCCGGAGGCAACTCGAATTTATTCAAAAGGCTCCGTCACGTACTTTTATTGGCCGTATTTAATAGGACGATAAATTTATTATAAAAATTCCTTCTGAAACTCGCTAAACAAATACCTTTCAGTTTTAATGATCCAGACTACTATGAATAATCTTCGCCCGGAAACAACCGCTTAGTATTTATTGTTTTTTTGGCTTTTATGGCAGTGATTATTTTTTAATCTTCCTCCAATTTTATAACTTGGGAAAATTCCGGATGGGAGAATAGTAAGGGATCCTGTGAATGGCGATGGAATGAATGGGCCTCAGATACTCAATCCTTACGTCACGACCGAATTTAAGTGTTACGTCACCCTCAGAAAACAGGGTTGGGAGTCCGGTCTGAGGAGGCCTTCTGAAGGGGTTTTAACCCTGAAGAAAAAAAGTCCGGCAGACTGCTTGGGGACTTGTGTAACCTTCTAGAATAAAAAACGAATGAGAAGATGGAGAACGAAAAAAAATTTATGCCCCAAGGTCAAGTTTTGAGTTGGTCTAATTATTACGAGAAACTCCGGTATTTATTAATCAGCGAGTAGCCCAACCCAAATCTCATTTTCATCCCGATTTTCGACGGTTCTTTTAAAAAATGTTGACTAAAAAAGGGACTCCAAAAGTCCATTTGATTCTAGAAAATTTTTCAAAAAATAAAAAAAAACCCTAAAAAAATTTTTCAACGAAAAAATGACTAAGCACAAAATTTTTCTACGTACAGTTTTCTACAAAACATTTAAATAAAGTTTTTCTCTAGAGTGGATAGTTTCAAAGATATGGAGGAAATCAAGATGCCAAAAACAGTGAAAATTTTATGATTATTTCGTAAAAAACTCAAAAACCATTACTTCTAGCGAAAAAAACAGTTAAGTACAAAATTAATCTACGTCCAATTTTCTATGAAAAAGTCAAATTAAGTTTTTCTCTGGGATGAACAGTGTGGACGATATGGATGAAAATAGGAAAAGACAGATTTTTTCTTAAAGAGGAAATCGAAGATGCCAAAAAAAGTGAAAATTTTATGATTATTTCGTAAAAAAACTAAAAAATCATTGATTCTAGCGAAAAAAACAGTTAAGTACAAAATTAATCTACGTCCAATTTTCTATGAAAAAGTCAAATTAGGTTTTTCTTTGAGATGAATAGTGTGGAAGATATGGATGAAAATAGGAAAAAACTCAAAAAACTCAAAAACCATTAATTCTAGCGAAAAAACAGTTAAGAACAAAATTAATCTACGTCCTTTTCTATGAAAAAGTCAAATTAAGTTTTTCTTTGAGATGAATAGTGTGGAAGATATGGATGAAAATAGGAAAAAACTCAAAAAACTCAAAAACCATTAATTCTAGCGAAAAAACAGTTAAGTACAAAATTAATCTACGTCCAATTTTCTATGAAAAAGTCAAATTAAGTTTTTCTTTGAGATCAACAGTGTGGAAGATATAGATGAAAATAGGAAAAGACAGATTTTTTCTTAAATTTTGTTTAAAAAAATAGGTTAGGTTATATAGGTTATATTCGAAGAGGAAAAGGGCCGAGAAAGGAGGCCAATCCAGAAAAAAAGGGCCAAATCCATTAATGATGGCCCAATCGAAAAAAATTTATTGATTCCTTAAACAAGTTATTGTTTTACCCTCCGCGTCGAGTTTGTGAGGAGTCATTCAGATTCCGTAGAGGAAAACTGATAGATCTCTGCCGCATGAGGTTGTCAGTGGTGCCGGCCGTCCGTCTCTTTCTGGCCGGCTTCACGGCCGAATTTCCATCCGATTTTCACCTTTGCACAAATTTTGGGCATTTTGAAATTCTGGACACCTTAGGCCTTAAATAAATAATTTTTACGGGACGATCTTTATATTTCAGATGGAACGCTTCCAGGTTATAAAAAATGACCATAAAAAAAATTGATGATTTTATGGCGCTAGTGTCGGAAAATCGATAAATCCGGAAAAAACACAAGCAACTAGTCACTAGGTTTTTATTAATATTTTTTTTAAATTATCATAAACATTCCATAAGGATTATAATAAATTATTTTTTTATTATTACCTTACGCTTAGCTTGGGAAAATTTTTCAAACTGTTTCTCCTGTCGTTAATTTCTCTTAAACCAGACAAGAATGAATTGGCTATAAATACTACCTCGTAAAATGAGGCAAAACTACCAGCGATCTCAAACTTTATTTTTTAAAAACAACAATAAAAAGAAGTAGGGAATTTCACATTCGATTTTAATCTATATTTGGGAAAAAAATTAAAATTGGGTGTTTAGGAAAGGGGTCGTGGAGTTATACCAACTTAAAGTTTAAAAAATATCCCTGAAATAATTCCCTGCCATTTTAAAGCCCTAACCTATTTTTTTTTAAAGCAAAATTTAAGAAAAAATCGGTCTTTTCCTATTTTCATCCATATCTTCCACACTGTTCATCTCAAAGAAAAACTTAATTTGACTTTTTCATAGAAAATTGGACGTAGATTAATTTTGTACTTAACTGTTTTTTCGCTAGAATTAATGGTTTTTGAGTTTTTTACGAAATAATCATAAAATTTTCACTTTTTTTGGCATCTTCGTTTTTTTTAAAAGCAGGAACATTGTGTTTACTTAAGCCTTAATACAGCGTAGTTGTTTCGTTTACTCTTTCTGGGCAAATAGGGCGTTTTTTGTGCGCAAAATACTCAAAAGTTCGGACAAGAGGTTTACTCGTCCGAAAGCCGACGAAGAGGGCAAAAAAACTAAGCCCAAAGATTGAGAAAAAATCCGGCAAAAAGAGGTTTTTGGGGTGAAAGAAAGGATAGCACCCGAAAATCCCGTAACGAGGTGTTTAGTCAAGAAAAATGCAAAAAAAGGACTAGTTTGAAGAGCTTCCAACGAATACTTCCTTAAAGAGAAGTTAAAATATAGGAGGGGAAAGTATAACGGGGGAGTATAAAGGAGGGGAAGTATAAGGGAGGGGAAGTATAACGGAGGGGAAAGTATAACGGGGGGAGTATAAAAAAGCGGAAGAATAGGGAGGGGAAGTATAACGGAGGGGGAAGTATAAGGAAGGGGAAGAATAACGGATGGGGAAGTACAAGGGAGGGGAAGTATAAAGGAGGGGGAAGTATAAGGGAGGGGAAGTGTAACGGAGGGGGAAGTTTTTTTTTTTTTTTTTTCAAAAACTTTTTAAGTTTTTTTTTCGAAAATTTTTCTAAACTTAGAACATTTTTTGATACTTTTATCAAGGTAGAACTAATGGGATTTTTGCCCAAGGGAGGTCCCTCTCGTAAGGGGTGGACGTATGAAATTTTTCCCCACAAAAATGATAATTAATGTAGAAAATTGATAATTTTTTACACCAAAAATTTTTCTAAAATATAAGGAGTAATTGGTGAAAATTTGGTGAAAATAGGGACAACGGTTCGGCAGTAGCGCAGTTTTAAAATTTCAAACGTGCACATCTTCGCCATTTTTTCGAAATTCAAAAACCACAGACGATAATTTCTTGTTCAACTATTCAGGATGGTTGTGTGAAAATTTGGTGAAAATCGGTTGGAAACTGTAGCCGTAAAATGTTCCGGAAAAAATGCTACGGACGGACGGCCGGTGATCAATGATTTGACCCTCCGGGTCTGGAAGACCCTTCACCGAAAACCCGACGTGGAATAACTTCTTTAAGGAAGTAAAAAATCAGGTTAAAATTATCTAAGAAATGAAAGAACGAGAAAAACGACAGAAATGTTTGGAAAAAAAGGGTTTCTCGGTTAAAAATCTAAAGAAAAATCCGCTCCACAGAGAGTTTCCCGGCAGAAATCCGCTCAAATTGAGGATTCTTGGGTAAAGAACGACGAAAATACGGCGAAAAGGGAGTTTATCGGCCTAAAGAACGATGAAAATATCCAAAAATTCCTTAAAAATGGGTTTTCTCGGTCGAAAGATGCTATCTTTTCTTCCTGTTTTTACGTCCTAAAAAGAAAACAACTCAAAAACTAATTTACCTGAAACGATTTCAAGGTAGTCAAAAAAAAAACGCTTCTTCTGTCTTTAAAAATAACGATGATACTTAAGTGATAACCACGGCACTAAATATCGTCCAATTTATTAAAAAGCATCGCAAATTAATTGGACACACGAGTGAAGAGCGTACACGAACTTCGTGATCCTAAACCTGCTTTATTAGAGACGTTCTTTTCCAAGAAAAAAGAGCCTCCGCGCTGGGCGACGTCAAAAGACGAAATTTCAATGATTAAAAATCATCGGCGCTTAAATGATAGTAGACGATTAACGTCAATTAGCGTTTGAATCTGCGGAAAAGGATACGTTGTGGGTGTAGGTACAAGATCGAAGAGGGGGGGGGGGAATCTTGTTTAATGGAACGCAGTAATTCAGAAGCCGTTTAAGGTAAATTGAACTGATAGAAAACAACTCTTATAATTATTACGATACCCGATCATTTGTTGAGACGGAAAGGATTTAGAAGAGTTAAAAAAAAAAATTAAAATAAATAAACACACAAAGTAGGAGATTAGGCAGTAGCTGTACAACTGGTTTTGATTTTTAATTTTAAAAAATCGACAATTTAAACTTCCTCAAAGGGATATTTCTGTAACTCCCTCCCTTCAAAAGTAGAAGAAAACCGAACTTGTTGTCTTGGTGCCAGCCGGCCGTCCGCAGTTTTTTTTCCAGAAATAGGATGTAAAACATTTGATTCAAAAAAACAGATTCCAGACAATAGTAAACGCCTAAAAAGGGTGTTTCTCGGACAAAAGTCCGTGGAAAACTGCAAAAAGGGGGTTTTTGAGGCGAATGCCGTGAAAAAAAAGATGAAAATTCTATAACTTGGTGTTAGATCTAGAAGAATTCCTCAAAATTCAATAAAATGGTGTTTTTTGGCCTGTAGACTGTGGAAAAGAGCTTAAAATGGCGTTTCTCGGGCAAAAGGCCGAGGACAACTGCAAAAAGGGGGTTTTGAGGCAAAGTACCGTGAAAAAAAAAGCTGAAAAATTCTATAACTGGGTGTTAGATCTAGAATTCCTCAAAATTCAATAAAATGGTGTTTTTTGGCCTAAAGACAAAGGAAAAAAAAAAAAAAAAAAAAAAAAAAAATCAAAAATGGCGTTTCTCGGGCAAAAGGCTGAGGAAAACTGCAAAAAGGGGGTTTTTGAGGAAAAATGCCGTGAAAAAAAAAAATTGCCAAATTCTATAACTGAGTGTTAGATCTCGAAGAATTCCTCAAAATTCAATAAATTTATGTTTTTTGGCCTATAGACAGCGGAAAAGAACCAAAAATGGCGTTTCTCAGGCAAAAGGCCGTGGAAAACTGCAAAAAGGGGGTTTTTGAGGCAAAGTACCGTGAAAAAAAAGCAGAAAAATTCTATAACTGGGCGTTAGATCTAGAAAAATTCCTCAAAATTCAATAAAATGGTGTTTTTTGGCCTGCAGACAGTGGAGAAGAACTTAAAGTGGCGTTTCTCGGGCAAAAGGCCGAGGAAAACTGCAAAAAGGGGGGTTTCTGAGGAAAAATGCCGTGAAAAAAAAAAAAAATTGCCAAATTCTATAACTGAGTGTTAGATCTCGAAGAATTCCTCAAAATTCAATAAAATGATGTTTTTTGGCCTATAGACAGCGGAAAAGAACCAAAAATGGCGTTTCTCAGGCAAAAGGCCGAGGAAAACTGCAAAAAGGGAGTTTTTGAGGTAAAGTACCGTGAAAAAAAAAGCTGAAAAATTCTATAACTGGGTGTTAGATCTCGAAGAATTCCTCAAAATTCAATAAATGGTGTTTTTTGGCCTAAAGACAAAGGAAAAAAAAAAAAAAAATCAAAAATGGCGTTTCTCGGGCAAAAGGCTGAGGAAAACTGCAAAAAGGGGGTTTTTGAGGAAAAATGCCGTGAAAAAAAAAATTGCCAAATTCTATAACTGAGTGTTAGATCTCGAAGAATTCCTCAAAATTCAATAAAATGATGTTTTTTGGCCTATAGACAGCGGAAAAGAACAAAAAATGGCGTTTCTCAGGTAAAAGGCCGTGGAAAACCGCAAAAAGGGGGGTTTTGCCCTGGTTCCCCAGCTTTTTACTGCTTCCAAACTTATTCCTCAAAGCGGGACATTTGGTCTATAGGGACAACAGGACGTTCAAAAGCGGGACTGTCCCGCCGTTTCTCTTTTTATCCACGATGTTCCATTTTTATAGTTTCCTTGTTCAAATTTTAAGTTGATAAAAAACAAGTTTTTAAAACCGTTATCTTAAATCTGAGACAGTAAAATTACACATGTATGATCATAAGAATCGTGTTTGTTTTTTAAAAATTCCCTGGACATAACACTTAACAAGTATGAGCTGTGAAAAATCTCGGCTCTGATTTATCTAAATCTAGGGTACGCTACGGACAATGAACTAGTTCATGCAAATGAACGGAAAAAAAGTAAAAACGGTCACTTTTTCCTCGTCGAACAAGGCCTATTTATGCAAAGAATGCGTGAAAAGATGACTTTCTTAAAAACGGCTTTTTGTTATTTTTACAAATATGGGTTGAGATTTGTGGTTTACCAAAAAAACAGGGTTGTAATCTAATTTATTTACAATGGTTACAAAATTAGGATTGCAGATTTATTGAAATTTGTGGGAAAGAACAGTTTTTATGTCTGGAGGGGGCGTTTCACGAAATAACCCGTCTAAAAACGGTGTTTACAGAGACAAGACTGTAAAAAATGCGGTGTTTTTTGGCCTATAGAAAGTGGAAAAGTACTAAAAAGGTGTTTCTGGGGCAAAACACGGATGAAATATGGCCAAAAATTCTATAAAAAGGGTATTAATTAGGAGGTAGTGGGGCGCGGGGGGGGGGGGGGTGCCGTATAAATGGATCGTTTGTCCACCTTCCCGCAGTGTCCATAATACCGTCAAATGAAAGTCAAGTAAAAAAAAAAGTCTAGGAGAATGAAAAATAAGGAAATAGTCCACCTGATGAGGCGTATTACGCCGAAACCGGTCGTGGAATATCCGTTTTTTTCATTCTTTCTCCCTCTGTAACTTTTAATAGTAAAAAGGGTATTTCTAGACCAAAAGACTTTTAAATAAAAATGGATGTTTTCGGGAAGAAAAGGGGCAAAACATCCACAAAATGAGTGGTTTTTGGGCAATAGACAATAGTAAACGCCTAAAAAGGGTGTTTCTCGGACAAAAGTCCGTGGAAAACTGCAAAAAGGGGGTTTTTGTGGCAAATGCCGTGAAAAACAAATCGCCAAATTCTATAACTTGGTGTTAGACCTAGAAGAATTCCTCAAAATTCAATAAAATGGTGTTTTTTGGCCTATAGACAGTGGAAGAGGTTAAAATGGCGTTTCTCGGGCAAAAAGCCGTGGAAAACTGCAAAAAAGTGGGTTTTTGAGGCAAAGTACTGTGAAAAAAAAGCTGAAAAATTCTATAACTGGGAGTTAGATCTCTAAAATGGGTGTTTTTTGGAAGAAAAGGGGCAAAACACCTACAAAATGAGTGGTTTTTGGCAATTAAAACGCCTAAATAGCCGAAAAAAATTAGTTTTTTGGGCAGTAGGCAATAGTAAACGTCTAAAAAGGGTGTTTCTCGGACAAAAGTCCGTGGAAAACTGCAAAAAGGGGGTTTTTGAGGCAAATGCCGTGAAAAACAAATCGCCGAATTCTATAACTTGGTGTTAGATCTAGAAGAATTCCTCAAAATTCATTAAAGTGGTATTTTTTGGCCTATAGACAGTGGAAGAGGTTAAAATGGCGTTTCTCGGGCAAAAGGCCGAGGAAAACTGCAAAAAGGGGGTTTTGAGGGAAAATGCCGTGAAAAAAAAAAAATCGCCAAATTCTATAACTGGGTGTTAGATCTAGAAGAATTCCTCAAAATTCAATAAAATGGTGTTTTTTGGCGTATAGACAGTGCAGAAGAGCTTAAAATGGCGTTTCTCGGGCAAAGGGTCGTGGAAAACTGCAAAAAGAGGGGTTTTCAGGCAAAGTACCGTGAAAAAAAGCTGAAAATTTCTATAACTGGGTGTTAGATCTCTAAAATGGGTGTTTTTTGGAAGAAAAGGGGCAAAACACCTACAAAATGAGTGGTTTTTGGCAATTAAAACGCCTAAATAGCCGAAAAAAATTAGTTTTTTGGGCAATAGACAAAAGTAAACGTCTAAAAAGGGTGTTTCTCGGACGAAAGTAAGTGGAAAACTTCAAAAAGGGGGTTTTTGAGGCAAAACGCCGTGAAAAAAAAAATCGCCAAATTCTATAACTGGGTGTTCGATCTAGAAGAATTCCTCAAAATTCAATAAAATGGTGTTTTTTTTGGCCTAAAGACAATGGAAAAAATCAAAAATGGCGTTTCTCGGGCAAAAGGCCGTAGAAAAATGAGTGTTTTTGACCAATTGAAACTCCCTAATATTCCGGGGGGGGGGGGGTAGTTTTTGGCCAATAGACAATAGAAAACTACTAAAAGGGGTGTTTCTCGGGCAAAAGGCCGAGGAAATCTGCAAAAAGAGGGTTTTTGAGGCAAAGTACCGTGAAAAAAAAGCTGAAAAATTCTATAACTGGGTGTTAGATCTAGAAGAATTCCTCTAAGTTCAATAAAATGGTGTTTTTTGGCCTAAAGACAATCAAAAAGAATCTAAAATGGCGTTTCTCGGGCAAAAGGCCGTAGAAAAATGAGTGTTTTTGACCAATTGAAACTCCCTAATTTCCCGTGGGGAGGGGGGGGGGGGGGGGATCGTTTTTGGCCAATAGACAATAGAAAACTACTAAAAATGGCGTTTCTCGGGCAAAAGGCCGAGGAAATTTTCAAAAAGAGGGTTTTGAGGCAAAGTACCGTGAAAAAAAAGCTGAAAAATTCTATAACTGGGTGTTAGATCTAGAAGAATTCCTTTAAGTTCAATAAAATGGTGTTTTTTGGCCTATAGACAGTGGAAGAGGTTAAAATGGCGTTTCTCGGGCAAAAAGCCGTGGAAAACTGCAAAAAAGTGGGTTTTTGAGGCAAAGTACTGTGAAAAAAAGCTGAAAAATTCTATAACTGGGAGTTAGATCTCTAAAATGGGTGTTTTTTGGAAGAAAAGGGGCAAAACACCTACAAAATGAGTGGTTTTTGGCAATTAAAACGCCTAAATAGCCGAAAAAAATTAGTTTTTTGGGCAGTAGGCAATAGTAAACGTCTAAAAAGGGTGTTTCTCGGACAAAAGTCCGTGGAAAACTGCAAAAAGGGGGTTTTTGAGGCAAATGCCGTGAAAAACAAATCGCCGAATTCTATAACTTGGTGTTAGATCTAGAAGAATTCCTCAAAATTCATTAAAGTGGTATTTTTTGGCCTATAGACAGTGGAAGAGGTTAAAATGGCGTTTCTCGGGCAAAAGGCCGAGGAAAACTGCAAAAAGGGGGTTTTGAGGGAAAATGCCGTGAAAAAAAAAAAATCGCCAAATTCTATAACTGGGTGTTAGATCTAGAAGAATTCCTCAAAATTCAATAAAATGGTGTTTTTTGGCGTATAGACAGTGCAGAAGAGCTTAAAATGGCGTTTCTCGGGCAAAGGGTCGTGGAAAACTGCAAAAAGAGGGGTTTTCAGGCAAAGTACCGTGAAAAAAAGCTGAAAATTTCTATAACTGGGTGTTAGATCTCTAAAATGGGTGTTTTTTTGGAAGAAAAGGGGCAAAACACCTACAAAATGAGTGGTTTTTGGCAATTAAAACGCCTAAATAGCCGAAAAAAATTAGTTTTTTGGGCAATAGACAAAAGTAAACGTCTAAAAAGGGTGTTTCTCGGACGAAAGTAAGTGGAAAACTTCAAAAAGGGGGTTTTTGAGGCAAAACGCCGTGAAAAAAAAAATCGCCAAATTCTATAACTGGGTTCCTCTAAGTTCAATAAAATGGTGTTTTTTGGCCTAAAGACAATCAAAAGAATCTAAAATGGCGTTTCTCGGGCAAAAGGCCGTAGAAAAATGAGTGTTTTTGACCAATTGAAACTCCCTAATTTCCCGTGGGGAGGGGGGGGGGATCGTTTTTGGCCAATAGACAATAGAAAACTACTAAAAATGGCGTTTCTCGGGCAAAAGGCCGAGGAAATTTTCAAAAAGAGGGTTTTTGAGGCAAAGTACCGTGAAAAAAAAGCTGAAAAATTCTATAACTGGGTGTTAGATCTAGAAGAATTCCTTTAAGTTCAATAAAATGGTGTTTTTTGGCCTATAGACAGCGGAAAAGAACAAAAAATGGCGTTTCTCAGGCAAAAGGCCGTGGAAACCGTCTGAAAAGGGTGTTTGTTGGTAAAAAGACTGAAGGAAATCGCCCAAAAAAGGACAACTCTGGTGTTTCTAGAACTTCTAAAATTGGTGCTTTCTGGCCGTTGTAAAGATGAGATGGGGCGGAATGTTTGGACTCTTCTATCTGAAATGCTACAAAGAGAATTTGACCCAAAAAGACTTCTACTTCACTTTCTTTAGTCGTTAATTTGTTAGTTTAGTTAAATGCTTTTCAAGTAGATTTCCATTATTTTGTTCCAGTTTTATTAAAATCGTTGGTAGATTGGCCTTGTTAGAACGAAGAAAACGCCCGGTAGTTAATATGCGAGGTCCGGCACCATTTTGGGACTACAATACGGAGGATTCCTCCACGTACACGAGACTCTCCCGTTTTATAAAAAACGAAAATTAGATTTTAAAAAGGGCTTAAAGAGACAACAATGGTTTGAAAAGAATGTTGACCCTCGAGTCAGGTTTAACTCTGATTATGGTAAATAATTATCTACGCCGGAGTCTACTTGGATAAGGACACACCCGTGTACCAGAATTACGGTGGTAACGGTAACGGTATAAAGGCTGGAGGACAAGGCTTCAAAGAGGGCAATACTCGCACTTACTTCACGACACGAATCGCTGGGAAAGAGAAAGAGAGAGAGAAAAAAATCACTTTTTAGATATCCTTCATCCAATCAATCTTTTATTTATATCCACCTGTTATTTTCCAATAAATTATAGCCTCTATTTTACATTTGATTGACACATAATAGAAAAGTCACGGTAAATATTTGAATAAGTTTCTGGCATATAAGAAATGCCCGAGTTTTTGAAAAAAATGCGTTCCGCTCGACGGGCAACTATTCCACTGAATCTAAAAAATGTGTGTTTTTACTGTAGGTATTCGGGCTATCCGGATTTCGGCTCCCTGAAGGCTGGCTTCTAGGAAGATATCTTATTTAATAAAAGACCTTTTAGGAGAGAAATAGTTCTCCGTGGCCGAGGGGATTAATTGCGGCCTTTCCTTTATTTTGGCGGAACAAAGGTCGTGGGTTCGATTCCCACACTGGAGAAATGGCCAAATGAGCAAGAAAATTTTCTAAAATTTCGGTTTTAAGGCTTGAAGAGGCCAGAAAATTGGAGAAGGGTCCCAAAAGTCCAGTAAAAACGGGTTTCCTCGTTTAATGGCCAAATGAGCAAGAAAATTTTCTAAAATTTCGGTTTTAAGGCTTGAAGAGGCCAGAAAAATTGGAGAAGGGTCCCAAAAGTCCAGTAAAAACGGTTTCCTCGTTTAATGGCCAAATGAGCAAGAAAATTTTCTAAAATTTCGGTTTAAGGCTTGAAGAGGCCAGAAAAATTGGAGAAGGGTCCCAAAAGTCCAGTAAAAACGGGTTTCCTCGTTTAATGGCCAAATGAGCAAGAAAATTTTCTAAAATTTCGGCTTTAAGGCTTGAAGAGGCCAGAAAAATTGGAGAAGGGTCCCAAAAGTCCAGTAAAAACGGGTTTCCTCGTTTAATGGCCAAATGAGCAAGAAAATTTTCTAAAATTTCGGCTTTAAGGCTTGAAGAGGCCAGAAAAATTGGAGAAGGGTCCCAAAAGTCCAGTAAAAACGGGTTTCCTCGTTTAATGGCCAAATGAGCAAGAAAATTTTCTAAAATTTCGGTTTTAAGGCTTGAAGAGGCCAGAAAAATTGGAGAAGGGTCCCAAAAGTCCAGTAAAAACGGGTTTCCTCGTTTAATGGCCAAATGAGCAAGAAAATTTTCTAAAATTTCGGTTTTAAGGCTTGAAGAGGCCACAAAAATTGGAGAAGGGTCCCAAAAGTCCAGTAAAAACGGGTTTCCTCGTTTAATGGCCAAATGAGCAAGAAAATTTTCTAAAATTTCGGTTTTAAGGCTTGAAGAGGCCAGAAAAATTGGAGAAGGGTCCCAAAAGTCCAGTAAAAACGGGTTTCCTCGTTTAATGGCCAAATGAGCAAGAAAATTTTCTAAAATTTCGGTTTTAAGGCTTGAAGAGGCCACAAAAATTGGAGAAGGGTCCCAAAAGTCCAGTAAAAACGGGTTTCCTCGTTTAATGGCCAAATGAGCAAGAAAATTTTCTAAAATTTCGGTTTTAAGGCTTGAAGAGGCCAGAAAAATTGGAGAAGGGTCCCAAAAGTCCAGTAAAAACGGGTTTCCTCGTTTAATGGCCAAATGAGCAAGAAAATTTTCTAAAATTTCGGTTTTAAGGCTTGAAGAGGCCAGAAAAATTGGAGAAGGGTCCCAAAAGTCCAGTAAAAACGGGTTTCCTCGTTTAATGGCCAAATGAGCAAGAAAATTTTCTAAAATTTCGGTTTTAAGGCTTGAAGAGGCCAGAAAAATTGGAGAAGGGTCCCAAAAGTCCAGTAAAAACGGGTTTCCTCGTTTAATGGCCAAATGAGCAAGAAAATTTTCTAAAATTTCGGTTTTAAGGCTTGAAGAGGCCAGAAAAATTGGAGAAGGGTCCCAAAAGTCCAGTAAAAACGGTTTCCTCGTTTAATGGCCAAATGAGCAAGAAAATTTTCTAAAATTTCGGTTTTAAGGCTTGAAGAGGCCACAAAAATTGGAGAAGGGTCCCAAAAGTCCAGTAAAAACGGGTTTCCTCGTTTAATGGCCAAATGAGCAAGAAAATTTTCTAAAATTTCGGTTTTAAGGCTTGAAGAGGCCAGAAAAATTGGAGAAGGGTCCCAAAAGTCCAGTAAAAACGGGTTTCCTCGTTTAATGGCCAAATGAGCAAGAAAATTTTCTAAAATTTCGGTTTTAAGGCTTGAAGAGGCCACAAAAATTGGAGAAGGGTCCCAAAAGTCCAGTAAAAACGGGTTTCCTCGTTTAATGGCCAAATGAGCAAGAAAATTTTCTAAAATTTCGGTTTTAAGGCTTGAAGAGGCCAGAAAAATTGGAGAAGGGTCCCAAAAGTCCAGTAAAAACGGGTTTCCTCGTTTAATGGCCAAATGAGCAAGAAAATTTTCTAAAATTTCGGTTTTAAGGCTTGAAGAGGCCAGAAAAATTGGAGAAGGGTCCCAAAAGTCCAGTAAAAACGGGTTTCCTCGTTTAATGGCCAAATGAGCAAGAAAATTTTCTAAAATTTCGGTTTTAAGGCTTGAAGAGGCCAGAAAAATTGGAGAAGGGTCCCAAAAGTCCAGTAAAAACGGGTTTCCTCGTTTAATGGCCAAATGAGCAAGAAAATTTCTAAAATTTCGGTTTTAAGGCTTGAAGAGGCCAGAAAAATTGGAGAAGGGTCCCAAAAGTCCAGTAAAAACGGGTTTCCTCGTTTAATGGCCAAATGAGCAAGAAATTTCTAAAATTTCGGTTTTAAGGCTTGAAGAGGCCAGAAAAATTGGAGAAGGGTCCCAAAAGTCCAGTAAAAACGGGTTTCCTCGTTTAATGGCCAAATGAGCAAGAAAATTTTCTAAAATTTCGGTTTTAAGGCTTGAAGAGGCCAGAAAAATTGGAGAAGGGTCCCAAAAGTCCAGTAAAAACGGGTTTCCTCGTTTAATGGCCAAATGAGCAAGAAAATTTCTAAAATTTCGGTTTTAAGGCTTGAAGAGGCCAGAAAAATTGGAGAAGGGTCCCAAAAGTCCAGTAAAAACGGGTTTCCTCGTTTAATGGCCAAATGAGCAAGAAAATTTTCTAAAATTTCGGTTTTAAGGCTTGAAGAGGCCAGAAAAATTGGAGAAGGGTCCCAAAAGTCCAGTAAAAACGGGTTTCCTCGTTTAATGGCCAAATGAGCAAGAAATTTTCTAAAATTTCGGTTTTAAGGCTTGAAGAGGCCAGAAAAATTGGAGAAGGGTCCCAAAAGTCCAGTAAAAACGGGTTTCCTCGTTTAATGGCCAAATGAGCAAGAAAATTTTCTAAAATTTCGGTTTTAAGGCTTGAAGAGGCCAGAAAAATTGGAGAAGGGTCCCAAAAGTCCAGTAAAAACGGGTTTCCTCGTTTAATGGCCAAATGAGCAAGAAAATTTTCTAAAATTTCGGTTTTAAGGCTTGAAGAGGCCAGAAAAATTGGAGAAGGGTCCCAAAAGTCCAGTAAAAACGGGTTTCCTCGTTTAATGGCCAAATGAGCAAGAAAATTTTCTAAAATTTCGGTTTTAAGGCTTGAAGAGGCCACAAAAATTGGAGAAGGGTCCCAAAAGTCCAGTAAAAACGGGTTTCCTCGTTTAATGGCCAAATGAGCAAGAAAATTTTCTAAAATTTCGGTTTTAAGGCTTGAAGAGGCCAGAAAAATTGGAGAAGGGTCCCAAAAGTCCAGTAAAAACGGGTTTCCTCGTTTAATGGCCAAATGAGCAAGAAAATTTTCTAAAATTTCGGTTTTAAGGCTTGAAGAGGCCAGAAAAATTGGAGAAGGGTCCCAAAAGTCCAGTAAAAACGGGTTTCCTCGTTTAATGGCCAAATGAGCAAGAAAATTTTCTAAAATTTCGGTTTTAAGGCTTGAAGAGGCCAGAAAAATTGGAGAAGGGTCCCAAAAGTCCAGTAAAAACGGGTTTCCTCGTTTAATGGCCAAATGAGCAAGAAAATTTTCTAAAATTTCGGTTTTAAGGCTGAAGAGGCCAGAAAAATTGGAGAAGGGTCCCAAAAGTCCAGTAAAAACGGGTTTCCTCGTTTAATGGCCAAATGAGCAAGAAAATTTTCTAAAATTTCGGTTTTAAGGCTTGAAGAGGCCAGAAAAATTGGAGAAGGGTCCCAAAAGTCCAGTAAAAACGGGTTTCCTCGTTTAATGGCCAAATGAGCAAGAAAATTTCTAAAATTTCGGTTTTAAGGCTTGAAGAGGCCAGAAAAATTGGAGAAGGGTCCCAAAAGTCCAGTAAAAACGGGTTTCCTCGTTTAATGGCCAAATGAGCAAGAAAATTTTCTAAAATTTCGGTTTTAAGGCTTGAAGAGGCCAGAAAAATTGGAGAAGGGTCCCAAAAGTCCAGTAAAAACGGGTTTCCTCGTTTAATGGCCAAATGAGCAAGAAAATTTTCTAAAATTTCGGTTTTAAGGCTTGAAGAGGCCAGAAAAATTGGAGAAGGGTCCCAAAAGTCCAGTAAAAACGGGTTTCCTCGTTTAATGGCCAAATGAGCAAGAAAATTTTCTAAAATTTCGGTTTTAAGAATTGAAGAGGCCAGAAAAATTGGAGAAGGGTCCCAAAAGTCCAGTAAAAACGGGTTTCCTCGTTTAATGGCCAAATGAGCAAGAAAATTTTCTAAAATTTCGGTTTTAAGGCTTGAAGAGGCCAGAAAAATTGGAGAAGGGTCCCAAAAGTCCAGTAAAAACGGGTTTCCTCGTTTAATGGCCAAATGAGCAAGAAATTTTCTAAAATTTCGGTTTTAAGGCTTGAAGAGGCCAGAAAAATTGGAGAAGGGTCCCAAAAGTCCAGTAAAAACGGGTTTCCTCGTTTAATGGCCAAATGAGCAAGAAAATTTTCTAAAATTTCGGTTTTAAGGCTTGAAGAGGCCAGAAAAATTGGAGAAGGGTCCCAAAAGTCCAGTAAAAACGGGTTTCCTCGTTTAATGGCCAAATGAGCAAGAAAATTTTCTAAAATTTCGGTTTTAAGGCTTGAAGAGGCCAAAAATTGGAGAAGGGTCCCAAAAGTCCAGTAAAAACGGGTTTCCTCGTTTAATGGCCAAATGAGCAAGAAAATTTTCTAAAATTTCGGTTTTAAGGCTTGAAGAGGCCAGAAAAATTGGAGAAGGGTCCCAAAAGTCCAGTAAAAACGGGTTTCCTCGTTTAATGGCCAAATGAGCAAGAAAATTTTCTAAAATTTCGGTTTTAAGGCTTGAAGAGGCCAGAAAAATTGGAGAAGGGTCCCAAAAGTCCAGTAAAAACGGGTTTCCTCGTTTAATGGCCAAATGAGCAAGAAAATTTTCTAAAATTTCGGTTTTAAGGCTTGAAGAGGCCAGAAAAATTGGAGAAGGGTCCCAAAAGTCCAGTAAAAACGGGTTTCCTCGTTTAATGGCCAAATGAGCAAGAAAATTTTCTAAAATTTCGGTTTTAAGGCTTGAAGAGGCCAGAAAAATTGGAGAAGGGTCCCAAAAGTCCAGTAAAAACGGGTTTCCTCGTTTAATGGCCAAATGAGCAAGAAAATTTTCTAAAATTTCGGTTTTAAGGCTTGAAGAGGCCAGAAAAATTGGAGAAGGGTCCCAAAAGTCCAGTAAAAACGGGTTTCCTCGTTTAATGGCCAAATGAGCAAGAAATTTTCTAAAATTTCGGTTTTAAGGCTTGAAGAGGCCAGAAAAATTGGAGAAGGGTCCCAAAAGTCCAGTAAAAACGGGTTTCCTCGTTTAATGGCCAAATGAGCAAGAAAATTTCTAAAATTTCGGTTTTAAGGCTTGAAGAGGCCAGAAAAATTGGAGAAGGGTCCCAAAAGTCCAGTAAAAACGGGTTTCCTCGTTTAATGGCCAAATGAGCAAGAAAATTTTCTAAAATTTCGGTTTTAAGGCTTGAAGAGGCCAGAAAAATTGGAGAAGGGTCCCAAAAGTCCAGTAAAAACGGGTTTCCTCGTTTAATGGCCAAATGAGCAAGAAAATTTTCTAAAATTTCGGATTTAAGGCTTGAAGAGGCCAGAAAAATTGGAGAAGGGTCCCAAAAGTCCAGTAAAAACGGGTTTCCTCGTTTAATGGCCAAATGAGCAAGAAAATTTCTAAAATTTCGGTTTTAAGGCTTGAAGAGGCCACAAAAATTGGAGAAGGGTCCCAAAAGTCCAGTAAAAACGGGTTTCCTCGTTTAATGGCCAAATGAGCAAGAAATTTTCTAAAATTTCGGTTTTAAGGCTTGAAGAGGCCAGAAAAATTGGAGAAGGGTCCCAAAAGTCCAGTAAAAACGGGTTTCCTCGTTTAATGGCCAAATGAGCAAGAAAATTTTCTAAAATTTCGGTTTTAAGGCTTGAAGAGGCCAGAAAAATTGGAGAAGGGTCCCAAAAGTCCAGTAAAAACGGGTTTCCTCGTTTAATGGCCAAATGAGCAAGAAAATTTTCTAAAATTTCGGTTTTAAGGCTTGAAGAGGCCACAAAAATTGGAGAAGGGTCCCAAAAGTCCAGTAAAAACGGGTTTCCTCGTTTAATGGCCAAATGAGCAAGAAAATTTTCTAAAATTTCGGTTTTAAGGCTTGAAGAGGCCAGAAAAATTGGAGAAGGGTCCCAAAAGTCCAGTAAAAACGGGTTTCCTCGTTTAATGGCCAAATGAGCAAGAAAATTTTCTAAAATTTCGGTTTTAAGGCTTGAAGAGGCCAGAAAAATTGGAGAAGGGTCCCAAAAGTCCAGTAAAAACGGGTTTCCTCGTTTAATGGCCAAATGAGCAAGAAATTTTCTAAAATTTCGGTTTTAAGGCTTGAAGAGGCCAGAAAAATTGGAGAAGGGTCCCAAAAGTCCAGTAAAAACGGGTTTCCTCGTTTAATGGCCAAATGAGCAAGAAAATTTCTAAAATTTCGGTTTTAAGGCTTGAAGAGGCCAGAAAAATTGGAGAAGGGTCCCAAAAGTCCAGTAAAAACGGGTTTCCTCGTTTAATGGCCAAATGAGCAAGAAAATTTTCTAAAATTTCGGTTTTAAGGCTTGAAGAGGCCAGAAAAATTGGAGAAGGGTCCCAAAAGTCCAGTAAAAACGGGTTTCCTCGTTTAATGGCCAAATGAGCAAGAAAATTTTCTAAAATTTCGGATTTAAGGCTTGAAGAGGCCAGAAAAATTGGAGAAGGGTCCCAAAAGTCCAGTAAAAACGGGTTTCCTCGTTTAATGGCCAAATGAGCATGAAAATTTCTAAAATTTCGGTTTTAAGGCTTGAAGAGGCCACAAAAATTGGAGAAGGGTCCCAAAAGTCCAGTAAAAACGGGTTTCCTCGTTTAATGGCCAAATGAGCAAGAAATTTTCTAAAATTTCGGTTTTAAGGCTTGAAGAGGCCAGAAAAATTGGAGAAGGGTCCCAAAAGTCCAGTAAAAACGGGTTTCCTCGTTTAATGGCCAAATGAGCAAGAAATTTTCTAAAATTTCGGTTTTAAGGCTTGAAGAGGCCAGAAAAATTGGAGCAGGGTCCCAAAAGTCCAGTAAAAACGGGTTTCCTCGTTTAATGGCCAAATGAGCAGAAAATTTCTAAAATTTCGGTTTTAAGGCTTGAAGAGGCCACAAAAATTGGAGAAGGGTCCCAAAAGTCCAGTAAAAACGGGTTTCCTCGTTTAATGGCCAAATGAGCAAGAAAATTTTCTAAAATTTCGGTTTTAAGGCTTGAAGAGGCCAGAAAAATTGGAGAAGGGTCCCAAAAGTCCAGTAAAAACGGGTTTCCTCGTTTAATGGCCAAATGAGCAAGAAAATTTTCTAAAATTTCGGCTTTAAGGCTTGAAGAGGCCAGAAAAATTGGAGAAGGGTCCCAAAAGTCCAGTAAAAACGGGTTTCCTCGTTTAATGGCCAAATGAGAAAGAAAATTCTAAATTTCGGTTTTAAGGCTTGAAGAGGCCTGAAAAATTGGAGAAGGGTCCCAAAAGTCCAGTAAAAACGGGTTTCCTCGTTTAATGGCCAAATGAGCAAGAAAATTTTCTAAAATTTCGGTTTTAAGGCTGAAGAGGCCAGAAAAATTGGAGAAGGGTCCCAAAAGTCCAGTAAAAACGGGTTTCCTCGTTTAATGGCCAAATGAGAAAGAAAATATTCTAAAATTTCGGTTTTAAGGCTGAAGAGGCCAGAAAAATTGGAGAAGGGTCCCAAAAGTCCAGTAAAAACGGGTTTCCTCGTTTAATGGCCAAATGAGCAAGAAAATTTTCTAAAATTTCGGTTTTAAGGCTGAAGAGGCCAGAAAAATTGGAGAAGGGTCCCAAAAGTCCAGTAAAAACGGGTTTCCTCGTTTAATGGCCAAATGAGAAAGAAAATTTCTAAAATTTCGGTTTTAAGGCTTGAAGAGGCCAGAAAAATTGGAGAAGGGTCCCAAAAGTCCAGTAAAAACGGGTTTCCTCGTTTAATGGCCAAATGAGCAAGAAAATTTTCTAAAATTTCGGTTTTAAGGCTTGAAGAGGCCAGAAAAATTGGAGAAGGGTCCCAAAAGTCCAGTAAAAACGGGTTTCCTCGTTTAATGGCCAAATGAAAGAAAATATTCTAAAATTTCGGTTTTAAGGCTTGAAGAGGCCTGAAAAATTGGAGAAGGGTCCCAAAAGTCCAGTAAAAACGGGTTTCCTCGTTTAATGGCCAAATGAGCAAGAAAATTTTCTGAAATTTCGGCTTTAAGGCTTGAAGAGGCCAGAAAAATTGGAGAAGGGTCCCAAAAATCCAGTAAAAACGGGTTTCCTCGTTTAATGGCCAAATGAGCAAGAAAATTTTCTAAAATTTCGGTTTTAAGGCTTGAAGAGGCCACAAAAATTGGAGAAGGGTCCCAAAAGTCCAGTAAAAACGGGTTTCCTCGTTTAATGGCCAAATGAGCAAGAAAATTTTCTAAAATTTCGGTTTTAAGGCTTGAAGAGGCCAGAAAAATTGGAGAAGGGTCCCAAAAGTCCAGTAAAACGGGTTTCCTCGTTTGAAATGCCCAAAAACCTGTTGGATTTCTGCAGTTTATTAATTCTGGCGCTTTTCAATAAGTTTTAAAATAAAAGCCAATGATTCAATTTTACCGAAACAATTTTTTTTTCATTCAATAATCTCGTCATTACCTCTCAATCATAGCAGTATGTCGGAAGAAGGGGAATACGCTCGAGGCATGGAAGGCGGGGGGAGGAGAAGCGTGAAAATCGTGGAAAATTTCTCCTGATGGGTTGTGTCGAATTACAAACAACCTTTAAACGCCTTCATTCTCTACGTTTTAACCGAGTTTTAGGAAAGGAGACTTCTAATTGGCTAGAGTTTATCGCTATGAGAACGATAATTCAAGAAATTATGGAAATGACAGAGAAAGAGGGACCAAAAAAAGTGAATTTGTGTAGATTAGACACCATTGTATACGTCGGGTGCAATTACAGGTCTTGTGGATAATAACAACCTTCTTGTTTTCGCAAATTACTCTTTAGACGGTCCTCAAGATTCGTCGCGGTGCCCATTATCTTTTTAGTTTTTTTGTATTTTGAATTCCTGAGACCCCGAAAAAAAAAATCGTGGCGAAAAAGGCTGGAGGAAGAGAGTGCGAGGAACCAGTCGGTTCACTGCTCAAATATTCAGAGATAAAGAGGGTAGGGGGAGATGGGCCGATTTGCATAATAGTCGGTGGAGGCTACGGCTATACCACGTGTTATTGGTATCTCGATCTTTCTTCGATGACCCATTGTCCCAGAAGAAACATTTTTTTTTTTCAAAATTTCCCAGACTCTTCGTAATTGAATAAGGCGTGAAGGCGAGTCTTCAAATTCGTCTTTTATCTCGATGCTTTTAGTTCCCCACTTAGCCAATTTCCATTACCTCTGTCTTTCAAATATAAAAATGTCGTCTTTCCACCGAAGATGTCGTTTTAAAAGAATGTTTAAGTGGTTGTAAGATTGTTAAATGGATTCAACTCCCTAAAAGCAACCCCTAATCTCCTAAAAACTACGTATTATGCCGAATTTTCGTTTTTATTTTACTTGCGTACTAATCCAAAAAAGTGCATTTTGGTGAGATTGGACAACTTTTAATATTGCAGAAAACGTAGTTTTTTTAGATGAAAGTTGCTTTTTGATCAAAATGACTCCCTACCACAAGAATTTTTGAAAATTTTTAGATATGCATACAGCGTGAGCGGAATTGACCTAATTTTTCATCCCAACATAACTCTCCGCTGAGTCACTTTTTTAACGGAAAACCTTTTTAGTGGTGAATTCGCCATATTGACCTGACATCCTGGGGAGAAATTATTGGCAAACCGTGCGTAGTTCTCGATAAGTGGTTTTTCTGTCTGTCGTTCAGCGTGAAAACGAAAATTACAGGGCGAGCACTTAAGTCATTGAGGTCTTTCGCTCCATGACAGCGCGCATCGCCGATTCATACGGGACAATCGATAACCTAATTCGGACACGCCGTGAAAATTGCATTGAATCGTTCATAATGAAAGGGCGGAGAAAAAAATTTTTTTCTCAAAAATTCTTGAACTCTAGGAGTGTCCTGTTTGCTTGTCTTGTTTGTAAAGAAATCAGTATCCTACTTACAAAAGGAATTTTTAAACCCAGTTTTAAGTCCACAATACTTGATTATGGTGTAAAAAAATGGCAAATTCTTGAAAGTGAAGCTATTTAAAATATGGCTGGAATTAGACCTTTTATGAGGAGCTCGTTAAAATATAAAGAAAGGGGGTAGAAAATTTTAATTAATGCCGAAAATGACTTTAATTATTGGGAATGAAATTTTTGATTTTTTCTCAAATTGGCTTGTTGAAGCATCGGACGGGGAGGAACCCTCATCGCTTTTGCCGAAAGTAAGTCCAAGGAGGAGCTTCTGGAACGTTAATTACGTAATTGGGCCCCTCGAGGGGCCGAGCGAGGAATGGAGCATAATGAATAATGCATAATAACGGTCCCCACTTCGCCATAAAATTAAAAAATGCCATTAAAGGTGGGTTTTTAATTTTGGACTAGGAGAGCGGTTCGGATGGGCAGCCCCGACGATATGACAAGGATGAGGTGGAAGGGAAGGGGGAAACGGGTTCTTCCGGGGGCGGAGAAGGCACTCGTCCGACGACAATTTCCAACCAATAAAATCTTACTTAAAAATTATAATTTATAAAAAAAAAAGTTTTAATTAAAAAAAATTGTAAGAAAATTACCTTAGGCTAGATGTGTCCAAGGCGGGTGAGGGGTGGTTCTAAATATTTACTCAAACTTCTCAACACATGTCACTCACATACGATACGGCGTCTAGTAACCGACTGGACCTGGAAGGCACAGGTGTCTTGGAGAACTTGAAGGTGGAAGGGGCCCGTTCTTAACCTCGAGTGGGGAGAGGACATCGACACCGCTACATGGAATCTTCAATAATGATTTCGGAGAGATCTATGTCTGCTTCTACCACCATCTATCACCTCGTCTTTTTACCCTACTTAAACCATTGACATTTGTTTCCAAACGACAACTTTCGACCTCTGCCAACCATCAAGGATCAAAGACCGATTTAAATTAAAAAACCATTAAAAAGATTAATAATTCAATTTTACCACTCCTGAATGACACCACTAAGTCCCCAAGTTTCTTGCACTCATGCTTCCCAGATTTGGCAGTCCCGAAAGTACTAAAATTCCTACGTAGTCCGCCAAGTCCGGTTTTTCACCCTTTTGTGCGCCTCACACTTTCGTAAACTATACCGTCTTTACGCTTGTGGCATTCAGAACGAAAAAAAGTTAATAAATTAATATAAAAATGATCGGATAAGAAGAGGCTCCGTGGGAGGAAAATTTTTCCCACATCAATTTGCTTTCGTGCATAATGAATTCTTGATAATATAATAAAAGAAATAAAACAATAACATTATCCACTAATGTACCGATTAAATTAAAATGAACATTCCTATTGCATTTCTTAGAGCAAAGAAATCTTTGATGAAAAACTTCCAACTTTTAAAAATTTTTCTAGCCCCCACCTCAAGGTCACTTCTCCCACCAAAAAGGGAAGATGTCGGATCGCCCATTGTTTCTTCCATGCATTTTTAAGAGATTCAAATTTGGATGAGTCTTTGTTGTTTTTCTTTTCAAAAGTATTGTCCCAATTTTCGTAGTTTGACGTCATTGTAGCCTTTACAAAAGCACTTTATCATCTACCCTGGATCTACGTGCAGAAACATGTTTTGTGTATTGTCATCATAAGAATGAGAGATCAAGCGAAAGTTTTTTTTATTAGTTTTCTAAACAGTAATTTCAAAGTCATATTTTCGAATTCGTTTTCATGTAATGTCATCTCCTGTCAGCTCTGGCAATAAAAAAAAGGAATAAAAGTTTTTCTTAAAGGCCACCAGATTTTTTCCCCATCTTGTTCTGAGTTTTCAAACTTCGCTTTGGATGGCACTACTGTGTTTTGTGTTTATGTTGGCAGACCTGCATTTTAAAAAGAGAAGTATAACATGAAAGAGAACCTTCGTTTTTCTAATGACAATATTGCAGTTACGATGAGACCTCGTGGCCACGTATGAACTGTGAGTGTTACCTTTTTTTAGGACTCGTTTTAATACGATTTGTTGTCAATTTTACTACTTTTTGCCGGTTGGGGCTGCTTTTTTAACTTCCATAAAGAAGTTTGATACCCTACACGTCGAGTTTTTGGGGAAGGCTTTTTTAGACCCCAGAGGGTCAAATCGAATGATCTTTACCGATCTCAACTTTGTCTGTGGTGCCGGCCGGCCGTCCGTAGCATTTTTCGGGAACACTTTACGGCCACAGTTTTTAACCGATTTTCACCAAGTTTCTACAAAATCTTCCTTATTCGGAGAACAAGAATGTAATGAGAGCGATTTTTGAATTTCGAAAAAATGGCGGAGATATCGTTTGAAATTTAAAAACTGCGCTGCTGCCGAACCAATTTTGAAGTAAAAAAATTGGCAATTTTTTATTATCATTATTTTTAGAAGGGAGAAATTTCATACTTCCACCCGTTACGAGAGGCACATCTCGAGGCCAAAGAGCCCATTATTTCTACCTTGATTAGGGTACCCCCTCCGTTATACTTCCCCCTCCTAAATTGTTCCTTCTCTTTAAGGAAGTTTCCGTCAGGGCCAGCTCCAGACTAGTACTTTTCGTTCCCGATGCTCTGCTTTTGCTTGACGGGTCTCCGAAGCTGTTCCTCCGATGTTTTCGCTTGTATTAGGTGTACAAAATGAAACTCCGCCACAGGGTAAATTTGAATTTTGTAGATTTTAGCCGAGTTTCATTTTGTACACTTAGTAGTTCATTTTTTCAAAATTTTGAACATTTTAGGCGTTAAAGTCCATCAAAAGTTGACCTTCTCCGTGTAAGAAGGTTATTGAAGTATAACCATTAAGAAGGTTAATTTTTAAAGGCTTGTAAATCGTAAACCGTTACAGATATTGAAAAAATGCACTAAATAAAATCAGTTGGAAATTCAATTCTCTTTAATTTTTATTCTATTCATTTTTTCTCTAGAACGCACTGTTTTCAAGATAAATTTATTTAAAAAATTATTTTCCGAAAATGGTGCATCCTAGAAAAAAATAATTAAGTACAAATTTATAGAGAACTAAATTTCCTACAATTTTTATTTATTAGGTGTACAAAATGAAACTCGGCCACAGGGAAATTTTGAATTTTGTAGATTTTAGCCGAGTTTCATTTTGTACACCTAGTAGTTCATTTTTTCAAAATTTTGAACATTTTAGGCGTTAAAGTCCATCAAAAGTTGACCTTCTACGTGTAAGAAGGTTATTGAAGTATAACCATTAAGAAGGATAATTTTTAAAGACTTGTAAATCGTAAACCGTTACAGATATTGAAAAAATGCACTAAATAAAATCAGTTGGAAATTCAATTCTCTTTAATTTTTATTCTATTCATTTTTTCTCTAGAACGCACTGTTTTCAAGATAAATTTATTTAAAAAAAAATTATTTTCCGAAAATGATGCATCCTAGAAAAAAATAATTAAGTACAAATTTATAGAAAATTAAATATCCTACAATTTTATTTATTAGGTGTACAAAATGAAACTCAGCCGCAGGGTAAATTTGAATTTTGTAGATTTTAGCCGAATTTCATTTTGTACACCTAATATATTAGGATCTTCGATTGGTAGTTGCTCTTATGTGTACTACTTAAGTCAAAGGGGACTGCATAAGAAAGAAAATGTCAAAATGACTGAAGGATAAAAGACGTTTTTTTATCTAAAAGAGATTCTCTATTTGCCCTTTGTATTCCATAGTATCCGAGTTGAATATTCCCGATAGCTTTTTGAAACAATGGAAGCTTGAGCGCTTCGCCTTGGGACAAAGAAGCGGATTTGTCAAAGGGATGTTTTATCTGATTTCGGAAGGACCTGGGGGAAGCATTTTTTTTTTACGGAGCGACGATGTTTTGATTTTTTCCCTCCCCGCGCAGGCCCGTCTCCGGCATTTCTGTCCTCGGGCGGTGTTTTGATATTTTTTCATCTCTCGAATCTGATTCGGGGCCAAAACTCGTCTCGACGTCATGTCAGGGGGCTCACTTCTCCTTCCTAGAATTCGAGTCTTCTGGAATGTCAAATGCAATATTTATCAAGCCACCAGTTTTTTTCGAGTCTCCTCGTAGGTCTTTTTTTCTTTACTACATGCAGTACAAATCGTCGTTAATCACCGAGTCGCCAAAAATCTTTTTTTGATAAGAAAGCGATATAAGAGATAAATCCTATAGACCCGGTTCCTTCCGATAATTAGACGTCCGAAGATCATTAGAGTCCACAACTGTTATTTAATATTTGATTAATGTTCCCTTTTTTGGATCGTGACTCCAACTCAAAGCAAAAGTAAATACTCAAACCTCCCAATTCTGATATATTGCTTTGAAGATCCAAGAGGTATAAATCCAAACTTTTTGGTAATTACCGCTTCTCACAGCTTGAAGAGGTGATTCTTCTAAATCATTTATAAGAAAAAGTTTTATAATTAATTAAAATATCATCATATCTTAATTAAATATCAATGATCATGGGCGTTAATCTCTTTATGACTGCATGATTTATGGGTTGTTTTAGAGGATGACCCAGTTCCTTATATTATGTCTTTGGGTTAGGAGATAGAATTGAGAAGGTGGGGTTAAGGGAGGATTTGTCCGAGCGTCGGGGGTCGAGGATGACCCCAGTAGCCGAAGGAAGCAGGGGCGCCGACCTTGGAGGAACGCCAGTCATCCACCACTTTACAAGCACACACGCACACGCACGGGAAAAGAGCACATCGCTCTGTCCACCGCCCTTCTAATTATCCCCCTCAGTATCTTCCATAACTCACTTCTTCATTTTTTGGTTTCTTCAATTTGGTGACAAAACGAGTTGTTCAACAACTTTTTTTTTGGTACTTTACCCGATGGTTCCCAAAACGAGATAATTATACCCGATGGTTCCCGGGCTGAAAATTGCAATATACTCGATGGTTTCCGGGCTGAAAATTGCAATATACCCGATGGTTTCCGGGCTGAAAATTGCAATATACCCGATGGTTCCCGGGCTGAAAATTGCCACATACCCGTTGGTTCCCGGGCTGAAATTGCCACATACCCGTTGGTTCCCGTGCCGAAAATTGCAATATACCCGATGGTTCCCGGGCTGAAAATGGCAATATACCCGATGGTTCCCGGGCTGAAAATTGCAATATACCCGATGGTTCCCGGGCTGAAAATTGCCACAACCCGTTGGTTCCCGGGCTGAAAATTGCCACATACCCGTTGGTTTCCGGGCTGAAAATTGCCACATACCCGATGGTTCCCGGGCTGAAAATTGCAATATACCCGATGGGTCCCCGGCTGAAAATTGCCACAACCCGTTGGTTCCCGGGCTCAAAATTGCAATATACCCGATGGTTCCCGGGCTGAAAATTGCCACATACCCGTTGGTTCCCGGGCTGAAAATTGCCACATACCCGTTGGTTCCCGTGCCGAAAATTGCAATATACCCGATGGTTCCCGGGCTGAAAATGGCAATATACCCGATGGTTCCCGGGCTGAAAATTGCAATATACCCGATGGTTCCCGGGCTGAAAATTGCAATATACCCGATGGGTCCCCGGCTGAAAATTGCCACAACCCGTTGGTTCCCGGGCTCAAAATTGCAATATACCCGATGGTTCCCGGGCTGAAAATTGCCACATACCGTTGGTTCCCGGGCTGAAAATTGCCACATACCCGTTGGTTCCCGTGCCGAAAATTGCAATATACCCGATGGTTCCCGGGCTGAAAATGGCAATATACCCGATGGTTCCCGGGCTGAAAATTGCAATATACCCGATGGTTCCCGGGCTGAAAATTGCCACATACCCGTTGGTTCCCGGGCTGAAAATTGCCACATACCCGTTGGTTCCCGGGCTGAAAATTGCCACAACCCGTTGGTTCCCGTGCCGAAAATTGCAATATACCCGATGGTTCCCGGGCTGAAAATGGCAATATACCCGATGGTTCCCGGGCTGGAAATTGCAATATACCCGATGGGTCCCCGGCTGAAAATTGCCACAACCCGTTGGTTCCCGGGCTCAAAATTGCAATATACCCGATGGTTCCCGGGCTGAAAATTGCCACATACCCGTTGGTTCCCGGGCTGAAAATTGCCACATACCCGTTGGTTCCCGTGCCGAAAATTGCAATATACCCGATGGTTCCCGGGCTGAAAATGGCAATATACCCGATGGTTCCCGGGCTGAAAATTGCAATATACCCGATGGTTCCCGGGCTGAAAATTGCCACAACCCGTTGGTTCCCGGGCTGAAAATTGCCACATACCCGTTGGTTCCCGGGCTGAAAATTGCCACATACACGATGGTTCCCGGGCTGAAAATTGCAATATACCCGATGGTTCCCGGGCTGAAAATTGCAATATACCCGTTGGTTCCCGGGCTGAAAATTGCCAAAACCCGTTGGTTCCCGGGCTGAAAATTGCCACATACCCGTTGGTTCCCGGGCTGAAAATTGCCACATACCCGATGGTTCCCGGGCTGAAAATTGCCACATACCCGATGGTTCCCGGGCTGAAAATTGCAATATACCCGATGGTTCCCTGGCTGAAAATTGCAATATACCCGATGGTTCCCGAGCTGAAAATTGCCACATACCCGTTGGTTCCCGGGCTGAAAATTGCCACATACCCGATGGTTCCCGGGCTGAAAATTGCAATATACCCGATGGTTCCCGGGCTGAAAATTGCAATATACCCGTTGGTTCCCGGGCTGAAAATTGCCACAACCCGTTGGTTCCCGGGCTGAAAATTGCCACATACCCGTTGGTTCCCGGGTTGAAAATTGCCACATACCCGTTGGTTCCCGGGCTGAAAATTGCCACATACCCGATGGTTCCCGGGCTGAAAATTGCAATATACCCGATGGTTCCCGGGCTGAAAATTGCAATATACCCGTTGGTTCCCGGGCTGAAAATTGCCACAACCCGTTGGTTCCCGGGCTGAAAATTGCCACATACCCGTTGGTTCCCGGGCTGAAAATTGCCACATACCCGATGGTTCCCGGGCTGAAAATTGCAATATACCCGTTGGTTCCCGGGTTGAAAATTGCCACATACCCGTTGGTTCCCGGGCTGAAAATTGCCACATACCCGATGGTTCCCGGGCTGAAAATTGCAATATACCCGATGGTTCCCGGGCTGAAAATTGCAATATACCCGATGGTTACCGGGCTGAAAATTGCAATATACCCGTTGGTTCCCGGGCTGAAAATTGCCACAACCCGTTGGTTCCCGGGCTGAAAATTGCCTCATACCCGTTGGTTCCCGGGCTGAAAATTGCCACATACCCGATGGTTCCCGGGCTGAAAATTGCAATATACCCGATGGTTCCCGGGCTGAAAATTGTCACATACCCGTTGGTTCCCGGGCTGAAAATTGCCACATACCCGATGGTTCCCGGGCTGAAAATTGCAATATACCCGATGGTTCCCGGGCTGAAAATTGCAATATACCCGATGGGTCCCCGGCTGAAAATTGCCACAACCCGTTGGTTCCCGGGCTCAAAATTGCAATATACCCGATGGTTCCCGGGCTGAAAATTGCCACATACCCGATGGGTCACAGATATTATAACAGTGAGTGTTCTTAAACACATTTTGTGGTGTTGGGTTTGAAATGTTCTTCATTGATACCTGCGTTGCAAAATAAACACGGGAACCATCGGGTATGTCGCATTACTAGAAGCGGGAGCCATCGGGTATATTTGATTTGACCTACTTAGTCTCCGGGAACCATGGGGTATCCAACCTTTTTTTTCTTCGAAACGACGGTCCTGTGAACTATAAAGTCTGGTTCACTTCTTTTAAATAACTATGGCGTGCCCGTAGACCAAGCACGTGTTTGCGTGCATTTGTCCTTCTTCAGCTCACTTCAGCTGCGGTTCGCTCGTAATTATTAAAACACACGAAGCGTGCCTTTATTAATTTCTTTTCAAATTATATTCACGCTCCGATTCGGATTCTAGAGCGTAAAAATGACGACTTGGAAGAACCTCGATTCGGTTTTAATCTTCTGATTTCCGCTTTTTTATTTGTAATTAAAAACAGGAAAATATGATTTTATTAACTTTATTTCGACGTGAGAAGCTACTGATTGAAGGGATCAGAAACTATTGCGGTCTGTCGGTTTCGAATTACCGTACTGTGTGGTTTAAACTCAAGGTTAAACCAAAATTTTTGATTGTACAACTTTTATTTTAGTCTAATCTTATTATGTGCAGAAGGTTTCTGTTTGGTGGGCACACTGAAAAAAAACCAAATGTTGGTGGGCACACTGATTTTTTATGGACTGTATAACCGTGGACTATGAGGAAAGAAAATGAGAAGAGAAATCATTTCACCCTTGCGTCAACATACTTTTTTTTGTAACCTTCCGAAGTGTTATAATACAATACTACACAATGTTACCACCAATACTACTATACAATGTTTTACTCTAAACATCCAAATCCAAATCTAAATCCATAGGTCGCTGGTTCAGATCCGGCCCGGAGGACCAAATGTTTGGTGGGCACACTGATTTTTTATGGACTGTATAACCGTGGACTATGAGGAAAGAAAATGAGAAGAGAAATCATTTCACCCTTGCGTCAACATACTTTTATTGTAACCTTCCGAAGTGTTATAATACAATACTACACAATGTTACCACCAATACTACTATACAATGTTTTACTCTAAACAGTTTCAAAAAGATGACTTCTGCTCTATCTACCGTTAATGTCTCTTGCAGCAACTTTTTTGTGTCTCCACCCCTAATGGCGCTGTTTCATACGAAATAAAATGGTTTTTATATTAGATGGCTGGGAATTTTAAACGTGAGGTTTTTTAAAGAGCCCGAGGTTGGAAAGAAAATGAGAGGGCCGAAAGAGAACAATAAGAAAGAAGAAAAAGAGTAGGAAAGTTTAAGGAAGGTCCTGGGAATGATGGAGTGAGGAAGAAGTCGGGGGATTGTAACGGGGACAGAAAAAAAGCGTCGGTAGAGGGGTAGGAAGGGGGCTAAAAGTGGTGGGAAGGGGGTGGGGATCTGGCCCCTATTTCCTCGTGTGCGTCTGCTGTTTGTGTATGTGTGTGGTGACTGGGGAGCGGTTCTCTTCCCTTCCCCTTTTCCGAAGATAAGGCGGAAGGCCCCCATTCAGGCCGATATGTAGGCCCGCGGCCAGGAATGCGGCTCCCCGGTCATCAGTCCGTCTCAAACCAACCGCCAGACACAAAAATTATTTACACAAACCCTTTGTCCCTCCTCGGCCTACATCGCCGCCTCTTCGATACCTCTCTCAAATTTCGTCTCTTTTTCGACCTAGATTTGTCTTCGCAACTCTTTGCTCAACTGCTCTCGAAGATAACCTCAAATTTTGGATCTTCCAGAACAAGATAAAACATGTTGCATCCCTGCTTTTACGAACCAGGAAATACAATGTTTCCCAATATAAGATTCGATATAAAAAATAAATCTTCTATTCTTTAATTTTTGAGATCAGATACCTGTGAATCAGGAGTATTGCCTTTGGGCGCCTTGGGAATGATACCAATTTAAAAACGATCTTTTCTGATACGTCTCGTAATATCTTGAGAAGAAAAAAAAAAGAAGATCGCCCCGATTCTCAGTTTTTTGACTGATTATTATTTACTTTTAATAATCATGCTGAAGAGAGGGTATTGATGAGCATATCAATCATCCAGATGCCGCTTTTTTTTATATCTCTTTCCATCTCTTTCTATTACCTTTATTTTTCTTCTTTCTTCGGCGACCATGTGCCTTCTCGTCCCTAGTCGTCTATCCCTCTTTTAATTCCCTCGTTCTCAGAAACGAACGGACGGACCAGATTCACACCGACAACGTAACTGGTTTAAAAAACCGATCCGTACTTAATCTTTCTACTGAAACAGAGATTTTAAACGGGTTCGATACTTTTTTCCCGTTTTCTACAATTTTCATTGCCTCATCCTTAAAACACATTTCAAACTTATTATGAAGACTCAAAGAAATGTCCCACTATTTCTTTCTCTACATTTTGCAAATTCAGAATTCCATCTTTTCCAAAATGTTTGCATTGTCTAAAAATGAGCTCAAAAAAAATTTTTTTTTTGAAAAGTAAAACGCAGATTTGGGTCAGGCCAATTCATAAACCGCCGTCTATCCAGGGCGTGAAAGTTCCGCTCTCTATCGAATGTTCTCGACACTTAAATGAGCGACGTCATCGGTTCTCAAGACTTTCTGTAGAGTGCATCATGATGAATCTTTCACTTACCTTTAAAATTTTAAATTTTTTTTATTTATTTCTTGATAAATATATTAAAAATTGATATTTAGTTTAATGTGCACAATAAGTCTATGAGCTTTAATTTTTTTCAATAGATGGCAGCACAAGTAGCATTTCTGCTAGGAAACCACCATTTCTTTTAATTTTAAGTCTTTGAATACTACAGTACAATGGAAGTTTTAAGCCAAAAATTGGTAGGTTTTGTTCGTTGGTTCTTTAGCAATAATTTTTCTTTTAGCTAGTGATTTCACCTGCATCTGTGAGGATTCTGAATGTGAAGGTTCCTACAATCAAAAATGTCAGCCAGCAGCTTCACTCCAAAACTCTGAAGATCCTGGAGTTTTTGGTCGCCGGTACATCACCGGTTAATTTTTTTTAGCCTCACTTTTGAGGATCCTAAATTGCTTTTAATTTTAGGATTTCATTTCTTATTTAGTTTTTTTTCTTACCAGTACACTTTTATCTTCCTAAACGATGTTCAGTACCCCTCGACTTTTTAACTTAAAAAGAAGTTATTGTATTACCCTACATGGTTTTTCAAGAGCTGGAAGAGAGGAAAATTGAGTTTTGCCCATCATGAGGTTGTCTTTCGTGCCGGCCGACCGTCCGGACGCTTCAAAGACGCAAATATCCAATTTTCACCAAATTTTCAGAAAATCTGCCTTCCTGGAGGACTTCTATTTCGTTAGAAATAGATACCTACAATTTTTTTTGGATTTAAAAAATGATGTAAGCCAAAATAAATCAATAAATTGTTAACTTAATTGAGGCGCTCCGAATACGAAGGGCGAACTCGACATCGGACAAATTTTTTAACTTCCTTAAAGAAGTTATTGTGATACCCTCGACGTCAGTTTTTTTTCATTTTCAGATTCTAGACCTCTTGGTGAATACACCCATATAATTTTTATGTCGAGTTCGCCATTTTTTCCCCTTTAAATACGTAAAAACCGAAACTTTAAAATTGTCGAGTTCGCCCTTCGTATCCGGAGCGCCTCAATTAACAATTTAAAAAGTTTATTAAAATATAGGGAGGCTTTTTTTTTAAGTATTGATTTTATGTTTATTTCTGGTATGAAAACCAGTCAACCATTCTGAAATGAGGGGGTGGTTTTTTTTGAATTTTTAATAAAAAGTTTTTTCTTTTTTTTCGGCATGAATGAATCCGGCTGAAAAATAAAAGAATCATGAATGGGGGTTCTTAGGAGTTAGTCAAAGGGGGGTTGACGTACACGACTCACCGCATCTTTTTTTTTCTTCTACTCTTCCCCTCCTTTTTTTTCTCTCCCGAACCCGCGTCTCTTTCTGTTTCTTTCCTCCGAGGCGGAAAAGAAGAAGAGGGGGAGAGCGAAGAGCGAAGAGAGAAGGATCGGTGGAAACTAGAAGGACGATACGAAATCTCCCGCGGGAGCCTTTTTCTACTCCTCGAGCCTTTCAGTCAAGAAGAAACATGCAGCCGGCTTGCATCTTTATAATCCTCCTCGCTCTTTTACCATCGATCGTCTTTACAGATCAACAAAATAACAAAACTACTCTTTTCACCACATTCAAGGAAATCTGGTGCAGACACAGTTGTCAAAATTCACACAACCCTGGTAAAGAAAAGGTAAAGAAAAAATTTTATTTTTTTTCCCACCAAAAAATCCTTCTGAAGACTATTAAAATTTTTTTTCTCAAATTTAAAAAAAATTGTGATGTAAAAAATGAAAGTCTTGCCCCAGCCAGGCCACACTTACCAGGCGTAAGCAGCCCAAATTTCTTCCTAGTATACAAAAATGTTTAAAAGCGCGTAAAAAAAGGCAGAAAGATCTCCGCCATGGGAACAAAAAAAAGTCGACATTGTCAAAGAAAAATTCTGTGAAAAATCGGATTAAAATACCTCAAACAACCCCAATTTTCCCTCCACGGTCCTCTCCCGAAATCCGTTGGGTATTACAATAACTTCCAAATCTTTTTCTTAAATCACAATATGTTAATTTGTAATCGATTTCGGGAACTTTTTCATTTTCGACGTAATTTTGTACAAAAAAACATCCTACATTTTAAAAACAGGTATTAATGGTACTTATCTCATCACTTTAGGCTTATTGGCACATATCCATTTGGAATGTTATAATAAGAGTTTGTTACCTTCTTTTTCCTCCGGAGATTCTAATCGTGTTTTTAAAAATTTAATTTCAATTACCATACCTGGTATACCGAGATCTAATCTTTAATGCTGTATAGCTGGTTTTTTTTGTTTAAAAAAACTAATTTGGTATCCATTTTGTAGATAAAAAGCAGATTTTACTATCTGTTTACCTTTTGGGGCTTTCAAATCAATGTAAATTCAGCAAAAGTTAAGGGGAAAAAATGTGCCAATGAGTGAGTCATTACAAAAAAATTGGATCTCGTCGCTAGTTTTAACACCGGAATTTTTCCTAGGTTTTCAGGAGAGCAAAATACGGATTTCTCATTTGGAATCAATGCATTGTTGGCTAAATAGTGAACTACGCGTTTTCTGTTGGTAATAGGGTTAAACTACCAACGGTATTCGATTCTCCACAAAAAAACAATGGCAAACTCAAAATTGATAAAAAATGACATAGCCGGTGTTAGAACTAATGCGGCGAAATGACCTTTTTAATTGTTTTCTATTGCCACTTGGCTAAGAAATAACCTTTTGGTCGTTTTTCTATTGCCACTTGGCTAAGAAATAACCTTTTGGTCGTTTTTCTATTCCCATTTGACTAAGAAATAACGTTTTTGGTCGCTTTTCCAATGGCCACTTGGCTAAGAAATAACCTTTTTGGTCGTTTTTCTATTCCCATTTGGCTAAGAAATAACCTTTTTGGTCGTTTTTCTATTCCCATTTGGCTAAGAAATTACCTTTTGGTCGTTTTTCTATTCCCATTTGACTAAGAAATAACGTTTTTGGTCGCTTTTCCAATGGCCACTTGGCTAAGAAATAACCTTTTTGGTCGTTTTTCTATTCCCATTTGGTTAAGAAATAACCTTTTTGGTCGTTTTTCTATTGCCACTTGGCTAAGAAATAACCTTTTGGTCGTTTTTCTATTCCCATTTGACTAAGAAATAACGTTTTTGGTCGCTTTTCCAATGGCCACTTGGCTAAGAAATAATCTTTTTGGTCGTTTTTCTATTGCCACTTGGCTAAGAAATAATCTTTTTGGTCGTTTTTCTATTGCCACTTGGCTAAGAAATAACCTTTTTGGTCGTTTTTCTATTCCCATTTGGCTAAGAAATTACCTTTTGGTCGTTTTTCTAATCCCATTTGACTAAGAAATAACGTTTTTGGTCGCTTTTCCAATGGCCACTTGGCTAAGAAATAACCTTTTTGGTCGTTTTTCTATTCCCATTTGGTTAAGAAATAACCTTTTTGGTCGTTTTTCTATTGCCACTTGGCTAAGAAATAACCTTTTGGTCGTTTTTCTATTCCCATTTGACTAAGAAATAACGTTTTTGGTCGCTTTTCCAATGGCCACTTGGCTAAGAAATAATCTTTTTGGTCGTTTTTCTATTGCCACTTGGCTAAGAAATAATCTTTTTGGTCGTTTTTCTATTGCCACTAGGCTAAGAAATAACCTTTTTGGTCGTTTTTCTATTGCCACTTGGCTAAGAAATAACCTTTTTGGTCGTTTTTCTATTGCCACTTGGCTAAGATATAACCATTTTGGTCGTTTTTCTATTGCCACTTGGCTAAGAAATAACCTTTTTGGTCATTTTCTATTGCCACTTGGCTAAGAAATAACCTTTTTGGTCGTTTTTCTATTCCCATTTGGCTAAGAAATAACGTTTTTGGTCGCTTTTCCAATGGCCACTTGGCTAAGAAATAACCTTTTTGGTCGTTTTTCTATTGCCACTTGGCTAAGAAATAACCTTTTAGTCATTTTTCTATTCCCATTTGGCTAAGATATAACCTTTTTGTTCGTCCAAGGTTATTCTTAAAAACAAAATTTTTTGCAAATTTTTTAGGTGTTTTTCTCGGTTATTTGGCCAAAAAAGTCCCTTTTTTTGGGCGAGCATTCTCAGATTTTTAGGGGAACCCAATTTTTAAAAGATTTTCCGGCGTTTTCCTAGATTCTTTTGCCAAGAAACCTCCTTTTCTCAAGTTTGTTTTGCCTGAAGAGATTTTTCATGTACAAGAAATCCCCTTACCTACTGGGGCTCCTCATATTCTCAATAGGAATACCCAACTTTTAAATAAATCTCATGCGTTTTTCTCTAATATTTCGCCAAAAAAAATCCTTTTTACCTGATTTTTAGGAGTTTGTTTTTTCAAATACACAAAAAAATCTCTTTTTTAAAGGATTTTCATACATTATCTTAAATTAATCGGCCGATTTATTTCAGTCCTTTTTTTATGTCTCTCGAATGAGCCTATTATGGACTCTATCGGACAGAAAATGATGGGGGGGGGATGATCCTCGGATGGAGTCCATCACAGGCTCATTTTATGTAGAAACCCCATCGAGCAAAAGGTTATTTTTGCCTTTTTTAGAAGCCTCTTGGACGCACTTGAAGGAAAACACGAGAGCCCATTGTGTCGGCATATTAATAAAAGGAAGGCTTTCAGCAAAATTAGCATAGAGATAAAAGAGAGGAGTGCAGCCTAGTTTTTCCGATTCTTTATTTACTTTTTTTTTTTATCTTCACCTCATTATCTTAAGACTGAGAATGCAGTCACCAGGTGGGGAACTACTCTCAAAGGGAGCTAATCTGAATCTAAATTATTTGCTCTGCTAAGGTAGACGGGAAAGTTATAAAATTCTTTTGTCGAAGAAAATTCAAAACGTTATTTTATGATCGGCCGTTTATTAAAGATTCATCTTCAGCTGGGTGGTGATAAAACTTATTCTAACGCCGTACATAAACACTTCCAAAGCGTAAATTTCAAAAATATAAAAACCGAATTTTAACCCGCAATTTTTAAAATTGAGATTCTATCAATTTTACAGCAGGATTAACGCGGGAGATAATGAAAGTAAAGAAAAAGAGCATAACGCGAGTAATATATTTACTCAGATTTATTCAGTGTGTGGGTCGTAAGCTCACATGGACAAGGCCGCCCCATATCAAAAGCCAGATTTCACTTTTCCACCATATTAACGGCGATAATTATTTATAAAAAGTTTAAATTTTTTTTTTCGTTTTTATTATTTTTTTCTCTAAAAAGCCGCTAATTTATTCCGGCGTGTTACCTACCTGCTCGATAGAAACGGCCAATGAAGGAGGACAAACGTGACCCGGCGGCAAAAGGCGGTACAAGTTTGATTATTATCTGTTCATCACTAGTTAAAAGTTTGCTAACCCCGGAACATTTTTCTAAACAAAATTTTTCAAGCCACGAACCTTCGTTAGAATAAAAAAAATCTCCATTTTCTACTATAGAAAAGTGACAGTTTACATTTTGAAAAATCTTGGATAATTTTTTTTTGGTGAGAATTTTGTGTTTGGGGAAAAAATAATATTTACGCAGTCTAAAAACCTTTTTATTGTATTTACAGTGGGTTTCCCTTGGTTATTAGGCCAATAAACTCCCTTTAATCGTTTTTTAAGTACTGGTTTGAAGAGCTCCCTACGAAAACTTCCTTAAAGAAAAGTAACAATATAGGAGGGGAAGTATATGGGAGGGGAAGTATAACAGAGGGGGAGGTATAACGGAGGGGGAAGTATAAGGGAACGAAACTATCGAAGGGAGGGAAAGTATAAAGGAGGGGGAAGTATATAGGAGGGGAAGCATAAGGGAGAGGGAAGTTTTTTTTTTTTTTTGTTTAATTTTCCGAGTTTATTTATTTTATTTTTATTTTTTTGAAAATGTTCTGTTCTCTTTTTCGAAAATTTTTTCAAAGTGTCAAGGTAGAAATAATGGGCTCTTTGGCCTAGGGATGTGCCTCTCGCAATGGGTAGAAGTATGAAATTTCTCCCTACTAAAAAAAAAATAATAATTAAAAAGTGGCAATTTTTTTACACCAAAAATTCTTAAAAAATATAAGGAATAATTGGTGAAAATTTGGTGAAAATCGGAGCAACGTTTCGGCCGCAGCAAATTTTTTAAAATTTCAAACAGACATATCTCCGCCATTTTTTCGAAATTCAAAAATCGCCCTCGTTACATCCTTCTTCACCGGCTAAAGAAATTTTGGTGAAAATCGGATGAAAATTGTGGCCGTAAAGTGTTCCGGAAAAATGCTACGGCTGGCCGGAACCACAGACAAAGTTGAGATCGGTATACAGGGTGTCCGGAAACACATGGCAAGCGTCTGGGAGAGCGTTAAAAAGTGGTTTTACGAAAAAAAGTTAAATGTAAACCCCCCTTAATTTAAATCAAAGAATTTGATGGTGTAGTTTAAAATCCGCCTGGATATACAGGGTGTCCCAGACACAACCTAACTTCGTTATTTCAAATGAGAACCCCTATTTTTTATTTCAGATTCGTAATCTACGCAAAATTTCAAGTAGATTTGAGTACTCATATGACGATTTGGGACAACTTTTAAAAAATGTCAAAATTTAGCGTTTTTTGCGCTAAAATCCGTTAAAATTGACCTAGGAGACTCGTTTTTTTTAATTCCACATATTTTTTCCCGAAGAATCCAACTGTCTCAAATTTGAGCATCTTCGCATTCTGCATCACGAGATTTCGTCGCTAATGGCCTTTTTTCAAGTTTAACTCCAAATTCCATACTTCTAAAATGGAAATTAGCGATTTGTTGACGGAATTTTAATTTTTGATGCATAAACACAAAAGACGCTGTAGCTCTTTCAAAATTTGTGGTCCGAAAGAAAAATTCCTTTCAACAAGTGCTAATTTTCATTTCTGAACTAAAAATTTGGGTTCTAACTTGAAAAAAGGCCATTAGCGACGAAATCTCGTGATGCTGAATGCGAAGATGCTCAAATTTGAGACAGTTGGATTCTTCGGGAAAAAATAAGTGGAATTAAAAAAAAAACGAGTCTCCTAGGTCAATTTTAACGGATTTTAGCGCAAAAAACGCTAAATTTTGACATTTTTAAAAGTTGTCCAAAATTGTCATATGAGTAATCTACTTGAAATTTTGCGTAGATTACGAATCAGAAATAAAAAATAGGGGTTCTCATTTGAAATAACGAAGTTAGGTTGTGTCTGGGACACCCTGTATATCCAGGCGGATTTTAAACTAGACCATCAAATTCTTTGATTTAAATTAAGGGGGGTTTATATTTAACTTTTTTTCGTAAAACCACTTTTTAACGCTCTCCCAGACGCTTGCCATGTGTTTCCGGACACCCTGTATAGGAGGGGGAGTTCATTTAAATTTTCCGAGTTTTTTTTATTTTTCCGAGTTTATTATTTTTTTTTTTAATTTTCAGTTCTCTTTTTCGAAAATTTTTTTAAGTGTCAAGGTAGAAATAATGGGCTCTTTGGCCTACGGATGTGCCTCTCGCAATGGGTAGAAGTATGAAATTTTTCCCTACTAAAAAAAATAATAATTAAAAATGGCAATTTTTTTACACCAAAAATTCTTAAAAAATATAAGGAGTAATTGGTGAAAATTGGTTCGGCCGCAGCGAATTTTTTAAAATTTTAAACAGTCATATCTCCGCCATTTTTTCGAAATTTAAAAATCGCCCTCGTAACATTCTTCTTCATTGGCTACAGAAATTTGGTGAAAATCGGATGAAAACTGTGGCTGTAAAGTGTTCCGGAAAAAACGCTACGGCCGGCCGGCACCATAGACAAATTTGAGATCGGTATAGATCCATAATCAAATTTATCCTGTCTGGAAGACCCTTCCCCAAAAACCCGACGTGGAGGGTATCACAATAACTTCTTTAAGGAAGTTAAAAAGATTTTCGGCCATGAAAACCGCCTGGAATTTAGGCGTTTTTTTTAAGGAGGAGAAATTCACCTTTTTCCGCGTTTTCCTTCATTTTTTCTACTGAGAAACCACATTTTAATAATTTTAGGGTTTTTTAATCACTATTTCGGCTCCATTTTCACGATTTACGTTCAGCCCGAGAAATTCCAATTTTTCCAGATTTTCTGGCGTTTGAAGAAACCCAATTTAACGGGCTTGCGGATGTTTTCCTCGGTTATTTGTCCTTTCGGCCTAGAAACCACCATTCTGCAGTTTTCCTCGATTTTTCTTTCAAAAAATCTCTTTTTAAAAAGAATTTTAGGTGTTTTTCTGGCTGTTTTTGCCGCTTTTTTCAGATTTTTCGGTGTTTTTTTAGAGAACTTCCCCAAAATTCGGCTTTTACGGACGATTCCCTTCAATTTTCAGAGAATTTTCAAGTGTTTTTTCAAATTTTCAGGTAAAAACTCATTTGGCAAAAATCTATTTTTAAAATTCCTCCTGGGTAGTTCCTCATTAGGAATTTTTAATGTAATGCGTGGAATTAAAATGAATAAAACTAATCGGTCGCGTCGTCGAGTTCTCTGAAAGGCTATCTCGGCCTTCATTCTGCGCTTATAACTGTTTATTTGCTTACGAAGTATCTTTTTCATAACACCCTTCGTAAACAAAACACCTTAGCGCTTCTTTCGATTAAAAATCTCTCAAACTATAGCAAAACCCCCTTTTTTTTTTCTATCACGTACAATGTGGTTTAAAACCACAAAAACCACCTTGAGAATCATCCACGTGATTTCATGAAAAATGCATTTTTTTGACAAAAAAAAGAGGGTTTCAAAAAATCGGGGGTTTTTAAACAAATCGAATCGAAAAAATTCGATGGTTTATTGCGATTGATGCATTTGGCAAATCGCAAAACTCTTGTGAGCTGCAGAAGTCAAGGATGCGGGAAAAATGTTAAAGGTGGCTATAAAAATCTTGAAACCAATTTATTTGTTCTTGAAAAAAAAAAAGATGAAAAAAAAATTGCAGCCAAAGTGTGGGCGTTGAGTGCATTTTCTCTTCAACCGCGATCAGTTTGTTGAAAAGAAATAAAATCGGAGAGATAAAATAAAAAAAATATTGAGATAGCCGGTGTATAAATTATTTGGGGCTTTTTTTTTTGTTTATTTCGTCTTTTTATCCCTCTCCGTCTAGTCTACCGAAGGCCCCCTTGCAGTTCAACACCCAAATACCGAATCTTTTTACTGCACTTTTACTCGTGTTGTTACGTTACGGGGAAGGGGGAGGAGGTGATCTTGTAAAACGGCTTATTTATTGCTTGCGAAAACCTCGCCCTCGCCGGTCCCCCCGATGTCCGACGTCTCCTTCACAATCACCAGCAGTTCATTATACCGGTTCTGAAAATAAATATCAAAAAAACAATACCCATAATTTCTAATTTTGAAACGGCAATATTTACACAAAAAAGTCGTTTTAAACTTTAAATAATTCTTCGTAGAATCTTAAGTAACCTACAAAACGTCACAATTTACAGTTAATTTTTGCTTTCTTCGGTGTTTACATGTTTGCTGGCGTTTTCCTTGATAATTCGGCCGAGAATCCTCCACTTTTCTTAGATTCTCCGACGCTTTCCTGGATTTTTCGGCTGAGAATCCTCCCCTTTTCTTAGATTCTCCGACGCTTTCCTGGATTTATGGCCGAGAATCCTCCCCTTTTCTTAGATTCTCCGACGCTTTCCTTGATTTTTCGGCCGAGAATCCTCCCCTTTTCTTAGATTTTCCGACACTTTCCTAGATTTTTCGGCCGAGAAATCCTCCTTTTCCCGGATCTAATGGCGTTTTCATTCAATTTTTCTACAGTGAATTTCCATTTTTAAAGAATTTTTCTGTTTTTTTCTTGGTTTTTCCTGTTGAGAAACCCCCATTTCACTTTTTAAGTTTGGATTTTCTCTCGTTTTCAGGACGAATAAATCACTTTTTCCCGGATATCAGAGCGTTTTTATAAATTTTTATGCAGAAGAACCCCGTTTTTAAAGGATTTTAAGATGGTAGCCGAGAAATCCCCTTTTTACCGAAATTTTGGGTACTTTCCACGTTTTTAAGCCGATTGATCCTCCTTTTTACCGAAATTTTGGCGCTTTCCACGTTTTTAAGCTGAGTGATCCCCCTTTTTAGCGAAATTTTGGGCGCTTTCCACGTTTTTAAGCCGAGTGACCCCCTTTTTACCGAAATTTTGGGCGCTTTCCACGTTTTTAAGCCGAGTGATCCCCCTTTTTACCGAAATTTTGGGCGCTTTCCACGTTTTTAAGCCGAGTGATCCCCCTTTTTACCGAAATTTTGGGCGCTTTCCACGTTTTTAAGCTGAGTGATCCCCCTTTTTAGCGAAATTTTGGGTGCTTTCCACGTTTTTAAGCCGAGTGATCCCCCTTTTACCGAAATTTTGGGCGCTTTCTACGTTTTTAAGCCGAGTGATCCCCCTTTTTACCGAAATTTTGGGCGCTTTCCACGTTTTTAAGCCGAGTGATCCCCCTTTTTACCGAAATTTTGGGCGCTTTCCACGTTTTTAAGCCGAGTGATCCCCCTTTTTACCGAAATTTTGGGTGCTTTCCACGTTTTTAAGCCGAGTGATCCCCCTTTTTACCGAAATTTTGGGGGCTTTCCAAGTTTTTAAGCCGAGTGATCCCCCTTTTTCCGAAATTTTGGGCGCTTTCCACGTTTTTAAGCCGAGTGATCCCCCTTTTTTCCGAAATTTTGGGCGCTTTCCACGTTTATAAGCCGAGTGATCCCCCTTTTTACCGAAATTTTGGGCGCTTTCCACGTTTTTAAGCCGAGAGATCCCCCTTTTTACCGAAATTTTGGGCGCTTTCCACGTTTTTAAGCCGAGTGATCCCCCTTTTTACCGAAATTTTGGGTGCTTTCCACGTTTTTAAGCCGAGTGATCCCCCTTTTTACCGAAATTTTGGGCGCTTTCCACGTTTTTAAGCCGAGTGATCCCCCTTTTTACCGAAATTTTAGGCGCTTTCCACGTTTTTAAGCCGAGTGATCCCCCTTTTTACCGAAATTTTGGGCGCTTTCCACGTTTTTAAGCCGAGTGATCCCCCTTTTTACCGAAATTTTGGGCGCTTTCCACGTTTTTAAGCCGAGTAATCCCCCTTTTTACCGAAATTTTGGGCGCTTTCCAAGTTTTTAAGCCGAGTGATCCCCCTTTTTACCGAAATTTTGGGCGCTTTCCACGTTTTTAAGCCGAGTGATCCGCCTTTTTACCGAAATTTTGGGCGCTTTCCACGTTTTTAAGCCGAGTGATTCCCCTTTTTACCAAATTTTGGGCGCTTTCCACGTTTTTAAGCCGAGTGATCCGCCTTTTTACCGAAATTTTGGGCGCTTTCCACGTTTTTAAGCCGAGTGATTCCCCTTTTTACCGAAATTTTGGGCGCTTTCCACGTTTTTAAGCCGAGTGATCCCCCTTTTTACCGAAATTTTGGGCGCTTTCCACGTTTTTAAGCCGAGTGATCCTCCTTTTTACCGAAATTTTGGGCGCTTTCCACGTTTTTAAGCCGAGTGATCCCCCTTTTTACCGAAATTTTGGGTGCTTTCCACGTTTTTAAGCCGAGAGATCCCCCTTTTTACCGAAATTTTGGGCGCTTTCCACGTTTTTAAGCCGAGTGATCCCCCTTTTTACCGAAATTTTGGGCGCTTTCCACGTTTTTAAGCCGAGTGATCCCCCTTTTTCCATTGACCGACGTTTTCCTTCAATTTTTCACATAGATTCTTCACTTATTATGGATTTTTCAGTGTTTTCTCGGGTTTTGCCGACCCCAATTTCAGTGGATTTTTCAATTTGGGTGTTCCTCTTGTTCTTGAGGCCAAAAGATCCCCTTTTCCCCGAATTTCTTGGCGTATTTGAGGAATTTTAGGAGCCGAAAAATCCCCTTTTTACCGAAATTTGGGTGTTTTTCGCGCTTTTGACTGATGAATCCCGTTTTTTCCAGGATCCTTCCTTTATTTTTTCCTCAAGGATCTTCAAGAGCTTCTTAAATTCTTCTGTCGGTGAAGCCCCTTCTTTCCGAATGTACCGTCCTCAATTTTTTTATGAAATCATCGACAAGCAAATTTTTTTTCGGCGTCACATGAGAAGCGGGGCGCGGGGTGGAAGCAAAAACTCTTCCATGTAATGAGTGAAACGAATGAAGGGCGCGAGATGCGGCGCGTACGGAGGATAAAAACCCCCTAGAAACATTTCCAACCAGTCAACGACCCTCCATCACAAACAATATTTACGACACTTAACGATTTTTTACAGAGTGACCATTACTTCATTTTTTTTAACTTAGCTAGTACGTCTTGAGTTCAAAGAAACTCGAGAAATTCTTCTCCACCTCCGTCTTTCTTCATCTTGTCATACATCTTTTCATATTTAAAATTTAATTTTATAATAATTATTGTGGAATCAATTTTTTAACAATTCTTTCATGCGAATTCTCCTCTTAAATTGAAGTTTTCAAAATTTTCGAGAGAGAGTGCTAGATTATGATAAAAAATGTCTGCCAAGTGTAACCTTGAAATCATAACCTAAGTTTCTTATACAGTGAAACTGACACTAATAACGGACACTAATGGGGACCGGAAATTTGTCCGCTATATAGAGGTGTCCGCTTTTCGGAAAATAGGAAAAAAAAACTTTAAAAAAAAATGAAAATGAAGTTTAATTTCTGATTAGGAAAACATAATATGTATTATTACATACATATATACGATATTACATATGTACATAGGTACATATTAAAATAAAAAATTAAACTTTTAAAAAGTCGGTAATTTTGAAGTGAAGTCAAGTGTATAACTGAATTTTATAAATAAAAGACATGGTGAGCGTGAGGGACAAAAGGGATTAACTAAGGTCAAAGATCATAAGTAAGATGCAAAATGTAAACAAAACATCTCTAGAACAACAGAATGTCAATAAACTTTGTCCTTGAAAAAACGTGCTGTCCGCTATTAGGAGACTTTTAGGGATGAAATTGAATTTTTCAGGCTGTCCGCGTCCGTTATTGAGAGTGTCCGCTTTATAGAAATATTTAGAATACCTTTTCCTATGTTTTAACGCCGGGGAATCTGAATTTGTCCGTTGAAGGGAGATGTCCGCTTTTAAGAGGTGTCCGTTAAGGGAAGTTTCACTGTACTCTTTTTGTTTAAATTTCCTCTCAGATAATTAATTATTTTATAAATTTTAGGCTCCTCTTAAATTGAAGTTTTCAAAATTTTCGAGAGAGAGTGCTAGAAGATAAAAAATGTCTGCCAAGTGTAACCTTGAAATCATAACCTAAGTTTCTTATACTCTTTTTTGTTTAAATTTCCTCTCAGATAATTAATTATTATATAAATTTCAGGCTCCTCTTAAATTGAAGTTTTCAAAATTTTCGAGAGAGAGAGTGCTAGAAGATAAAAAATGTCTGCCAAGTGTAACCTTGAAATCATAACCCAAGTTTCTTATACTCTTTTTGTTTAAATTTCCTCTCAGATAATTAATTACTTATATACATTTCAGGCTCCTCTTAAATTGAAGTTTTCAAAATTTTCGAGAGAGAGTGCTAGAAGATAAAAAATGTCTGCCAAGTTTAACCTTGAAATCATAACCCAAGTGTCTTATACTCTTTTTGTTTAAATTTCCTCTCAGATAATTAATTATTTATATAAATTTCAGGCTCCTCTTAAATTGAAGTTTTCAAAATTTTCGAGAGAGAGTGCTAGAAGATAAAAAAATGTCTGCCAAGTGTAACCTTGAAATCATAACCTAAGTTTCTAATACTCTTTTTTGTTTAAATTTCCTCTCAGATAATTAATTATTTATACAAATTTCAGGCTCCTCTTAAATTGAAGTTTTCAAAATTTTCGAGAGAGAGTGCTAGAAGATAAAAAAATGTCTGCCAAGTTTAACCTTGAAATCATAACCCAAGTGTCTTATACTCTTTTTGTTTAAATTTCCTCTCAGATAATTAATTATTTATATAAATTTCAGGCTCCTCTTAAATTGAAGTTTTCAAAATTTTCGAGAGAGAGTGCTAGAAGATAAAAAAATGTCTGCCAAGTGTAACCTTGAAATCATAACCTAAGTTTCTTATACTCTTTTTTGTTTAAATTTCCTCTCAGATAATTAATTATTTATATAAATTTCAGGCTCCTCTTAAATTGAAGTTTTCAAAATTTTCGAGAGAGAGTGCTAGAAGATAAAAAAATGTCTGCCAAGTGTAACCTTGAAATCATAACCCAGTTTCTTATACACTTTTTGTTTAAATTTCCTCTCAGATAATTAATTATTATACAAATTTCAGGCTCCTCTTAAATTGAAGTTTTCAAAATTTTCGAGAGAGAGTGCTAGAAGATAAAAAAATGTCTGCCAAGCGTAACCTTGAAATCATAACCTAAGTTTCTTATACTCTTTTAACTTCCTCAAGAAGTTACTGTGATACCCTCCGACCCCCTGTTACTAGAAAAGGGTCTTCCAGACCCCGTAGGATAAATCTGATAAGTGATCTTTGCCGATCCTGACTTTGTCTGTGGTGCCGGCCGTCCGGCCGTCCGTCGCCACTTTTCCGGAACACTTCACGGCCGCAATTTTCATCCGATCTTCACCAAATTTATACACAAGCTTCCTTTCACAGAAATCTTGAAATGACGAGAGCTTTTTTCGAAATTTTTCAAAATGGCGGAGATATGACTGTTCAAAGATTTAAAATGAGCGCTGTGGGCGTACTGTTGGTCCGATCTTCACCAAATTTTCACTAAACATTCCTTGAATTATTTAAAAATTTTCCATGTTTTTAAAATTTTAATTTTCCAAAATTTTTTTTACTTAATAATTTTTCTAGGCAGAAATGTGAGTCACTTCGCCGGCTCGAGGGCGGCCTCTCTTTGGCTAACCGTACTGAATTTCTACCTTGATATAAATTTTCAAAATAATTTTTTTTTTTTTTTTTTTTTTAACTTCCTCAAGAATTTTTTTAACGGAAAATAAAATGGCGATTTATTAGGTACTTAATTTTTTTTTTTTTTTCAAAAAACAGAAAACGAACAACAAAAAATACCTAAAATTTCTAACTTCCTCAAGACTTACTGCGATACCCACCAAATTTATTTCACAACTTTTACAAAAATTTAGTTCTCCTACTTAATACTTCCTCCTCCTGTATCCTTGAGGAAGTTATCGTTGGAAGCTCTTCAAACCGGAACTTTTGTTTTAATTTCCTCTCAGATAATAAATTATTTATATAAATTTCAGGCATGTTATACACAATGTGGTGACGACTTTGATTCAAACGCGCACGTTTTTTGTGGCAGCACCCCCGGTTTGGAGCACTGCAAAAGCGAGCAGAAATCCGATCATGCGAACTGCCTTGCCGGAAACTGCCCGAAGGAATGCTGCATCCCACCGAACTCATTCAGTATGAACGTTTTTTGAAATAAAATATAACCTTTTCTTTTAGATATCCCCGAAATTCCGACTAATGTGACCGTCTTGGATCGAGGGAAGGCGAAAATGGTGGCGATACACTGGTTCACTTATCCCCAAAATGATACCATCTATTATATAGAAAAGGCATATGAAGAGCTGCAAATTAGTACTTCATTATATGCGTGATTGGGCACCGATTGTAAAAGATATAAGAAAAAGTTGGTTTACGTCTAAAATGGCGACTTTTCCTATCAAACCAGGATCTTGGTATCAATTCAGAGTTGCCGCCATCAATCGGTTCGGCTCACTGGGATTTTCAGAACCGTCAAAACCCTACAAGTCTAATATATGTAATTAATAGAATAATTCCAAAATAGTAAATTTTTAATGCGATTTTTAGTTCCCAAGAAACCTGATGAGCCGCAGTCTCTAAGCTTTGAGCCCTATATGAAAAATACGAGTAAAGTTTGGGGGATTTTGTCTTGGAAAAGACCTAAATCTGTTTTACCGATAAGGAAATATACTGTCTACATATCGACCAGAGTTGCTGATAAAAATACTAAAAAGGAAGAAGGTTCTACATTGAGCATAGAGAGAGTAGTTAATGGTGTAAGTATTTTTATTTTTGATGTATTTTATAAATAAGTTAGACTGAGCAGACACATGCGACAGTTATGGGGATGTGGACGAATTTCCATTCGTTTTGTAGCGATTTTGGAAGAGAGAAATCCGGTCGTGAGTTATCATTGTCATCTCGATGTTTGAGAACTCTCGATTTATACGGAAGGCTCGTACATACAAAGGGCGGCTTGAGACAACCGTTTGGTTCGCAAGAGAGCGAAACTAAATATCGTGGATAATGGCCTCGTCCAAGGTCGAGAAGCTGCTCGCTCGCTGGCGGGCATAAGCATGGCCCACTCGATGGAGAAGAACTCACTACCAGGCATTCATTCCCGTTTAGAATTATGTCCCCTCTGGCTATCGCACTCAATGCCAAAAGCGATAAAATCCCCGACACCCTTTAAAATAAAAAATTCAATCAAATTGACTGTCCTGGATTATGTACTAAGAATTTTATATACAACCAGTAAGTCCCTTTAAAAATTTGAAATTTAAATAGTACTTACATAGCAGAAGTATGGAGTCTAAATGGGCTAAATGGGTTATTCCTTTATAAAGGTTCTAGGTGACAAAAGATCTTTTGTATATAAAATCCATTATCCTCGAAATGAGAGGGGAGGTGAAGTCATCAAATTTCAAGTCTAAAATAAAATATGTTTCAGGATAAAACCAGACTGAAGATAACAGATTTAGATCCAGATTCTGTGCCTTTTTTTCAAGTCGTCGCCCATGCTAAATGCGGCAGCAAAGAACTTCCGAGCAACAGGGCTAATCTGTCTGGCTCGAAAATTTGGGAAAATCTTAAAAATAGTATGTATTAATTTAAAAAATTAAAAATAATTTATTTATTTTAGCCACAAATTCTAAAAAATCTACAAGTCATAAAAGGGCTTTAAGTCTTAAAGTTATGAAAGTTACACAAGACGATAATGGGGAGTTGAGTGTTAGGATAACGTGGAATGAAAGGCCTTTTTCTTATGCTGTTAAATGGCAAATTCACAATACATCCAGAGTTTCGACCAAAGTCGTCAAGGTATCTAAAAAATTTTTTAAATACAAAAATAATTTTTTTTAGGGAAGCTATGCCATCCTGTCGGACCTCAAACCGAACAAGAAATATCATGTTTCAGTCACGGAAGTCATCGAAGGGAAGAAATCGAGAAGAATCGGAACCGTTTCATTTTTAGCGAATCCGATTTAATAAAGTTAAAAGTAGTTTATGTTAAAAATGTACTCCGACCATTTTTTAAATGTACATTCTTAAATTATATTTGTCACCAGTAAATTGTGAGATGGTTAAAATTGGTGTCGGTCTCGTTTGGTCCCTTGTCTCCCCTTCAATGATCCGTCATTGACCAGTTTTCCTTAATCACTCTTCCCCGAAGCGAAATCCTCTTCATTCAACGGATTCGCAATCGCCACTTTAGCTTGACGTTTTTATTGTAAACATTCCCGCCTTGAGTGTCCTCCGTCTCCACTCCTCTCGGTTTGTACATTTCTCATTTCACCTCTCATATTATTTATACTATTTAAGGCTATTTTGTAATTTTATATCCTTTTTTTTATTAACTCATGTATTTTTTTTTGTACAAAAAATTTTTTAAGATAAAATTCATTTTTCATAAATTTTGCTTTTATTTATTCATACTTATTAAGCTTTCTAGCACAATGAAAAGTGGCTTGTACTTTTTCTATTGATCATGGCTCTAGAAATCGTTATGGCAGCAAAAGGTGGTGGCGGTGGACGAGGCGGTAATTATTAATTTTTAAACAGAAAAGATATTTTCAAAGTTTTGTTTTTTAGCGATGGCGGCAAGAGGCGGTGGCGCGTCGAGGTGGTAAAGGACGAGGAGGTGGACGGAGAGGACAGTTTGGATCGCGAATGCCGATTTTAATTCATAGGACTTCATCCGCCAGCGCAAACTACTACGATCACAAAGATGTAAGTCCTTTTTAATTATTCAATTATCAATAAAATTCTAGGGTGCGAGAATTGTCAAAGCGTCTCATTTTGAATTGGACTATATGCTTGGAAGAAAAATCACATTTTTCTGTATGGCGACTGGATATCCTCGACCTCAAATAACTTTAAAGATGGCATCGAACTTTGCACACAAATATTTTCAGGTTGGTTTTTTCTATATCGACGTTGTTACAGCAATGTCGTATGACCATATTTGGGCATTTGAGGTAAGCACACCCCTGGGTTATTTTTGCGGGGAATCGAACGGTATGATTAAAAATGCGATTGGCAGCCTTGAAACAGCCGCAAAAAACGAACAACACTGCGTATGATTAGGAGTGTTATCAACTAGTCGTATGACCGCCATTTTGTCTCTCCTGAAAAGTTGCCCCAAACTTGATATGACATGTTGCCGTAACAACGTCGCTCTTTTTCCATTTTTCAACTTTTCTTAGATCATTGAGATGTTCTCCTCCCAATATATCCAAAATGAGATGATGAACCTCTTTTAGTTAACCTTTGATTCTCATTTTTTCTCTCATGACAAGAAAAAACTTGAAAAATGACGTTTTTTTCCTTTGAAGCAAGCTTGACAGCTGCTGCCATCTCTTTTCTTCTTTTCGTACCTTCCTTTCTACATTACCTTTAATGTTTAGGTCCATGAATGGCCGGTTGGGAACGACACGATGAAATCAAAAATGGAGATAGACCCAACTACTCAGAAAGATGCCGGTTACTACGAATGCCTCGCAGCAACCAATATGCCATCGACAGGCGCGGATTTAGGACTGATTATGTTATATACATATTAGACCCTACGAATTAGCAACGAATTTTTTCCTTCTTAATTTCAATATACAGGGTTTTATTGTTAATTATTTGTAAAAATTGCTTTGTGTATTGATAATTAAAGGTTTTTTTTAGTCTTAATGCCTATTTATTGAATTTTGCATTGAAGAGTTGTGGTTTTATTAATAGCACCCTTGGTAGGATATTCTCAATTTGTGAACTCCCCCTTTAAAAACAATTGAGTGGCTGATTGGTTTTAGCTAGGGAGAGGACAGAACGAGGCCAATGTCACCTAGAAAGGCGCCTTAATTAACTCTGCCATCATAACGGCCAGCGAGAAAAGGTATTCCAGGTTAGTGATATTTATAATAATCCTTTTATTTTCAGATGAAAAAGGAAGTTGTGTTATTGTTGTTTATGCTTCTCCTGATTGGCTGTATGGTCAAAGAGGCAGAGGGAGGGGTGGTCGACGTTCAAAAAGTAAAATGCAAATCGGTCTACCTGTTACCGGAAAATACAGAGATCCTGAATCCGACAGATACTACAACAACAATAACGTATTTTTTAAAATTTATTTGTGTATAGCCTTTCTAATTTTTTTTTAGGGAGCCAAAATATTAACAGCATCCCATTTGATTATGAATACGTCCTTGGGCATAAAATCGCTTTTTATGTGTCGCCAGAGTGAAGTCGAAGCTTGAAATCGACCCGGCTACTCAAATGGATGCTGGGGTCTACGAATGTACAGCGGACAATATGTATTCGATCGATCGAAGAAGCTTCAAGACTGATTTCAGCATCGTTTTGATTGAGACAGGCGATATCCTAAGTCCGCTTCACTAGATATTAGTAAACTTTATGCATTTTTTTTTGAATAGTCAATTTTTGGAGTTTTAGAAGGAAATACAGTATGAAAAATGTAATTTTAGATTAATTAAATTCCTCAAATTAATCTAATCGATAAGCCCCCTATCAGATTACGAGGGAAAGAGGCACAATTAGAAAAAGGCCTTAATCCTTTTAGCTTCAAAAACGGGCGTTAAAAAGCGGTTTTTCTCAATTTTCTAGAAAAATATGAGGTTTAGCGCCAAAAGTACTAAATAAAAAGAAATCTAAATTTAATTTCCTACAATAAGTATTTAATACATAAACTTGCTAAAGTGAACAGTTTCGGAGTTAAGAGCCGTCAAAAAAGGCTTTTGAACGTCAAGATTTTTTCGTAGATTTTGGGCCCGTATTAATCAACGTTCCTTAATCCTTTTTTTCAAAATAGATTTGAAAATCCTTCCTTGACGTTTCGTGTATAACAGGTTCGCTAGGTAGGTTAGGTTGGTTAGGTTCATAAGAACCTCCCTTGACTTTCGTGTATGAACAGGTTTGCTAGGTAGGTTAGGTTGGTTAGGCTGAAAAAAAACCTCCCTTGAAATGATCTAGATAACTATTGTCTAATCGATAAGCCCCCTATCAGATTACGAGGGAAAGAGGCACAATTAGAAAAAGGACTTAATCCTTTAGCTTTAAAAATGTTCTGGTTGTCTAATGAGTGGGTTTGGTTTGGGGGAGAAGGGCGTTAAAAAGCGGTTATTCTCAATTTTCTAGAAAAATGAGGTTTAGCGCCAAAAGTACTAAATAAATAAAAATCTAAATTTAATTTCCTACAAAAAGTATTTTGTACATAAACTTGCTATAGTGAACAGTTTCGGAGTTAAGAGCCGCCAAAAAAAGGCTTATGAACGTCAAGATTTTGTCGTAGTTTTTGGGCCCGTATTAATGAACGTTCCTTAAGGAACCCTTTTCTCAAAATAGATTTGAAAATCCTTCCTTGACGTTTCGTGTATGAACAGGTTCGCTAGGTAGGTTAGGTTGGTTAGGTTTGTAAGAACCTCCCTTGACTTTCGTGTATGAACAGGTTCGCTAGGTAGGTTGGGTTGGTTAGGCTGATAAGAACCTCCCTTGAAATGATCTAGATAAGTATTGGGGTACGGACAGTAGGATGGGACATCGAAACAAAAATATCGATATTGGTATTGGAACCAATATCGGAAGGAACTATCGATGGCGATATTATATCGGACTTAAATTATCGATGTATCGATATTTGAAAAAATTCACTAACTAACGCCTTTTGCTATGCACTGTCAAAATCCAATACCTATTATTTTAAACATATTATCTTCTACTTCTCTCGTTTTCTTGACTAAAGGCGTGAAGATAAATCCACATCCAGTATCCAAATATAAAAAAAATTGATAAGTATGATGAAACAGTTAGGAGGCGGTACCGGTACCGGTAACGGCGAGTACCAACTACCCTTATCAATGCTGCCAATACAAATACAGTTTCCAAACAATCCAAACCCAAGCTAAAGGATTACGTTCAATTTCACTTAGTATCTTTTAATAACAGTTTTTTTTTCTTTCTTCTTTAAATTTTAAATAGAAATTATAAAATATCGACTATCGTGCCTCTAATATCGATATTATAAAATATCGGAAGGTACGATATCGATGGGAAAATATCGCATATCGGAAGGGAAATATCGATATTCCGATAATATCGACTATCGATACTCATCCCTAGCGGACAGAACGCGGAGGTTGCTGTAGATATCGCGGGTCGCAACTCTCAAACGCGGGACTGTCCTGCCCAAAGCGGGACATATGGTCACCTTAGAAAGGCTATAATTGTTCTGTTGGAAACAAATGAGAATGTTCAGCATTGAATGATGGGTATCAGGACGCTATTGAACGTACATTATCTAATTGGCTTGTCGCCTGTGGGACAAAAAAAGAAAAGCGTTTAACCAGAGTTAAGAGTCGCCAAAAAAGGCTTTTGAACGTCAAGATTTTGTCGAAATTTTTGGGCTCGTATTTATGAAAGTTCCTTAAGGAACCCTTTTCTCAAAATATATTTGAAAATCCATCCTTGACGTTTCGTGTATGAACAGGTTCGCTAGATAGGTTAGGTTGGTTAGGTTCGTAAGAACCTCCCTTGACTTTCGTGTACAAACAGGTTCGCTAGGTAGGTTAGGTTGGTTTGGCTGATAAGAACCTCCCTTGAAATGATCTAGATAACTATTGGGGTGCGGACAGAACGCGGAGGTTGCTGTAGATATCGCGGGACTGTCCTGCCCAAAGCGGGACTGTCCTGCCCAAAGCGGGACTGTCCTGCCCAAAGCGGGACTGTCCTCCCAAAGCGGGACATATGGTCACCTTAAAAGGCAAACAAATGAGAATGTTCACCATTGAATGATGGGTATCAGGACGCTATTGAACGTACATTATCTAATTGGCTTGTCGCCTGTGGGACAAAAAAGAAAAGCGTTTAACCGAATCCGAGAAGGGAAGGGGAAAAAAGAGAAAATGGGGAACGGTAGAAAAGAAATTAATGCCTCCAGTTAGATACGGGTTAGGGGTTTCTACTAAATCCACGCGGCACCCCTTTACCTAAATCAGGGCGGGACGAAGGGATGCGGTGGAGGCCTATAAGTCCAACATGTGTCACGTGACTCCTGAGGATCCCATTCGACCTCGTTTAAATCTCCTAATAAATCCGAACGAAATGCTAATTTTCTTTCCCTTAAAAACAAAGAAAATCCTTCTAAAAATTTAACAATAATTACCCACTTTTTACTCTTTTCAATTTCAAAGTGTAATTTTGAATTCCATCGCCTTGTTTTAAATTATGCCTCTTTTAAATTTTTTTTCTTGAGAATGGAAAAAAATGAGGGGGTAGAGAAGGAAAAAGTAAATTGTTTTTGTGGACTTATAAAAGGGCAATAAAAGAAGTTGCAATGAAAAAAAGAAGGTATGAGTGAAGAGGGTGCTTTTCAGAAATGAAATAAGAGTTTTTATTTTCCACCCATATATTGTGACCCATTGAACTCCTTGAATTTACATTAAAATTGGCTATTACGTTATTGCCTTACTCAACAAACGAAATTGAATGAGGCATTTTAAAAATAAAAATTTTTATGTTAAAAAAAGTACTTTGTGGGGAAACTGATGAATACAATGAAACGCACGATTTGTCTGAAATATATTCATATCGTGGGGATTACAATGTCGAAAAGGCTGGAGGGATCTTCATTTTACACATACGCGGTTATCGGAGTATGATGGAAAGGGGCGAGCCCGTTGTATTAACTAGTCATGCGTAACCAATTGGCGGATGAACAGGTTGTTGCTGTTATAACAGCTCAAAACAAATCTGCATAATCTATATTGGATTCAGGGCGGGGAAGGAGCCGGGGGCGAGGGGAGGTTTGCATCCGAAGGGGATGAGGGAGTCGACGAATCCGATTTGTTTCTAGGTTAAGCCCTGGCTTATGCCTACGTCCTCAATAAAATCGGTCCGAAATACTCCGCAGTCTCCAGGTGCTCGAATTTTATCGTTCCTTTTTTTCTATGATAAAAAAATACTACTGCGCATCTAGGCTCTCCAATCTGTTTAGCGCTTTATCTCAATTCAGCAATCATATTGCTTTGGCGCCCAAATATAGTGGACAAACAATGGAATCTACACAGAGCAGAAGCGGTCGCCCATCCACATTTTAACCAAAGCCTTCAGTAAAAGAGAACCGGTTTTTCAACCCGTAAAACGTTATTTCTGGCCAAAAACCTGAGAAAAACTAACACAAGATGTGGTAAAGGTGGACGCAGTAGGTATCGATGGTAGAGATGGCTGAGAAATAACCGAAATTGTTGCCGATCAGCTGTATGCTATTGTGGGTGCCAGTCCGTCCGAATTATTGAAGGTTCCTCAAGGAGTTCTTGGCATATGGGGGCTTTCGCCATGTTGCTTTGGCGCCGTGCAACCTCCAATAGTGGGGCCAAACAATGGAATCTACAGGAGTCAGAGCAGGAGCGGTCGGGTATCTACCTTCTAACCTAAGCCGGCGTTGCTTATCTTCGGTGATCCAATGGGAACCGGCGTTTCAACGACGCTACTCCTTAAAAGGTTAGGTTATTAGTTAGGCCAAACAATGGAATCTACAGGGATCTGAGCAGGAGCGGTCGCCCATCCACATTGTAACCTAAGCCGGCGTTGCTTATCTTCGGTGATCCAATGGGAACCGGCGTTTCAACGACGCTACCCCTTAAAAGGTTAGGTTATTAGTTAGGCCAAACAATGGAATCTACAGGATTCTAAGCAGGAGCGGTCACCCATCCACATTCTAACCTAAGCCGGCGTTGCTTATCTTCGGTGATCCAATGAGAACCGATGCTTCAACGACGCTACCCCTTCAAAGGTTAGGTTATTAGTTAGGCCAAACAATGGAATCTACAGGGATCTGAGCAGGAGCGGTCATCCATCCACATTCTAACCTAAGCCCGCGTTGCTTATCTTCGGTGATCCAATGAGAACCGGTGCTTCAACGACGCTACCCCTTAAAAGGTTAGGTTATTAGTTAGGCCAAACAATGGAATCCACAGGAGTCTGAGCAGGAGCTGTCACCCATCCACATTCTAACCTAATCCGGCGTTGCTTATCTTCGGTGATCCAATGAGAACCGGTGCTTCAACGACGCTACCCCTTCAAAGGTTAGGTTATTAGTTAGGCCAATCAATGGAATCTACAGGAGTCTGAGCAGGAGCGGTCGGAATGTAGGAATGGTGGCCATCTCCGCTACTTCGGCACCCGGAGATTCCGCCGAAGCGCGACCGTCGGCATTATAATCACATGTTAAATTATGTTATTATTTTATATTCAAAAAGTTTCCCAGTTGAATAAAAGTAACGAACGTGAACGACATTTTCTTCAAAGATCTTTTCAAAGTAAAATCCACATTCTAACCTAAGCCGGCGTTGCTTATCTTCGGTGATCCAATGAGAACCGGTGCTTCAACGACGCTACCCCTTCAAAGGTTAGGTTATTAGCTTAGGTTATGTCTAAATCTACAGGGATCTACGCAGGAGCGGTCACCCATCCACATTCTAACCTAAGCCGGCGTTGCTTATCTTCAGCGATCCAATGAGAACCGGTGCTTCAACGACGCTACCCCTTAAAAGGTAAGGTTATTAGTTTAGGTTATGTCTAAATCTACAGGGATCTGAGCAGGAGCGGTCACCCATCCACATTGTAACCTAAGCCGGCGTTGCTTATCTTCGGTGATCCAATGAGAACCGGTGCTTCAATGACGCTACCCCTTCAAAGGTTAGGTTATTAGTTAGGCCCATCAATGGAATCTACAGGAGTCTGAGCAGGAGCGGTCGGAATGTAGGAATGGTGGCAATCTCCGCTACTTCGGCACCCGGAATTTCCGCCGAAGCGCCACCGTCGGCTTTATAATCACATGTTAAATTATGTTACTATTTTATATTCAAAAAGTTTTCTCAGTTGAATAAAAGTAACGAACGTGAACGCCATTTTCTTCAAAGATCTTTTCAAAGTAAAATCCACATTCTAACCTAAGCCGGCGTTGCTTATCTTCGGTGATCCAATGAGAACCGGTTCATCAACGACGCTACCCCTTAAAAGGTTAGGTTATTAGTTTAGGTTAGGTGAAGTTAAGGTTATGAAAATTACTTTTTCTCCTACACCCCCTCTCGGAAATATGACGTATGTTTGAATTTTACCAAATTTTTTAAAATATATATTATTTTTATGTCGAGGATTTGCATATTTTTAAGCCCGATCATGCATGAAACCGGGGATATTACGGAAAGGTTGTAAACAGTGAATTTTTTTTGACGGAGTAAGGTTGGCCGAGCTTATGAAAGCTGAATGAGGAACCACTTACCCGTTAGGGGTCGGCCTTAACACCCTCTTGATAAATAGGAGCTGCTTAATATGACGCCTAAAATATGGGCCAAGTTTTCACGCCCTTATAGAAATTCCTTTTTAAGTGCCCTCCGGGCTTCCTAGTCTTTTTTCCTCTTTGGACAATCGCAACGATTGTATAAAAGAAGATGGCAATTTTAGGAAAGGTTCGATTGATTCGGAAAAGGCACCTTTTTTTTTTCTCTGAGATTCGGAGGAAGTGATTGAGATGGAAGGAGGATGTTCGTATGCATCAGTCGGAGGCCTCTGCAATCCCTTCGAGAGCTTGTTTTCAATACCATCTCAGTTTACGTGTCGCAAATACGAACCCGGGACACGAACCTCATATACATTCGGCCCCCTCCCACCTTTTTCCTCCCATTACCTTCTTTTTATCCCTCATTAATGATTCTTTTCAAAAAAAGAAATCGATATTATAAAAATGTTTTAGTAAAAAGAGGTCATTAGGGTCCGGCTAGTACCAATTAAAAGCTAGGGCTAAATCCGGGGGCTTAAAAGCGAGTCTTCAGCTGAGACTTAATGAATATATTAATAGGGGAGCACACGGGAAGCAACGGTGGGCGATGTTATTTCCAGCTAATATCCCTCAACCTACCCTGGATGTTATCCGCCGTTAATGAAAAGGGACCTTCTCGGTTTCCTTTACCGGTTATTGGCGTTGTTTCGCCCACTCCCCTTTCTCTATTGTTCAATCGAACAAAGCCATTGAAACTTTTAAACGGACTTAATTCAACCCAGATTAAACACTTTCGACGGCTTAAACCAACATATTAATATATACAGGCGAGGAAAAAGAAATAGAAATTTCATAACCGATAATGGAAGAAATGACTGTGATAACGGGTATCTGAGGACGCGTTTCGGCTTAAAAAGCGTCGTCAGGTGAGCTATTCCCTCTATCACAATCATTTCTTTTCACTGTGCCTCTATCTCCGATAAAATTAGTGGGTACAGCGGGAAGCCGGAAACAATCAGTCTGAAGCTCACCGCCGCCACAGTTCTCCAAGAGAGGCGTTAGTAAATTCGGCCAATCCTATACCTGCCCGTATCAATGACACTTGACGAGTTGGTAAATTCGGCCAATTAATGCTTGAGGAGAGTCTGTTTAAAAAAGTCAGCGCAGCGCATTTCTATGTGTGCCTTTATCTCCGAGGGATTTAGTGGATACAGCAGTAAAATCGCCCTCTTTGCGTAATACAAACGCAATTAAAATGTAGACAGCGAACCTGTCATAAAAACTTAAAAACCAATAATGAGGTGGTGAGTGGCTCTATCTATTGGAAAACGGTGGCGGCGGTGAGCTTCAGACTGATTGTTTCCGGCTTCCCGCTGTACCCTCTAATTCTTTCGGAGATAGAGGCACAGTGAAAAGAATGTGATAGAGGGAATAGCTCACCTGACGAGGCTTTTTAAGCCGAAACGCGTCCTCAGATACCAGTTATCACAGTCATTTCTTACTCCATTATCGGTTATGAAATTTCTACGTTTCAAATTTCGGTTTCAAATTTCTGTTGGTTTATTATTTAAGAGTTTAATGACTTTACAATTTACATTTAACAACTACAATTTAATGACTTTACCTGGATACAGACATGTAAATTCGGCCAATTTAATGACTTTACCTGTATACAGACATGTAAATTCGGCCAATTTAATGACTTTACCTGGATACAGACATGTAAATTCGGCCTATTTAATGACTTTACCTGGATACAGACATGTAAATTTGGCCAATTTAATGACTTTACCTGGATACAGACTTGTAAATTCGGCCAATTTAATGACTTTACCTGGATACAGACATGTAAATTCGGCCAATTTAATGACTTTACCTGGATACAGACATGTAAATTCGGCCAATTTAATGACTATACCTGGATACAGACATGTAAATTCGGCCAATTTAATGACTTTACCTGGACACAGACATGTAAATTCGGCCAATATAATGACTTTACCTGGATACAGACATGTAAATTCGGCCAATTTAATGACTTTACCTGGATACAGACATGTAAATTCGGCCAATTTAATGACTTTACCTGGATACAGACATGTATATTCGGCCAATTTAATGACTTTACCTGGATACAGACATTTAAATTCGGCCAATTTAATGACTTTACCTGGATACAGACATGTAAATTCGGCCAATTTAATGACTTTACCTGGATATAGACCTGTAAATTCGGCCTATTTAATGACTTTACCTGGATACAGACATGTAAATTCGGCCAATTTAATGACTTTATCTGTATACAGACATGTAAATTCGGCCAATTTAATGACTTTACCTGGATTCAGACATGTAAATTCGGCCAATTTAATGACTTTACCTGGATACAGACATGTAAATTCGGCCAATTTAATGACTTTACCTGGATACAGACATGTAAATTCGGCCAATATAATGACTTTACCTGGATACAGACATGTAAATTTGGCCAATTTAATGACTTTACCTGGATACAGACATGTAAATTCGGCCAATTTAATGACTTTACCTGGATTCAGACATGTAAATTCGGCCAATTTAATGACTTTACCTGGATACAGACATGTAAATTCGGCCAATTTAATGACTTTACCTGGATACAGACATGTATATTCGGCCAATTTAATGACTTTACCTGGATACAGACATGTGAATTCGGCCAATTTAATGACTTTACCTGGATACAGACATTTAAATTCGGCCAATTTAATGACTTTACCTGGATACAGACATGTAAATTCGGCCAATTTAATGACTTTACCTGGATACAGACATTTAAATTCGGCCAATTTAATGACTTTACCTGGATACAGACATGTGAATTCGGCCAATTTAATGACTTTATCTGGATACAGACATGTGCGTGTAAATTCGGCCAATTTAATGACTTTACCTGGATACAGAAATGTAAATTCGGCCAATTTAATGACTTTACCTGGATACAGACATGTGAATTCGGCCAATTTAATGACTTTACCTGGATACAGACATGTAAATTCGGCCAATTTAATGACTTTACCTGGATACAGACATTTAAATTCGGCCAATTTAATGACTTTACCTGGATACAGACACGTAAATTCGGCCAATTTAATGACTTTACCTGGATACAGACATGTATATTCGGCCAATTTAATGACTTTACCTGGATACAGACATGTGAATTCGGCCAATTTAATGACTTTACCTGGATACAGACATTTAAATTCGGCCAATTTAATGACTTTACCTGGATACAGACATGTGAATTCGGCCAATTTAATGACTTTATCTGGATACAGACATGTAAATTCGGCCAATTTAATGACTTTACCTGGATACAGATATGTAAATTCAGCCAATTTAATGACTTTACCTGGATACATACATGTAAATTCGGCCAATTTAATGACTTTTCCTGGATAAAGACATGTTAATTCGGCCAACTTAATGACTTTACCTGGATACAGACATGTGCGTGTATATTCGGCCAATTTAATGACTTTACCTGTATACAGACATGTAAATTCGGCCAATTTAATGACTTTACCTGGATACAGACATGTAAATTCGGCCAATTTAATGACTTTACCTGGATACAGACATGTAAATTCGGCCAATTTAATGACTTTACCTGGATACAGACATTTAAATTCGGCCAATTTAATGACTTTACCTGGATACAGACATGTAAATTCGGCCAATTTAATGACTTTACCTGGATATAGACCTGTAAATTCGGCCTATTTAATGACTTTACCTGGATACAGACATGTAATTCGGCCAATTTAATGACTTTATCTGTATACAGACATGTAAATTCGGCCAATTTAATGACTTTACCTGTATACAGACATGTAAATTCGGCTAATTTAATGACTTTACCTGGTTACAGACATGCCAATTCGGCCAATTTAATGACTTTACCAGGATACAGACATTTAAATTCGGCCAATTTAATGTCTTTACCTGGATACAGACATGTATATTCGGCCAATTTAATGACTTTACCTGGATACAGATATGTAAATTCGGTCAATTTAATGACTTTACCTGGATATAGACATGTATATTCGGCCAATTTAATGACTTTACCAGGATACAGACATTTAAATTCGGCCAATTTAATGACTTTACCTGGATACAGACATTTATATTCGGCCAATTTAATGACTTTACCTGGATACAGACATGTAAATTCGGCTAATTTAATGACTTTACCTGGATACAGAAATGTAAATTCGGCCAACTTGTGGAACGGGTGTTTTTGCAAATTCGGCAATCTTGTGGAAATAGTTGATTAGTTATGAAAATACATTTCAAAATAAGATTATTCAGTTACTTAAAACTTGGCTTGACAAATGACTATCGCCTGGAAACAATTTTAGGGAAATGGTTAAATTGTGTTTTGGTTTACCATTTCTATTACCCGAAGATGTTGAAGGTTGCTATGACTTAATAATTAAAGAGAAGCCAGAAAAGTTGTATGGATTCATATTCTGCGACAAAGTAAAAAAAAAGTTTTTATTTTATATTTTTATTGGTACATTTTTTAAAAGAGACTCTTCTCAAGCATTAATTGGCCGAATTTACTTGCATGCCTAAAACCAAAGTTTGGCCGAATTTACCAACTCGTCAAGGGTCAGATTGATACGGGCAGGTATAGGATTGGCCGAATTTACTAACGCCCTTTGAGTATTTTAGGGCCCTTGTGATATTCGGGCTGTCGCTCTACCACTGAAGATAAAAGCACGATAAAAAATAGTCTTCAATGACATCAAGAAGGAAATGGAGGATTAATCTGAGGATTAATTTAATTTTACCACTAAAAATATAACCGATTGTCTTTTTCTCTCGGTAACAATTAAACAGACATGGCGCAATTACGTCACCAACGTCAGAGTTGCCAACTAAAATTTGTGATTCGAATGATTCGATTTCTTCAGTATTGCCAATTGCCGTAGTGAAATTTTTTAGTATTTTTTTAAAAACGCGTCCTCAGATACCCGTTATCACAGCCATTTCTTCCTCCATTATTGGTTGATTATTTGAGAGTAACATCACCATGCGGAATGCAAAAAATTAAAATGTTAATATTTTATTTGTATCTTCTTCATTTACGAATTCCCTTCTTCATATGGGAAGAATAAGAATAAAAAAGTTTGTTTTTGTTGTATGATAAACATTTGAATGGAAAAGGCACAAACTAAGGGAAAAGGGATAAAGAGTGTCGTGAAACAAATATCGTAAGGAAACAACAGCGCACATAAAAAAAAAGGTGTTAAAGATAGGTGAAAGAAAAAAAAAGCTCTAAACGGAGCAAACTGACTCATATTATACAAAGTCAAGAGTTGCCCATGAATAAGAAGTGGAAAAAACAAAAGTTATTCCTCGGGGTCAAGCGGGAGGAGAAAAAAGTGCGGGAAGTATTCGGAGTAAAAGCGTAAGGTTTTGTCTGGCGTTGGAATAATTCGAGAGGTCGAGAGGGCCACCTGCTCATCCCTTACCTTTTTCGGATAAATACACCGATCCAAAAAGGGGAAGGGAAAACCTTCAGCCTCTTTTCCTATGAAGTAATAAATGTAAGTTATGGCCTCCGCCTTCACCCTCGGAGTTAGCATAATAGAGGCCCAACCATCCCGGCCACGTCCTCGATATTGGCAGAGGAACGAATATAAATTTAAATATTATTTATTTTAAACACCATGAAACAATTACCATTTTTTCCCACAACATTAAGAAGATCTCAACACACAAATTTACGATTTATTTAACATTTTTATTACATAATTATTGTTTATTTCTTTTCCTTTTAGGAACTATTTCCATTAGCAACATGACGCATCCTATTTTCAAATCTTTGACAAATAAGTCGACATTCATTCTGTATTTATTGTAAAAGAAGGTGGGGATCGAAGTCATCCTAAATGCATCCAATGAGACGTTTTCCAGATAATACTCCCCCTAAAAAAAAATTAATTAGGTAATTAATTTAGGGATAAAGTACATTTAGGAGATGACGAGAACTTCCTTTAAGATAATGAACAAGGAGGGGAAGTATAATTTTTTTACATTTTAATTCTTTCTGCGTGTGTATTCCGCAAGGGGGGTGATTTTTATTAGGGTACAAAATGAAACTCAGCCACAGGGTAAATTTGAATTTTGTAGAATTTAGCCGAGTTTCATTTTGTACACCTAGTAGTTCATTTTTTCAAAATTTTGAACAATTTAGGCGTTAAAGTCCATCAAAAGTTGACCTTCTCCGTGTAAGAAGGTTATTGAAGTATAACCATTAAGAAGGTTAATTTTTAAAGGCTTGTAAATCGTAAACCGTTACAGATATTGAAAAAATGCACTAAATAAAATCTGTTGGAAATTTAATTCTCTTTAATTTTTATTCTATTCATTTTTTCTCTAGGACGCACTGTTTTCAAGATAAATTTATTTCAAAAAAAAATTATTTTCGAAAATGGTGCATCCTAGAAAAAATAATTAAGTACAAAATAGAGAATTAAATTTCCTACAATTTTTATTATTAGGTACAAAATGAAACTCAGCCACAGGGTAAATTTGAATTTTGTAGATTTTAGCAGAGTTTCATTTTGTACACCTAATAATTAACTAATAGTGGAGCAAGAAATATCTGTGATAACGGGTATCTGACGCGTTTCGGATTAAAAAGCCTCGTCAGGTGAGCTATTCCCTCTATCACAATCATTTCTATCTTTTAATTGTGACTCAGTGATTTAGTGGATCACAGTCATTTCTTCCATTATTGGTTAATTATTTTATAGTAAACTCACCCCCCTTGCGGAGTACAAACGCAATAAGAATTAAAATGTAAAAGTATTGCCATGACAGCAACCTGTCATAAAAATTAAAAACCAATAATGAGGTGGTGAGTGGCTCTATCTCTTAGAGAACGGTGGCGGCGCAGTTAGGTAGACTGTTTGTTTCCGGCTTCCCGCTGTATCCTCTAAATCTCTCGGAGTATTTGATAGTATAATTTTGTTTTGTAAAAAATTTTAAGTTAGTATCAAGGTAGAAAAGACCGTCTGCCGGAGGGATGTAACTCTCCCCGTAGTGAAAGTATTGTAAGTGGAATTTTTATTCGCCCTATTTGATGAAAATTGGGTAAAATGGACCTAAGATTCTGCCTCAGCGCTGTTTTCAATATTTCAAACAGCAAATTTATAGCCCTTTTTTTCAGTATTTTTCCCCGAAAAATGGTAATCCTCCTACAATAATTTTAAGTTATATCCGGCATAAATTATTGATCGAAGTGCACAATTGCTTTATTTCCGTTTTGAAGTATCCATTTTTCCAACCGCTTGATGTAAATTGATCTAATGTCACTACGGTCTAAAATTCAAAATCAAACATTAAAAGTAATTTACATAACTTACGTCACGTTGTCTCCAATTTCATATTTTGAAATCGTTAAATTAGCCGAAAACGCACTAGATTTCAAAGAATTCTTTTTGTTTCTTGCCACGTAGTTAAAATCTTTAGTCCCTTCATCTTCGCAGCGGCTTAAAGATACGCCGGTTATGTCAAAAGGGCCCTGCAAAAAACTCAAATTTCAAAATTTCATTTTTGGGAAGAGGAAAAGAGTAATAAAAAATTGGAAAAAGTTAGCTTCAGTCGGATTCGAACCTACGACCTTTGGGTTACTAGCCCACTCAGGAGGAAGCCGAGGGTAATAGTGCCCTTTGATCTGTCCTTATCTTACCTGTTTTTTCAAAGATTTCATTATCTAAAACTACACGACTCAATTCACCTCACTTCCAGTATGTTGGGATAGTAACCCAAAGGTCGTAGGTTCGAATCCGACTGAAGGCCTAACTTTTTTTCCACTCTTTGCCTCTAAATTGGGATATTCAAAATTAAATTAATTTTTAAAACAGGAGCTAAAACGTCTTCGCCCAAAATTAAGCCGAAAGACTCTCCGCTCATAATTAAATTTTTTATTGTGGACTCCGGGGGATTTAAAAAAAGCGATACTTACAGCCTTTTCTTTACTTAAATCTGATTGGATGAAAGGAAAATAGGAAAAATTAAAATGAAGACAGGAATCCGAATCATTTTTGTTCTAAACAGGTTGTTCATCTAAAAGTTGGAAAAAATGTTGTAGTTTTGTCGGAAGTGCGTTTTTGTTATCTTTTTTTTGTTTGAAAATTCAATCACTTTGATCTGTTTAAACTATTCCAGGATTTACGATTTTTTTTAGGTATACAAATGAAACTCAGCCACAGGGTAAATTTGAATTTTGTAGATTTTAGCCGAGTTTCATTTTGTTCACCTAGTAGTTCATTTTTTCAAAATTTTAAACATTTTAGGCGTTAAAGTCCATCAAAAGTTGACCTTCTCCGTGTAAGAAGGTTATTGAAGTATAACCATTAAGAAGGTTAATTTTAAAGGCTTGTAAATCGTAAACCGTTACAGAGATATTGAAAAAATGCACTAAATAAAATGTTGGAATTTAATTTCTTTAATTTTTATTCTATTCATTTTTTCTCTAGGACGCACTGTTTTCAAGATAAATTTATTTCAAAAAAAAAAAAAATTTTTCCGAAAATGGTGCATCCTGGAAAAAAAATATTAAGTACAAATTATAGAGAATTACATTTCCTACAATTTGTATTTATTTGGTGTACAAAATGAAACTCAGCCACAGAGTAAATTTGAGGCGCTCCGGATACGAAGGGCGAACTCGACAATTTAAAGTTTCGGTTTTTACGTATTAAAGGGGAAAAAATGGCGAAATCGATAAAAATTATATGGGTGTATTCACCAAGAGGTCTACAATCTGAAATGAAAAAAAAACTGACGTCGAGGGTATCACAATAAACTTCTTTAAGGAAGTTAAAAAATTTGTCCGATGTCGAGTTCGCCCTTCGTATCCGGAGCGTTTCATTTGAACTTTGTAGATTTAGCCGAGTTTCATTTTGTACACCGCTCATTATCGACGCTAGACTTCCAGAATTTGTGATTGTTGGGCGTTTTGAAGGTGTAGAAAAATTTTAAGTCAAAATTAGGGCAATGAAATCTCTCTCAGAATGAAAAAAGTTGCTCCTTTCAGAAGAAAATCTCCCAGTATAGGTAGAGTTTGAAGTTTAGTTGGAAGACTTGTACGTTTTAAAACGTATCGATCCGAATGTGGAAAATCCGACCTTTTCTCTAATCCATCAGGGGCTTAAATCGAAACTAATTTACCGGCAATTGATTCAAAACGTACTTGACTAATTACACTTCTGAATAACCGTTGTCGGTTTTTCGATGGACGAGAACGCGGTTTTGGATGAGATCTTGGAGCGTAAACCGCGCGGGATCCTCAAATTCGTGTACGCTTTATAACTCTTCACCTCGTTCAACTAATTAAATCCGGTTATCGGTCCAGGGCGTGGATGGGATGCATCGAATTCCGCCAATTAACTTGTTTCACGCTAAATAAACAGTGATTTTCAAACTACACACGTGTTTACATCTCATCCAATAACGATCAAGTGGAATTTGAGCGAAAAGGGCATTTACAAAGAAATCCTGTCAGTCCTATTTCAAACACTTTTTGTGACTTATTTCGGGTTGTTCTCTATTCAAATGATGGCTACCCTGTTTATTCTGGCCGATTACATTTTTTTTCCTTCCCTAATTCCATTTGTCTGAATTTATAAAATAGAAACGGTGATGAAAGGACTGTTTTTTTGAAGTACTGGTTTGAAGAGCTTCCAACGAAAAAAAGAGTAGTAACAATACAGGAGGGGGAAGTATAACAGAAGGGGGTATAAGTCAGGGGAAGTATAACGGAAGGGGAAGTATAAAGGAGGGGGAAGTATAACGGAAGGGGAAGTATAAAGGAGGGGGAAGTATAAGGGAGGGGGAAGTTTTTTTTTCGTCCGAGTTTTTTTTTTTTAAGTCTCAAGGTAGAAATAATGGGCTCTTTGGCCTACGGAGTGCCTCTCGTAATGGGTAGTAGTATGAAATTCTCCCTAAAAAAAAAGTAATTAAAAAGTGGCAATTTTTTTACACCAAATTCGTAAAAAATATAAGGAGTAATTGGTGAAAATTTGGTAAAAATCGGATTAACGGTTTGGCCGCAGCGAATTTTTAAAATTTCAAACAGACTATCTCCGCCATTTTTTCGAAATTCAAAAATCGCCCTAGTTACATTCTTCAAAAAGAAACTAAAAGAAGTTATTGCGATACCCTAGATGGACACTTTTTGAAAGGGGGTTATATGAGACAAAAACGGCTAAAACATCCTAAAATTTGCTAAAAACGTAAAAAAAACTAAAAAAAAAAAAAAAAAAAAAATCGGAAACCCCTAAAGGTATTGTGTTAAAATAAAAAATGATAAGCAAAACGCACATCCGTGAAAACAAAAGGCCCTCCTCTTACGTGAACATGTCCATACAAATTTTTCCCGCCATCGAGCAAAATGAAACATTTCCTGTTTTCCCAGTAATTTGTACAGTTTTATCTATCGCCGGATTGGATTTCAGCAAAGAAAACACCGAAAGCATCTGAGGCGCTCCGGGTACGAAGGGCGAACTCAACAAAACGTAATTTCGAGATAATCGCATTTTAAAGTTTTATGTTACGGGCGAACTCAACAGAAAAGTCATGCCCTGGAATGGGAAAAGGAGTGGGGTTGTGGAAGAGGATGTGGAGTTCGCCCTTCGTACCCGCTAGGATCTCGCAGTTAGAGCTTTGCCGCATATCGGTTTTTACGTATATAAAGGGGAAAAAAGGGCGAACTCGACATAAAATTATATGGGTGTATTCACCAAGAGGTCTAGAACTGAAAATGAAAAAAAAAATTGTCCGATGTTGCTTAGTACCTGGAGCGCCTCATCTTTTCTAATATTATGGCTTCATTAAAATCCGACAATTTGAGTAGGGCGATTGTATATTCGGCCAATTAATCTAAAGGTATTGTGTTAAAATAAAAAAATGATAAGCAAACGCACATCCGTGAAAACAAAAGGCCCTCCTCTTACGTGAACATGTCCATACAAATTTTTCCCGCCATCGAGCAAAATGAGAACATTTCCTGTTTTCCCAGTAATTTGTACAGTTTTATCTATCGCCGGATTGGATTTCAGCAAAGAAAACACCGAAAGCATCTGAGGCGCTCCGGGTACGAAGGGCGAACTCAACAAAACGTAATTTCGAGATAATCGCATTTTAAGTTTTATGTTACGGGCGAACTCAACAGAAAAGTCATGCCCTGGAATGGGAAAAGGAGTGGGGTTGTGGAAGAGGATGTGGAGTTCGCCTTCGTACCCGCTAGGATCTCGCAGTTAGAGCTTTGCCGCATATCGGTTTTTTACGTATAAAGGGGAAAAAAAGGGCGAACTCGACATAAAATTATATGGGTGTATCACCAAGAGGTCTAGAATCTGAAATGAAAAAAAAAAATTGTCCGATGTTGCTTAGTACCTGGAGCGCCTCATCTTTTCTAATATTATGGCTTCATTAAAATCCGAACAAATTTGAGTAGGGCGATTGTATATTCGGCCAATTAATGACTTTACCTGGATACAGACATGTAAATTCGGCCACCTTCTGGAACGGGTGTTTTTATAAATTCGGCCAACTTGTGGAAATAGTTGATATGTAAATTCGGCCAACTTGTGGAACGAGTGTTTTTGTAAATTCGGCCAACTTGTGGAATAGTTGATATGTAAATTCGGCCAACTTGTGGAAATAGTTGATAATATGTAAATTCGGCCAACTTGTGGAACGGTGTTTTATAAATTCGGCCAACTTGTGGAAATAGTTGATATGTAAATTCGGCCAACTTGTGGAACAGTGTTTTTGTAAATTCGGCCAACTTGAGGAAATAGTTGATTTGTAAATTCGGCCAATGTGTAAATATACTAGGATATTAACTTTATCGATTTTGAATGCAAATTGCAATTAACGAAATACAAAAATAGTTACAAAAATAAATATTGAAAAATAAGATTATTCAGTTACTTAAAACTTGGCTTGACAAATGACTATCGTCTGGAAACAATTTTAGGGAAATGCTTAAATTGTGTTTTGGTTTACCATTTCTATTACCCGAGATGTTGAAGGTTGCTATGACTTAATTATTAAAGAGAAGCCAGAAAGTTGTATGGATTCCATGTGACAAAGTAAAAAAAAAGGTTTATTTTATATTTGTTTTTATTGGTACATTTTACAGACTCTCCTCAAGCATTATTGGCCGAATTTACTTGCAAGCCTAAAACCAAAGTTTGGCCGAATTTACCAAACTCGTCAAGGTCAGATTGATACGGGCAGGTATATGATTGGCCGAATTTACTACCGCCCTTTGAGTATTTTAGGGCCCTTGTGATACTGGGGCGCTACCACTGAAGATAAAAGCACGATAAAAAATAGTCTTCAATGACATCAAGAACGAATGGAGGATTAATTTAATTTTATCACTAAATAATATAACCGATCGTCTTTTTCTCACGGTAAGAATTATACAGACATGGCGCAATTACGTCACCATGTCAGAGTTGCCAACTAAATATTTGTGTTTCGAATGAATCGATTTCTTCAGTTTTGCCAATTTTACCCAGAGATGCGTATAGTGGAACTTATTAGTGTTAAAAAATTTCTTTTCAGAAAATAAGGCTAATAAAAAAATTTCTTTTTCTTACGAGCCCGTGGTGGCATAATAACATTTATTCATTCTGTCCGAGGTTAATATACTCGAGAAAGGGACGTACATCTCTTTGTTGTTATGATTTCCTCAAGAGAGGTTTTTCCACCCGCCACTCCCAGTTTCACTTTCACCCGGACGACATTCTCCTTTTCTTACTCAGCCTCGGCAATTTCATTTGTCCTCCTGATAAAAATGCGTTGAGTTATGGCTTGAGTCTCGTTCCGTTCATTAGGTCTTCCCGCGGGAGCCTCTTTTGTCACTCCGTATTTCATTAAGGGGAACCTCTTCTTCTCTATCTAAACCAAACATTACTCAAAGTCTTTTTTTGACCACCGATGTTAAGATTTGCTGCGTACATATTAACGTTGTAATTTTAGGAGTTGATGTAATATTGAGTTGGTACATTTAGATGTTGAATAGGGGGAATAGTTATGGCGTTGCGGAGAGCTTTGCAGTTCGCGGATATTTCGCATTCTGAAACGATCCGAGGGCGGGCAGGCGGGGGGGATGGAAATATCCGAAGGGTTTCTCTCAAGCAATCCTACCGTGCAACAACTTGACCCATTGTCTGCATTCAGGGGGCTTAAAGGAGAAGGGGTGAGGAGGGTGTCGAAATACATATGGAAGAGGCCAAGTTGGCGACAATCCCCCCGGCCTCAAGGTCTTCCCCACAAGGCCTACATAATTCCGACACAATGACCTCCCTCCGCAGAAGGAGAGAGCAGCACAATGGCCACCAGACGGAAAATTAATTATAATTAATTTCTACTGTTGCAAGTTAACTTTCGTGTTAACATAATCCCAAACGCCATCAACTAAACTAGATTGGGGATATGTCATTCATTTTACATCATCATGCGGGTGCTTACCCTAGTAGGGAGAAGTTACGGGGGATCTCGCTTGTTTCGTGTGGCCTGGCTGGGCGAAGACTTTATTCATTGTTTTCTACGGTTTTTTATGAGGATGTCTTCTCAAAGTGACCCAAAGCGGGGACCGTGGGGACTGCGGACTTTTACGTCGCAACGCGACATTTTGCCTTCCACTATGAGACCGTGGGGCAGCGGGACTCTAACTTCGCAACGGGACATTTTGCCTTCCACCATGAGATCGTGGGTAAAGCGGGACTTTTACGTTACAACGGGATATTGGCCTTCCACGATGTGACCGTGGCGACAGCGGACTTTAACGTCGCAACGGGACTTTGTTTCTTCCACCATGAGACCGTGGGTACAGCGCGACTTTTACGTTACTACGGACATTTTGCCTTCCCCTACGAGACCGTAAAAGTCGCGCTGTACCCACGGAGTCGCCTACGAGACCGTGGGTACATCGCGACATTTACGATACAACGGGATATTTTGCCTTCCACTATAGGATCGAGGGGGCAGCGGGACTTTAACGTCGCAACGGGACATTTTGCCTTCCCCTACGAGACCGTGGGTACAGCGCGATTTTTACTTTACAACGGGACATTTTGCCTTCTCATACGAGACCGTGGGTACAGCGCGACTTTTACGTTACAACGGGATATTTGCCTTCCATCATAAGACCGTGGGGGACAGCGGGATTTAACGTCATAACGGGACATTTTTCCTTCCCTACGACTCCGTGGGTACAGCGCGACTTTTACGTTACAACGGGACATTTTGCCTTCCACCATGGGACCATGGGGGCAGCGGGACTTTAACTTCGCAACGGGACATTTTGCCTCTCCCTACGAGACCGTGGGTACAGCGCGATTTTTACGTTACAACGGGACATTTTGCCTTCCATTATGGGACCGTGGGGCAGCGGGACTTTACGTTATAACGGGATATTTTGCCTTCCACTATGAGACCGTGGGGGCAGCAGGACTTTAACGGCACAACGGGACATTTTGCCTTCCACCATGAGACCGTGGGACAGCGCTACTTTTACATTACAACGGAATATTTGCCTTCCACCATGAGACCGTGGGGACAGCGGGACTTTTACGTTATAACGGGATATTTTGCCTTCCACTATGAGACCGTGGGGGCAGCAGGACTTTAACGGCACAACAACGGGACATTTTGCCTGCCGCCATGTGACCGTGGGGACTGCGGGACTTTAACGTCGCAACTGGACATTTTGCCTTCCACCATGAGACCGTGGGGACAGTGGGACTTTAACGTCGCAACGGGACATTTTGCCTTCCACCATGAGACCGCGGGGACAGCGGACTTTTACGTTATACGGGATATTTTGCCTTCCACTATGAGACCGTGGGGGCAGCAGGACTTTTATGTTACAACGGGACATTTTGCCTTCCACCATGAGACCGTGGGGGCAGCAGGACTTTAACGGCACAACGGGGCATTTTGCCTGCCGCCATGTGACCGTGGGACTGCGGGACTTTAACGTCGCAACGGGACATTTTGCCTTCCACTATGAGACCGTGGGGGCAGCAGGACTTTTATGTTACAACGGGACATTTTGCCTTCCACCATGAAACTGTGGGGACAGTGGGACTTTTACGTCGCAACGGGACATTTTGCCTTCCACCATGAGACCGTGGGGACAGCGGGACTTTTACGTTATAACGGGATATTTTGCCTTCCACTATGAGACCGTGGGGGCAGCAGGACTTTAACGGCACAACGGGACATTTTGCCTGCCACCATGTGACCGTGGGGACTGCGGGACTTTAACGTCGCAACTGGACATTTTGCCTTCCGCCTGAGACCGTGGGGACAGCGGGACTTTTACGTTACAACGGGACATTTTGCCTTCCCCTACGACACCGTGGGTACAGCGCGACTTTTACGTTACAACGGGACATTTTGCCTTCCACCATGAGACCGTGGGGACAGCGCGACTTTCACGATCAACGGGACATTTTGCCCTCCACTATGAGACCCTGAGGGCAGCGGGACTTTAACGTCGCAACGGGACATTTTCCTTCCACCATGATACCGTGGGGACAGCGCGACTTTTACGTTACAACGGGAAATTTATCTTCCACTATGGGACCGTGGGGACCGCGCGACTTTTACGTTACAACGGGACATTTTGCCTTCCAATACGACACCGTGGGTACAGCGCGACTTTTACGTTACAACGGGACATTTTGCCTTCCGCCATGAGACCGTGGGGACAGCGGGACTTTTACGTTACAACGGGACATTTTGCCTTCCACCATGAGACCGTGGGGACAGCGCGACTTTCACGATCAACGGGACATTTTGCCTTCCACTATGAGACCGTGAGGGCAGCGGGATTTTAACTTCGCAACGGGACATTTTGCCTCCCCCTACGAGACCGTTGGGACAACGGGACTTTAACGTCGCAACGGGACATTTCCTTCCACCATGAGACCGTGGGTGCAGCGCGACATTTACGTTACAACGGGTTATTTTGCCTTCCCCTACGACACCGTGAGTACTGCGCGACTTTTACGTTACAACGGGACATTTTGCCTTCCACCACAAGACCATGGGAACAGCGGGAATTAACGTTTTGCTTTCCCTTACGAGGGACGACGGGACTGTCCCGCCCAGAGCGAAACGAATGGTCACCTTGGCAATAGACAGTATAAAAATGATCGTTTCATAAAAAAAGATGGGATGTAGAAAAATATCATCACTGAGTTCCTTTAAATTTAAATTAGTATTGACAAAAAACGCGTTAAAAAAACATAAAATCTACACAGCTAAACAAATTATTAAAAAAACAATTAAAAGTAAACAATACGTTGAATGACTCATACGCCAAGGACTAGTTGTTGTCAAAAGATGATGATGACAGATGATGTCAAAATTGGCTAAAAATAAATTCGTTTGAGACAAGTCGAGAATCCGAGGGCGCACAAAGATCCTGGGCAGCATCTTGGGCCGTCCTCCCACGGAAACCTGAGAGGTACACACTGGAAAAAAAATGTTCAACTTAAAAAACGGCAGAAACAGATTTATCAACGTATTCTTCGTGCAAAGGGCCTCGCCTTCTCCTGAGTCCCCGGCAATATGGCTAAAGCTCCCACATAAGCGCATTTTCTCCTTTTATTTTTCATAGCAGGGATATAAAAAAAAAAAATTTAATTTTTTGAAAATTATGAGAATGAAATTTTTAAAATGAGGTAAGTAGAAAGTGTGATGAAAAAAAAAACTCACTCGTTGCCCGAGTTGAAGACAATCGCCATCTGCGGCTGCTCCAGATAGGAAGATTGCCAATAGGATTAAAAAGATAACCTTCATTTTTATCCCAACTTCCACGGTTGTCAGCGGATGTCAACGCTTTAATTTTGAAAACAATCAAGAGACTTTAGTGAAATTTCGCGAGAGAGTTTAAACTCCCACCTTGACCTAGAAGGCGCGCGCATTCCGGATATTAACACGGAGAAACGTTAAATTCGCAAGAGAAATTGATGACGTTATATCAATATTTTGATTACACCATTAGGCCATAATTAGACTATTGACCTGGACCTATTAAATTATTTACAACTAACCTAATCAATAGAACATAAATTAACTAAACGACAAAACCTCTGTTGCATGTCATAATTTTAAAATTTAAACAAAAAGTTGTAGAAATAAATATTTTATTTTGTTAAATCTGTTTGGATTATTCTAGAAGCCTTTTAAGGGGGTTGGGGATTTAGACAGCGAGATAGATGGGACCAAAGGCGATCGAATGTCCTTTTGAAGGCCTCTCTTTCAAAGATTAAAAGTACGAGAAATCATGTAGATGAAGGCTGAGCAAAGCGATATTTTTCTTGTTTATATTCATAGGCGTCAGAGACTACGGAAAATAGGCTCAAAAAGGCGCACCAAAATTCCAAAGAAGATCTTAAACTTGCGAGAGGAAAAAAATGATCTTTTCTGATTTTTAGCCTGCGACTTGTACGAAAAAAGGTCAAAAGTTTGAGTGAAAAATTTAGAGTTTCCGAAAAATGGGGGGGGGGGGGGTGTATTTTCACCAAAAATTGAGAAAATTGGTTGTTATAGAGCAGAAGATAGAGCTTTAACTTGCGAGAGGAAAAAAATTATCTTATCTGATTTTTAGCCTGCGACTTGTACGAAAAAAGGTCAAAAGTTTGAGTGAAAAATTTACAAGTTTCCGAAAAATGGGGGGAAAGAAAGGTATTTTCACCAAAAATTGAGAAAACAGGTGTTTCTCTAGCAGAAGATCGAGCTTTAACTTGCGAGAGGAAAAAATTTATCTTCTCTGATTTTTAGCCTGCGACTTGTTCGAAAAAGGATCAAAAGTTTGAGTGAAAAATTGAGAAGAGCTTCCGAAAAATTGGGGGATGAAAAGATATTTTCACCAGAAATTTAGAAAAACGGGTGTTTCTCGAGCAGAAGATCGAGCTTTCACATACGAGAGGAAAAAAACTAACTTTTCTGATTTTTAGCCTGCGACTTGGGCGACGAAAGATCAAAAATTTAGAAGATCTTCCGAAAAATTGGGGTGAAAAAAAAGGGATTTTCACCAAAAATTGAGAAAAACGGGTGTTTCTAGAGCAGAAGATAGAGCTTTAACTTGAGAGAGGATAAAAATTATTTTCTCTGATTTTTAGCCTACGACTTGGGCGAAAAAGGATCAAAAGTTTGAGTGAAAAATTTAGAAGAGCTTCTGAAAAAAGGGGGAGGGGAGGTATTTTCACTAATCATTGAGAAAAACAGGTGTTTCTCGAGCAGAAGATCGAGCTTTAACTTGCGAGAGAAAAAAATTATCTTCTCTGATTTTTAGCATGCGACTTGGTCAAAAAAGGATCAAAAGTTTGAGTGAAAAATTTAGAAGAGTTTCCGAAAAATGGGGGGGGGGGGTATTTTTACCAAAAATGGAGAAAAACAAGTGTTTCTCGAGCTTTAATTGCGGGAGGGAAAAAAATTATTTTCTCTGATTTTTAGCCTGCGACTTGGTCGAAAAAGGATCAAAAGTTTGAGTGAAAAATTGAGAAGAGCTTCCAAAAAATGGGGAAAAGAGGTATTTTCACCAAAAATTGAGAAAATCGGGCGTTTCTAGAGCAGAAGATCGAGCTTCGACTTGCGAGAGGAAAAAATTAGCTTCCTTGATTTTTAGCCTGCGACTTGGTCGAAAAAGGATCAAAAGTTTGAGTGAAAATTGAGAAGAGCTTCCAAAAAATGGGGAAAAAAGGTATTTTCACCAAAAATTGAGAAAATCGGGCGTTTCTAGAGCAGAAGATCGAACTTCAACTTGCGAGAGGAAAAAAAATTATCTTCTCTAATTTTTAGCCTGCGACTTGTACGAAAAAAGATCAAAAGTTTGAGTGAAAAATTTAGAAGTGTTTCCGAAAAATGGGGGGGGAAAAAGGTATTTTTACCAAAAATTGAGAAAAACTGGTGTTTCTCGAGCTTTAACTTGCGAGAGGAAAAAAATTATTTTCTCTGATTTTTAGCCTGCGACTTGTTCGAAAAAGGATCAAAAGTTAGAGTGAAAAATTGAGAAGAGCTTCCGAAAAATGGGGAAAAAAGGTATTTTCACCAAAAATTGAGAAAATCGGGTGTTTCTTGAGCAGAAGATCGAGCTTCAACTTGCGAGAGGAAAAAATGATCTCTGATTTTTAGCCTGCGACTTGTTCGAAAAAGGATCAAAAGTTTGAGTGAAAAATTTAGAAGAGTTTCCGAAAAATGGGGGAAAAAAAAAGGTATTTTCAACAAAAATTGAGGAAAACGGGTGTTTCTCGAGCAGAAGATCGAGCTTAAACTTGCGAGAGGAAAAAAATTATCTTCTCTGATTTTTAGCCTGCGACTTGGGCGAAAAAGGATCTAAAATTTGACTGAAAAATTGAAAAGAGCTTTAAAAACTGGGTGAAAGAAAATATTTTCACCAAAAATTGAGGAAATCGGGTGTTTCTCGAGTAGAAGATTGAGTTTTAACTTGCGAGAGGAAAAAATTATCTTCTCTGGTTTTTCGCTGGCGACTTGGGCGAAAAAGGATCAAAAGTTTGAGTGAAAAATTTAGAAGAACTTCCGAAAACCGGTAAAAAAAAAGGAAGTTTCACCAAAAATTGAGGAAAACGCGGATTTCTCGAGCTTTTACTTGCGAGAGGAAAAAAATTATCTTCTCTTTTTTTAGCCTGCGACTTGGGCGAAAAAGTATTAAAAGCTTGAGTGAAAATTGAGAACAGCTTTTTACCAAAAATTGAGGAAATTGGGTGTTTTTCGAGGAGAAGATCGAGCTTTAACTTCGAGAGGAAAAAAAAATTATCGATTCTGATTTTTAGCTTGTGACTTGGGCGAAAAAGGATCAAACATTTTCTTGAAAAGTTGAGAAAAACTTCCGACAATCGGGGAAAAAGGTGTTGAGGAACAAAAGGTAAATCGAAGCTTGTAGGAGACTTCATACGTCGTTACGAATATCATAATCAGGTATAGCATGAAATCCTTTGATTTACGTTATAATCCTTGAGAAAGCTTGATAATTATACGTGCTGATATAATCCTCGGTTGGATGCCGTGTAGGGATGGGCTCGGGTGTGGCTGGGGGAAATACGAAAGCGTAGGAGGAAGAGGTGGTAAAGCCTGTTGCCGAGATAAGGTAAATTAGTGAGAAGCTCCATGTCAACAAAGAGGTTTTCATCTCATTAAAATTTTCAAACGTCGAGGATTTATTTTGTTGAATATCGATATATTTCGGGGAAATCTCTTATCTTTTCCTGATATGCCCTTGAAAACTCATTAAAATTAGGTTTGTTTTATCGTTTGGATTTTATCATAAAAGCGAAAGTGGGAAATTTATTTTTTTTATGCTATAATTTATTAAGGTTTTTAGCTTTAAAAAGTTGATCTCCGCTCAAGAATTTTGCCAAGTCTTTTCAAAAAATTTCCTTTCTACTTTTCTCTCTCTTAGTGGGAAAAGCGAGAAAACCCTTTTTTAGTCCTGGCTGAAGGCCAGCACAATACATTCGTGATTCTCGAAAAACCGAGGCGGTCGAGGGTCGGTTTAACCTCCGTCCCTTCTGCGACGCTTGAATTTATTCAGGGCTCGTATGAACCCCCGGGTGTGCGTATGTAACGTTGCCAGATAGCCGCTGTTTGCCTCCCATTGTCGACACAGCATCACAATCCCTTCAAAACTTACCGCTTATTAAAATTTAATTATCACAAAATGTAAATTTACATAATTTTCCCCTTATTTCTGCCAACGTTTATATTTTTTTTAGAATACACTCAACTTTATTTTAATAATTAAATTTAATGGATAACGAGAATTTGCCTAAAAAGTTTCGCTCTACAAAGTTTCGGAGAATTTCGTAAACATAGCAGAAATAGCTTGAAAACTTATTAGGGGTGTCACAGAAACCTTTGTTTAGTACAAAACCTCAGTTTTTCAACCTAAAAATTTTGGTTAACGTTTTATTTTGTACACTAAAAAAATTTTGATCACCTCGTGGGGTGTTCTACCCCACGTGGTTTTACCCCGTTTTTGGAGTGTGGGAGGGTAAAAGCTTCCTTTTTTACCCCATTTTTGGAGTGTGGGAAGGTAGAATCGTCCATTTGACCCCGTTTTTGGAGTGTGGGAGGGTAAAAGCGTTCGGTTTTACCCCATTTCTAGAGTGTTGGCGGGTAAAATCGTCTGGTTATACTCCATTTTTGGAGTGTTGGAGGGTAAAGGCGTACGTTTTACCCCGTTTTTGGAGTGTGGGAGGAAAAGGCGTTCGGATTTACCCCATTTCTAGAGTGTTGGCGGGTAAAATCGTCTGGTTATACTCCATTTTTGGAGTGTTGGAGGGTAAAGGCGTACGTTTTACCCCGTTTTTGGAGTGTGGGAGGAAAAGGCGTTCGGATTTACCCCATTTCTAGAGTGTTGGCGGGTAAAATCGTCTGGTTTTACCCCATTTTTGGAGTGTTGGAGGGTAAAGGCGGACATTTTACCCCGTTTTTGGAGTGTGGGAGGAAAAGGCGTTCGGTTTTACCCCATTTCTAGAGTGTTGGCGGGTAAAATCGTCTGGTTTTACCCCATTTCTAGAGTGTTGGCGGGTAAAATCGTCTGGTTTTACTCCATTTATGAAGTGTTGGAGGGTAAAGGCGTACATTTTACCCCGTTTTTGGAGTGTGGGAGGAAAAGGCGTTCGGTTTAACCCCATTTCTAGAGTGTTGGCGGGTAAAATCGTCTGGTTTTACCCCATTTTTGAAGTGTTGGAGGTTAAAAGCCTACATTTTACCCCATTTTTGGAGTGTGGGAGGGTTAAAGCGTTCGGTTTTACCCCATTTTTGAAGTGTTGGAGGTTAAAAGCCTACATTTGACCCCGTTTTTGGAGTGTGGGAGGGTTAAAGCGTTGGGTTTTACCCCATTTCTAGAGTGATGGCGGGTAAAATCGTCTGCTTTTACCCCATTTTTGGAATGTTGGAGGTTAAAAGCCTCCATTTTACCCCATTTTTGGAGTGACGGAGGGTAAAAGCGTTCGGTTATACCCCTTTTTTGAAGTGTTGGACAATACAGTCGTCAAGTAGTCGGTGGGGGACAAAAGTAAGGAACTTTGCCCCCCCCATTCTACGAATTTAAGGATTTTTTTTATCGCCCCCCTCCCCAATTCTACGAAAGTAAGGATCTTTTATCGCCTCCCTCCCCAATTCTACGAAAGTAAGGAACTTTTATCGCCCCCCCCAATACTACGAAAGTAAGGATTTTTTTATCGCCCCCTCCCAATCTACGAAAGTAAGGAACTTTTATCGCCCCCCCCCCCAATTCTACGAAATTAAGGAACTTTTATCGCCCCCCCCCCCAATTTTACGAAAGTAAGGATTTTTTAATCGCCCCCTTCCCTACGAAAGTAAGGAACTTTTATCCCCCCACCCCCAATTCTACGAAATTAAGGAACTTTTATCGCCCCCCCCCCAATTTTACGAAAGTAAGGATTTTTTAATCGCCCCCTTCCCTACGAAAGTAAGGAACTTTTATCCCCCCACCCCCAATTCTACGAAAGTAAGGAACTTTTATCGCCCCCTCCCAATTCTACGAAAGTAATGAACTTTTATCGCCCCCCCCCCCCCCAATTATACGAAAGTAAGGAACTTTTACCCCCCCCCCCCCCAGTTCTACGAAAGTGAGGAACTTTTATCGCCCCCCCCCAATTCTACGAAAGTAAGGATTTTTTTATCGCCCCCTCCCAATTCTACGAAAGTAAGGAACTTTTATCGCCCCCCCCCCCAATTCTACGAAAGTAAGGAACTTTTATCCCCCCCCCCCAATTCTACGAAAGTAAGGAACTTTTATCCCCCCCCCCCAATTCTACGAAAACAAGGATTTTTTAATCGCCCCCTTCCCAATTCTACGAAAGTAAGGAACTTTTATCCCCCCCCCCAATTCTACGAAAGTAAGGAACTTTTATCGCCCCCCCCCCCAATTCTACGAAAACAAGGATTTTTTAATCGCCCCCTTCCCAATTCTACGAAAGTAAGGAACTTTTATCGCCCCCCCCCCCCCCCCACCAATTCTACGAAAGTAAGGAACTTTTATCGCCCCCCCACCAATTCTACGAAAGTAAGGAACTTTTATCGCCCCCCCCCCCCCCCCAATTCTACGAAAGTAAGGATTTTAAGGATTCTAACCACGGTTCGGAGTGCCCTGGCTAGGCGAAGTTTTTAATTTTTTTACCGTGATTTTGTGGAGGAAAAATGCTATTTAGAAAGTCACCATTGGGGTAAGCTCCCGACAGTAAATTCAAATCGTGGTACCGCTCAGCCAAAGCGTCGCCCGTTGAAGCCATTGACCCTAGAATTGAGGAACTAAAAGTGATTGTGAATTCCCAAAACGCCGGCGTATGACATGACAAAAACGACTTTATGAAATTAATCCCCGGGAAGGTCGTGAGAATACGAGATAGGAGGGGACGTCAAAGGGAATGGACTTGAGTCATTGATGTCCTCCGAGAAAACAAGGGTCCATTAGAAAAGCCGTTGTGGGAAAGGGTCGGGCTTGAAGGGGAAGAAAAGATTCAAGGGGTGCTTTTCTAAACGAGGGTGGTAATCAATATAGATACAAGCGAATTCAGTTTCTCTATACAATAAAAAGGAAATCCCCCAATAAGTCTCCTTTGAAGCCTACCGGATAATACCAGAGAAGAAAAGAAACACGAAGAAAAAAAAATTCTGTTAATACTTCTGTCGATTTTTTTTTTCACCTCATTTTATATAGTCGTTAATTTTTTATAACCCGCCATTTCGAGGGCGTTATTAAGATCGGAGATTATAACACCTGACGAGGTGATTTTAATTTAAACTTTTATAGCTTCTTTTTAAATTATGCACGTTTAAAGGGGAAAAATAGTTAATTAGAGTGAGTAGTCCAAAATTCTGGTGGTCCCAGGGATCTGGGGGCACCTAAAGACAAAATCCTAACGAAGATCGAGAAAAAGACCAGAAAATGCAAGAAGAAAGAATTTCCCTTCTAAGTGAAGGGAAAATTTCCTTAGAATCTTGAAAAAAAGGTCTTTTATATAAAGAAATTGAGAAAAACGACAGAAAGACTGGAAAAATGGGTGTGGTTAAGGAAGAAGATAAAAAGGTTCCACGAAAAACTGAGAAAACCAAAGAGGATGAGGTTTTCTCTACCACAAGGATTTCAGGACGCCACCAAGGGGAGCTTTTAAAACTGCAAGGGCGCTTCATCTGTCCTCTTGCTCTTCAGTGTTCATCGGAGGGTGGGGAAGTTGATATCACAACTTTTTCTGGCTGTTGTGGAAGGATTTTTGCGATGTTTTAACTTCCTTAAAGAAGTTATTGTGATACCCTACACGTAGGGTTTTTGGGGAAGGGTCTTCCAGAATATTGATCTTTACTGATTTCAACTTTGTCTGTGGTGCCGGCCGGCCGTAGCATTTTTTTCCGGAACTAGCAGTTAGGCCACAGTTTTCATCCGATTTTCACCAAATTTTCACAGAAATTTCTTTAGCCGGTGAAGAAGAATATGACGAGGGCGATTTTTGAAATTTCGGAAAAATGGCGGAGATACGTCTGTTTGAAATTTTAAAAAATTCGCTGCGGCCGAACCGTTAATCCGATTTTTACCAAATTTTCATTCATTTTTATATTTTTTTACGATTTTTTGGTGTAAAATAATTATAATTTTTTTTAACATTAATTATCATTTTAGTAGGGAGAAATTTCATACTTCCACGCCTTACGAGAAGGGCCTCTCTTGGGCCAAAATCCCATTATTTCTACCTTGATACTTGAATAATTTTTTTTTTTTGGGGGGGGGGGGACTTGGAAAAAAAGCGCTTTAAAGAAACGGAAAATTTAGAAAAAAAACTTATAAAATTTTGAAAAAAATAAAAATTGGACATTAAAAAATAAATAGTTCGAAAATTTAAAAAAAAAAAGCAATTTTCTTAAAAAAAAAAAATTTCCCCTCCGTTGTACTTCCCCATCGTTATACCTTCCCCTCCGTTATAATTCCCCCTCCGTTATACCTCCCCCTCCGTTATACTTCCCCTACCTTATACTTCCCCTCCCTTATACTTCCCCCTCCAATATTGTTTCTTCATTTAAAGGAAGCTGTTGGAAGCTCTTCAAACAGCGCTTTAAAAAAAGCGCTTTAAAAAAAGCGCTTTAAAAAAACGGAAAATTTAGAAAAAAACTTATAAAATTTTTGAAAAAAAAAAAATCGGAAATTAAAAAATAAAAAGTTCGAAAATTTTTCAAAGAAAGAGCAATTAAAAAAAATTCGGAAAATTTTGCAAAAAAAAACTTGGAAATTTTAAAAAAACATAGAAAATTTTTTGAAAAAAAAAAAAAAAATCTTCCCCCTCCGTTATACCTCCCCTCCGTTATACTTCCCCTCCCTTATACTTCCCCCTCCCTTATACTTCCCCTCCAATATTGTTTCTTCATTTAAAGGAAGTTTTAGTTGGAAGCTCTTCAACCTTTTACTTTTGAATGGGATTACGATTGGGAAACGATTGGTCAATTTAATTTTGTTTTCACATGTTATACTTGTACCCTGCGTGGCGAAAAAAAAACTAAGAAGTTTTATTGCCATAGTTGAGAGAAGTTTAGTAGTTTTATATCCCTTACAGAACTACTTTTACCCCATTCCGCCATCTTTACCACTTTCTTCGCGCTAACCAAGTTACAAAGTCTAGCTCGGAGAATACAAACGACAAGAATTTCAAAGGCGAACCTCGGAAGCACGTTCGCGGACACTTGTGAACACATGTGGATAACATATTTTTAAGACAGTTTAGAGCATTAGCTACACCCGGAGGCGTACGTGATCCGGAGGGTAGGTAACTTTATCTTCTACCTTTTCTCCTCCCCATTGTAAATTAAAGACGGGAATTTTCTTAATATAGTTAAAAGGCGAGGGGAAAAAAAAAACCCGTCACGTAAAGCCAAAGCTCTTGTCATTCAGAACCTACATTAGTCATTTATCGATTAAAATCTTGAGCCTTTAGCCAGATGAAACGTAAATGATTAATAGCCGTCTAATTTTAAAGTTTGACACAAATTAATCATTTTACGACAACCCACCCTTCAGAATGAAATAGCGTTAAAATTTACTCCAGGAGAACTTTTTTTTAATTTAAGGACTTTTTTCCCTATAATTATAATCAAACCATCTATATTGATTTTTTTTTACATAAAATATAAAAACAGTTTTTATTGTTTTATATTTGTCACATATTTTTACACTCTCGACGTAACACGCCATCAAAAGCGACTTAAACTTTGATACAGTCGTACTAAAACGTAAAATTTTTCCACGTATAAAGTTTCAATTTAAACTAAAAGAGAGGGAGGGAAAAAAAAACGCGGCCATATTCCTTTAGTGGAGACAAACACGTCGGGAGGTCAGATTCCATTCAAGGTGACGTGGAGTCAGCCCAGAATGCTGAGCATCCGAGAAACATAAGGAAGGCCCCCCGCAACTTTTATTAAAAAACCCTTCCACTTTTGCACCCCTTTTCCTCCTCCCACTAAACCCTTTTTTTTCCATCTCACCACTAAAATAAACAATAAAAAAGAATTACTGTGCATAGTTTCTAGATAATAAAGCCAAGGGTGTCCTGAATCCTCCCCTTATATTTTTTTTTACCAGGTATGCATTTTTATATCTAGGCTAAAAATAATTTTTTAATAAAAAACAAAGAAATATGCAATAACGATTTTTTTAAAGGTTTCTATTAAGTTTATTTAAAAAAAATAGAAAGGAATTTTTTTTAAATCCCTGAAGTCTCTGCCAAACAACTTGAAGGTTCAGGGTTCGAATTCAAGGGATGTAAAATTTTCACTAATAATTGAAGGTTTCCATTCTCCACGCCCAATAAAAAAAAATTCAATTGACGTTAATAGTATTAGGTGTACAAAATGAAACTCGGCTAAAATCTTCAAAATTCAAATTTACCCTGTGGCTGAGTTTCATTTTGTACACCTAATAAATAAAAATTGTAGGAAATTTAATTTTCTATAAATTTGTACTTAATTATTTTTTTCTAGGATGCACCATTTTCGGAAAATAATTTTTTTTGAAATAAATTTATCTTGAAAACAGTGCGTCCTAGGGAAAAAATGAATAGAATAAAAATTAAAGAGAATTGAATTTCCAACTGATTTTATTTAGTGCATTTTTTCAATATCTGTAACGGTTTACGATTTACAAGCCTTTAAAAATTTGCCTTCTCAATGGTTATACTTCAATAACATTCTTACACGGAGAAGGTCAACTTTTGATGGACTTTAACGCCTAAAATGTTCAAAATTTTGAAAAAATGAACTACTAGGTGTACAAAATGAAACTCGGCTAAAATCTACAAAATTCAAATTTACCCTGTGGCTGAGTTTCATTTTGTACACCTAATAAATAAAAATTGTAGAAAATTTAATTTTCTATAAATTTGTACTTAATTATTTTTTTCTAGGATGCACCATTTTCGGAAAATAATATTTTTAAAAATAAATTTATCTTGAAAACAGTGCGTCCTAGAGAAAAAATGAATAGAATAAAAATTAAAGAGGATTGAATTTCCAACTGATTTTAATTAGTGCATTTTTTCAATATCTGTAACGGTTTACGATTTACAAGCCTTTAAAAATTAACCTTCTTAATGGTTATACTTCAATAACCTTCTTACACGGAGAAGGTCAACTTTTGATGGACTTTAACGCCTAAAATGTTCAAAATTTTGAAAAAATGAACTACTAGGTGTACAAAATGAAACTCGGCTAAAATCTACAAAATTCAAATTTACCCTGTGGCTGAGTTTCATTTTGTACACCTAATAAGTTACTCGTATTATCTCCTTATAAGATCGCTTCCCTCAATTTCGCCACCGAAAACCCGCAATTCATTTTTTTTTTTTGCCGGAAAAAGTCCTTTTTTCCATATTTTTGGTAGTTTTATATCAAAAAATCGCCCATTTTATAGGATTTTTTGGTGTCTTCTACGATTTTTTGGTCAAGAAAATCCTCCGAGTTTCCTCACTTTTTTGGCCTTTTAAGATGGCTTTCCCTAACGGAAAAATCGAGAAAAACGGCTAACAATTCACGATAATCTGTTAAAAAGGGTTGTTTTTTTTAGCAACTCCATAGTTCCGGGGAAATGGAGGAATTAGAGTGAGATGCCTAATGGCGAAAGCTTCCATCTGGGCTCATCCAATGATCAAAAGTGAAAAGTCCAAATACGCTGCTAACCTAAAATTCACGCAGATTTTCCCTATAAGACTTCAAAGATAATTAGAGAGTGCGTCAGGTCAGTTGTCCTCGTTGTTTTCCTTCCTCTTAGCGAAGATTCGAGGGTGACGGCGTCGGGTCTACGAAAAGGGGGAGGTTGTTTTCGGAGGGGTGGCCAAACGAAACGGGAGGCGGCTAAACACCCCTCAGTCCCTCAGTATGTTCCGTGACTCTTACCGAGGGACGTCGTTCCCTCTCCGTTATCAACACGATACGTCTTTTCGTTTTTCGTAACTCCTCTTTTTCCGAAAAACACAGTATCTCGGGGATTTTTAATTTTTTCAAAAAATCATAAGAAAAAATAAGTACGTTATCCCATTCACTATATAAAATTTGAAAAAAATTTTCATTTTTTATTTACCTTTTTTTTCTCCTTCCTAATGTAAAATATGGAAATTTTCAGATTCCATGGGAGTAGTTCATTAAATAAAAATGAGTTCCTTCGTCGTTTTTGCCTTATTGGCAATGACCTCCGTTTCCGGTGAGTTTTTTTCAATCTTCAATTATTTTACCTTAAATAGAAATTAATAATTTAGAAACATTTTTAAAATAGATTTCAAAGAAAACAAATCGATCTGAATTGATAATTTTAAAAATAAAATGTTATATTTCAAAAAACTGAGAAGAGTTATTTCATTAAAAAGGGAGAATCTATAAATTTTCGACGTATAAAAAACCGTAGGTTATTTAATTGATTAAAATAATTTTTTTTTAAACACTTTGGAGTAAAAAAAAATTATGATTTAATTTTTTCTCTACCCGCGTCTGATGGACGAGAAAAAGCTTTTAACTTCGTGGAATCCGTTTTTTGACAAACGAATCGCTTCGGCTGGGTTGATCTGGGGTCGGCACTTAGAGGACTTGACTGTGACGGTGAGCTTTTTTTTCGGGGGTGGGGGGGGGGGGGGATCGTGCTTTGCCGGAATGGGACTAATTTCAAAAGCCGATTCAATTTGACGTCCTGAAAAATCAGTAAATGATATATACGTTAGCCCTGGGTCTTTCCTACCGCAAAAATAGAGGTTTTTTCATCCCATTTTATTTTTTTTTTCAAATAATAAATAAATTCCAAACTTACGGTATGCCGACGATTTTAGAATAAAGCAATTTTCGAAATGATCTTTTGTTTAAATTTAAATTTTTTTTTAATTTTTGCCCTTTTAAAAGTTTTAAGTTGAAAGACAACTTTGAAAAAAAGGGCTTAAAAGGGCGTTAAAGTATACCATAACGCAAATCATACAAGTTATGCGGTTTTAGTATTAGAGAGCCCCTTTTAACTTATAATGAGGATATTTTTCCCCCCCGTCGGAAATTCTCAAATTTGAAGAAATTGGGCAAGGGACCGGAGACCATTATAATACCGTGTGACCGTTTTTTTATTATTTAAGTATTTTTTTTATAATGATATAAGAAAAAAGTAGCTTATTATTTTTAAATTGGACAACTTCGAAAAGTTAAAAAAAAAAAAAAAAATCTTAATTTAATATTAAGCGTTTTTATTCCTAAAGAAGTAATTTATTCTCGTTACTTATGGCTTAATCGGATTTAACCAGCTTCTCTTAAACCGTGACGTCATGTTAAATAATTTACGATTATTTAATCTTTGTTAAAAGTTATATTTTAGTCGATTTTTATTGAATAAAGAAAAAAGGTTAGAAGTGAAATAAACGATGTCAGTAGTGGGATAAACGATATCCGAAGTGAGATAAACGATGTCAGTAGTGGGATAAACGATATCAGAAGTGGGATAAACGATGTCAGTAGAGGATAAACGATGTCAGTAGTGGGATAAACGATATCAGAAGTGAGATAAACGATATCCGTAGTGGGATAAACGATGTCACTAGTGGGATAAACGATAACGGAAGTTGGGATAAACGATGTTAGTAGTGGGATAAACGATAACGGAAGTTGGGATAAACAATGTCAGTAGTGGGATAAACGATATCAGAAGTGGGATAAACGATGTCAGTAGAGGGATAAACGATGTCAGTAGTGGGATAAACGATATCAGAAGTGAGATAAACGATATCCGTAGTTGGATAAACGATGTCACTAGTGGGATAAACGATAACGGAAGTTGGGATAAACGATGTCAGTAGTGGGATAAACGATATCAGAAGTGGGATAAACGATTTCAGTAGTGGGATAAACGATATCAGAAGTGTGATAACTGATGTCAGTAGTAGGATAAACGATATCAGAAGTGGGAGAAACGATACCGGAAGTGGGATAGTCGATATCGGAAGTGGGATAAACGATATCAGAAGTGAGATAAACGATGTCAGTAGTGGGATAAACGATGTCAGTAGTGGGATAAACGATGTCACTAGTGGGATAAACGATAACGGAAGTTGGGATAAACGATGTTAGTAGTGGGATAAACGATAACGGAAGTTGGGATAAACAATGTCAGTAGTGGGATAAACGATATCAGAAGTGGGATAAACGATGTCAGTAGAGGGATAAACGATGTCAGTAGTGGGATAAACGATATCAGAAGTGAGATAAACGATATCCGTAGTGGGATAAACGATGTCACTAGTGGGATAAACGATGTCACTAGTGGGATAAACGATAACGGAAGTGGGGATAAACGATGTCAGTAGTGGGATAAACGATATCAGAAGTGGGATAAACGATGTCAGTAGTGGGATAAACGATATCAGAAGTGTGATAACTGATAAACGATGTCAGTAGTAGGATAAACGATATCAGAAGTGGATTAAACGATACCAGTAGTGGAGTAAATGATATCAGAAGTGGGATAGTCGATAACGGAAGTTGGGTTTTTTAAACTCCTTGGTGGAGGATTACCGTTTTCCAGCAAAAAAAAAACGAAATCTTATCTTTTTTTTTTGTCCCTTATATTCGAAAACATATGAGGCGCTCCGGATACGAAGGGCGAACTCGACATCGGACAAATTTTTTAACTTCCTTAAAGAAGTTATTGTGATACCCTCGACGTCAGTTTTTTTTTTCATTTTTAGATTCTAGACCTCTTGGTGAATACACCCATGTAATTTTTATGTTGAGTTCGCCATTTTTTCCCCTTTAAATACGTAATAACCGAAACTTTAAAATTGTCGAGTTCGCCCTTCGTATCCGGAGCGCCTCATATCGAGGTAGAAAAAATAAAAGCGTTCGCCTAGTTAGGCCACACGGAACAGGCGAAATTACACCTTTTCTCTACTTTATTTATTTAATTTAATGAAGTTTGGACAATTAGTAACAAATCTTTAGGCGGAAATATCGGTTATTTTTGCAAAATTTTCAAGATCGTTGTGAAAGGAGGGTTCTGTGAAATTTTGGTGAATAGGATAAAAATTGCGTGAAGAGCTCAGAAAAAATGCTACGGACGGCCGGCAACACAGACTAAGTTGTGTGGAAGACTTTTCCCCAAAAACCGTCCCATGGTGTCACAATTCCCTTTGAGGAAGTTAAAAGTGAATTTTTTAGGTTTGATAGGGATGTTGTTGAGATTAAGACTTAAGAGAAAAAAAAAACTAAGTTGTAAGAAGTGACTAACGGTTTCAACAGTTGAAGAAAAGTCGGAAAAAGAAGGGCTCGGAGGCCTTAAGACGGGAGAGTAAAAAGGCAAAAGTTTTCTACCCTCGAGTCCCCCGGATTAGATTTAAAGAGTCACTTTTAATTACGCGCAGAGATTGCAATTAACTTTGAAACAACTAACACTCCCTTGCACAAACTCCGATTCGTTAGTAAAATTACCCCCATTCCTCTTTTTACCTTTGATTAATGCCTTTTTATGAATAAAAAATCGGTTTGAGAGAAAAAAAAAAGGGAAGAAAAACGAGAGGGTGGATTGTAATTGCAAGGCACTAGGCCCGACCACTATTTTATTATTAACATTGTTTACCTAATAGCCTCTGGAGGCCCCCTCCTGTAATAGAACCCGGACGTGGTGACTTTATGAAAGCAATTAGCCTGAAATTTAAACTCTCAGGCCTCTCCAAGATCTAACATTTTGTGGACCCAGGCAGCTAACCGTATAATATTCTACTTCCCTTTGTTTAAAAAGAAACCATTTTTTTCTGGATTAAAACGAATATTTGAGATACTATGAGTGCAGTGAAAACGTCGTCTTGAGCTGGCCCCGAGGAAAACTTCCTCAAAGAGAAGGATTGAATATTGGAGAGGGGAAAAGAATTTGGAATTTCTTTAAAAAGTTAAAATACCTAAAAATTTTTGACAAAAATTGTTGAAGTAGGTGTCGAGGTAGCAATAATGGACCGTCTGCCGAAGGGATGTCCCTGGTGCCCGGGGTGAACGTCTCACTTTTCTGCCTACCATAAGAAAAAGGAAGATTTAGGAATATATTGTGGAAATCCAACGGGGTCGAGAAAAACTTTTCCCCAAAAACCCGACAATTGAGGGTACCTACCTAATACAATAACTTTTTAAGGAAGTTAAAATAAAATTTTAAGTTAAAATTTAAGGAAGTTAAAATAAATTGTTTTTTGACAAAAATTGTGGAAGTAGCTGCCGAGGTAGCAATAATGGACTGTCTGCCAGAGGGATGTCCCTCATGCCCGGGGTGAACGTCTCACTTCTCTACCTACCATAAGAAAAAGGAAGATTTAGGAATATATTGTGGAAATCCTACGGGGTCGAGAAAAACTTTTCCCCAAAAACCCGTCGATTGAGGGTAATGTAGTAGTTCATTTTTTCAAAATTTTGAACATTTTAGGCGTTAAAGTCCATCAAAAGTTGACCTTCTCCGTGTAAGAAGGTTATTGAAGTATAACCATTAAGAAGGTTAATTTTTAAACGCTTGTAAATCGTAAACCGTTACAGATATAGAAAAAATGCACTAAATAAAATCAGTTGGAAATTCAATTCTCTTTAATTTTTGTTCTATTCATTTTTTCTCTAGGACGCACTGTTTTCAAGATAAATTTATTTTAAAAAAAAATTATTTTCCGAAAATGGTGCATACTAGAAAAAAATAATTAATTACAAATTTATAGAAAATTAAATTTCCTACAATTATTATTTATTAGGTGTACAAAATGAAACTCAGCCACAGGGCAAATTTGAATTTTGTAGATTTTAGCCGCGTTTCATTTTGTACACCTAATACAATAACTTTTTTAAGAAAGTTAAAATAAAATTTTAAGTTAAAATTTAAGGAAGTTAAAATAAATATTTTTTTGGCAAAAATTGTTGAAGTAGGTATCAAGGTTGCAATAATGGACCGTCTGCCGGAGGGATGTCCCTCGGGTCCGGGGTGAACGTCTCACTTTTCTACCTACCATAAAAAAAAAGAAGATTTAGGAAGACAGTATTGAAATCGTAGACAATTGAGGGTAATACAATAACTTTTTTAAGTAAGTTAACAAAAAAAAACAGGTCAGAAAATTAGGTTAGCAAGAAGGTAGGGAGTGACTTAGGAGGATGCCTCGGTAACATTTTGAATATTTAAACCTTTCTCAACGGAGATTCCTTTATGACTCCATCGAGTCTTATATATCGTTTCAACCAAGGTACAACTCAGGTGAGAAAGCGCCTTCAAGAGGAATAATTAAACGCCTGAAAAGTACCATAACTTCCTCAGTTGAGCCTATTTCAAAAAAACATTTCCGGATCGTTCTTTTATGGAAAAAGTCGGAGGGATTTTGATATAAAGAATAATTATTTTTGTAAATTAAAAACAAACCTTTAAAATGGACAAAAATGGTTTCATAAAATTGGATTCGTTTTAGATTTTATCGGATATCGCTTGTTATTTCCGACTTAGTTTTTTACGTGGAAACGCTGTAATTTACGGTTTCCGCCATTTTTATGGTATCCTTCAAATTAATAACTTGTCGACTTACGTAGGATTCAAACTAGTCAATACTTTTTCGTTTGGTTTGGCGAACGTCCACGACTTTCTTTGGCATTTCGCCTTTTCTCCTGTTAAAACTGTCGACGATCCAAGAACAACAATACCTGCGGAAAAAAAAACGGTGATAAAGAGAGATAAGGTAGGATAGATAAGGCCTAGCGCCTGGATGATCGAAATTTTTTCATATTATGAGGATGATAATTCCCTTTGTTTTCGTCTGTAGTGCCGGCCGTCCGTCACATTTTCACGAAACACTTCAAGGCTGAAATCGTCTTCCTATTTTCACCAAAATTTTACTGAATCTTCCGTTCATTGCTATCATGAAAATTACTCCTTATAGGAGGATTTTAAATAATCAAACTTCCGTTATCTGTTATCCCACTTCAGATGTCGGTTACCCAACTTCTGATGCTGTTTATCCAACTTCTGATATCGCTTATCCCACTTCTGATTTCGTTTATACCACTTCTGTCGTCATTTATCCCACTTCTGATATTGTTTATCCCACTTCTGACGACGGTTATCCCACTTCTGATGTCGGTTATCCCACTTCTGAAATACTTTATCCCACTTCTGATATAGTTTATCCCACTTCTGATATAGTTTATCCCATTTCTGATGTTGGTTATCCCACTTCTGATGTCGGTTATCCCACTTCTGAAATACTTTATCCCACTTCTGATATAGTTTATCCCACTTCTGATATAGTTTATCCCATTTCTGATGTTGGTTATCCCACTTATGATGTCGTTAATCCCACTTCTCATATCGTTTATCCCACTTCTCATATCGTTTATCCTACTTCCGATATCGGTTATCCCACTTCTTGCTTCTTGCTCTTGTTTGCTCACGCGAAAAGAGGAGGCCATAGCAAGACTTTAGGTCACCAGTAAGGTTTTTCACTGTACTGTGGATAATAAAATACGTCGCTTATGGCAAGAAAACAACTTTTTTTTTTGTTCAGAAATCGCGTGCTTTTCAAGCAAGAAACAAACGTTGAAGTCAACTTTTCTTTCACGAATCCGTTAATTATTCATTAAATTAAAAAATAAATATCCCACTTAAACAGTATAGAAAAGAATAGAAATAAAGTGATAAAAGTGATTGTCAGGGCTATGCGATTCGAAAGAGAAGAATACGTGTAGGGAATAAATTACATGTGCTTAAACCCTCCAGGCCTGGCAAACATTGTGCTTCACACTTTATTGACCTGTAAAAAGTTTACTGCGTTTCCCAAATCACTTTTTTTTTCAACGAGGGAAAAAAAAAGATTTCTTTCAAAAAAGAAATGTAAAATTATATTGTGGAAGAAAAGGATAAAAATCGATAAGGGGCTAATGCAGTAATCCTATTCTTTCCCATCGATCGCCTTTATCTAGCTGGAAACCATGTTGATGCTAAAAAAAATTTAATAGAAGAAAATGTGGAATTATAATTTTTTTTTTACTTAAAAGGCTTTTGTTAATTATAAGCTAAGTGAGGGTTACGTGACTTTCCCTCGTCGGAATCCCTCTATTACCTTTAGCTTAGCTTTTTATCCCTGATAGAGCCTTTAAAAGGGAGATTGGATCCTTTACATTAAGAGCTCACCACAAATTGTCTTGCTAACTGGCTTTAGTCAAGTCATCCAGATTATTTTTTTCCCCTCTTTTTTGCAGTTAAAATATATTAATCAGAAGTGGGATGAACGATATCGGAATTTTATCCTACTTCCTCTAGTTGAACTAAAGACTAAGGTGATCAGATGGCCGAAATTCCGAAGGGTTTTTCTTGGGCAAAATCTGTAGATTCGGAAGCCGTGATTCTCAACTAGGAAAACCCGTTAAAAAGATGTTATACGCCAAAACACCAGATAAAACGGGTGTTTATACACCGAAAAATTGAGGAAAGCAATCCAAAACCATCGGTTGCAATACTCTCGGATGTTTCTATACCAGAAAATCGAAAGAAAATATACAAAATTTGTTTATTGTTTATTTATTTGTTGTAGTTTTGGCTATCTGATCACCTTAGTCTTTAGTTCAACAGAATACAGTCTAGGAACATCCGAGAGTATAGCAAACGAAGGTTTTGGATTGCTTTCTTCAATTTTTCGGGAGGCTTACGATTCCGTCCCGGACCCTCATTAAAACGTTCACCGGCTTAGCAGAAACATAGGATTCCGTCCCGCTACCTCCCTTACCGGCTTAGCAGAAACATAGGATTCCGTCCCGCTACCTCCCTTACCCGCTTTTAAGAAAGTCATGATTCCGTCCCGCACAGAAAATGGTAAAGGGCGTTCAGGGCAAGACTCCGCCAAGGGGGCTTTAGGACCAATTTTTAAGGTGTTTTCGTCATTAAATAACATGGATAAATAGCAAAAACCTTTATATAATTTATTATTATAATATAATACATATATAATTTAAAATTATAAGCCATTATAAGCATACAAGCTGAATACAGTTGCAATGAATTCGGCTCTTGTATTTTTATTTGAAGTTTTGGATATTGTTCATAGGTTTTTCAGCTTTCAACTCTTCAAATGTTAGTGTAACGTCGCAAGGCGGGAGGAATATAAGCCCAAAAAACTTCTTCAGCCAAAAAACTTCTTAAGGTGGACAAAGGTCCCTGGGACGGAATCTTGACTTCTACTCGAGCGGGTCCCCCAATCGACGGGACGGAATCTTGACAAACCATTAAGCCGCTCTAATTGCAAACGGATTATTGCCTCGGATTTAATGGAGGGGCGGGACGGAGTCGTATGTCTCCCAATTTTTCGGTGTATAAACACCCGTTTTATCTGGTGTTTGGGCGTATAACATCTTTTTAACGGGTTTTCCTTGTTGAGAATCAATAAAAAATGATTTTTTATTCTATTTTCTGATATCAGAAGTGGGATAAACGTTATCAGAAGTGGGATAACCAATATCAGAAGTGAGATAACCGTCGTCGGAAGTGGGATAAACAATATCAGAAGTGGGATAAATGACATCATAAGTGGGATAACCACGTATGAAGTGGGATAACTGACATCAGAAGTGGTATAAACGATATCAGAAGTGGGATAAACGACATCAGAAGTGGGATAAGCTATGTCAGAAGTTGGATAAACTGCATCAAAAGTTGGGTAACCGACATCAGAGGTAAAACAAATTTTTCATTGTTTTTCTCGAATTTGTGGCCATCAGATCCTCTTTTAACAGAATTTTGAGTGTTTTCTTATTTCTATCATCTGAGAAATCCCCTTACCCCGTAGAAATCTAAAATTTTTATCAAAAAATACCCGTCTTTATGGATTTTTTAGGTGTATTTTTCAAATTAATGTTCAAAAAACTATCATAAAATAGAATAAAAATCATTTTTTAGGCAAATGTTTCATTTTTGCAAAAGAGAATCCCCACTTTATTTCAGTTTTCTTTGTTTTCCTTGGGTTTTTGATCAAGAAAAGGCCATTTTCAGTTTCCAGTTTTCATAGGAATTGGGGGGGGGGGGGGGTCAAAAATGGTTTTTCACGCGAGGCACCCTCTTCGCTATGGGTTTCCTTGATTTTTGTTCCCCCCTAAAGTATTTTTTTTCTCGATTTTTTGGCCAAAACATCTATTTTTTTGTTACTTTGGACAGGTTTTCTAAGTATTTTTAGAATAAAAATTATTTTTAGAGATTTTCCACTTCCCCTATTTACATTCTTTCAGATAAAAGGACGTGCGAAAACCACCAAAAAGGTGATTCAATAAAAGAAAAAATTCCTTATTTCAAATAGAGCCTTAAATGTTTATTCTCTGGGATAAAAATAGCATTAGAAAGCCCTAAGAATTCACAATTTTTACTATTAAAAAAAAGGTTGTAGACGTGTGTTTGGGGAGATTAGTTAACATGAGATGTAGAGGGAGAGCAGACTGTAAAGTAGATACGAGTCTGGGAAGGATGCGATAGCGCCCGGTCCCCCGCCTTCTCAAAATAATATATTATTGAGTTGAGAGTTGGTTAGTTGTTAATGGGGAGTTAGTCTGTAATTAGGCTCTTGGTGGAGGCACCACGTCCCCACTTAATAACGATAACAATGATACATGAAGCAACTAAGCCCTCCTCCAAACGTAAGAAACCCACCCTTCTAATTTTTTATTTATTTTAAACGTTGTGCAACCTGATTTTAAACGGATTCAGTTAATACTTAAAGACTATTGAAAACGATTCTTTAAAAATTAGTTGCGTAACATTCGTCGAAAATATTTTTAACGAGTTCATGGGGATCTATTGTTTTCTATTCAGAAACCAGAGTTTGTCAGCATTAAAAGCTGCGAATGCGTTGCCCCTAAATGAGTTTCATCGTTGCTAATTACAAAACCATTACGCAACCCCGGATTATGTCAGATGAAAAATTAACACATTTTTTTCTTATCAATTATGATAATTTCTGTAGTAGCGCTGAAAATATTTCTGGCCAAAAAAGCAGCCAACTTCTCCGGGCAGCCTATCATATATTCTGTTGAACTATAGACTAAGGTGATCAGATAGCCAAGATTCCGAAAGGGTTTTTCTTGGGCAAAATCTGTAGATTCGGAAGCGGTGATTCTCAACACGGAATACACCTAAAAATCCATAAAGACGGGTATTTCTCAATAAAAATTTTAGATTTATACGGAGTAAGGGGATTTCTCAGACGATAGATTTAAGGGAACGCTCAAAATTCTGTTAAAAGAGGATCTGATGGCCGAAAATTCGAGAAAAACATTGACAAATTTGTTTTTCATGGAACAAAAACAAGAAATCTATTATTTCACTTCAAGTTTTGTCAAAAATTTTGAGAATAAAAATTTTTATTTAAGATGTTGCCTAAATAAATAATAAACTTTAAACCGTGAGGAATTTAAAAGGGATTGAAGCGGTTTGTCTGGAAATAAAGGAGTTTTGAAATAAAGCCTTGTTCCATGTTTTATAAGAGGACGGATGAGGATTATACACTCGTTCCCCCCCCCATCCCCCCCTTAACTACAGGTCTGCGGGTTCGAAATTTTACCGCAGACATGACCGGGTTTTCAAGGTAAAAGCGCCAGGAGGAGAAGGGTTAAAGTTTGCTTTTCCACCATTTGAATAAAGGTAGCGATTTAGGGGAGGGAAGGAAGGTCGGGAGGATGTAAAGCCGAGATATATTAGCCTCCGGTCGAGTTTCAAGGAATAACGATTTGCGGGCAATTGAGCTTTTCCCCAATACGGAAATACGAACAAAACGCGAAATTGCTCAATTTAATTTCTACAAAGGTTTCCGGTTATTTACATAAAATTGGATAATTTAATAAATATAAAAATGGCGTTTGAACAATCTCTTATAACGGCGGATCAATTTTTAAGGCACCCTTTAAAAAATGCGCAATATGGCGAGAGCCCCCGCCTGGGCCCGGTCCTCTTTTCTGACTGCCTAAAACAGAGAATAAATAAAAGTACCTACTGGTTTGAAGAGCTTCCAACGAAAACTTCCTTAAAGAGAAGTAACAATATAGGTGGGGGAAGTATAACGGAGGGGACGTACAACGGAGAGGGAAGTATATGGGAGGGGAAGTACAACGGAGGGGGAAGTATAAGGGAACGAAAGTATAACGAACGGAGGGAAAGTATAAAGGAGGGGGAAGTATAAGGGAGGGGAAGTATAAGAGAGGTGAAGTATAAGAGAGAGGGAAGTTTTTTTTTTTCCAAAAAATTTTCCGAGTTTTTTTTTTTCAATTTTCCGAGTTTTTTTTTCAAAAAATTTTCCGGGTTTTCTTTTTTAAATTTGCACTTTTTTAATCTTTAAGGAAGTTAAAAATAATTAAAATGAAATCAAAATTCTATTAGTTGATAGATTCTAAAATAGGGAGTGGTTTCTCCTAAGATGAATTGGTGTTTCAAATATCCCTTAGCGTGGAAACATTTGTCCAGTTCGGAGGAATGGGTTTTGATGGCGAGGTTAGACTAATGGGGAGTTCGGACTCCTTAAAGTGATAGATCCTCGCCGGCCATCTTAGCGCAATCTTGAGAGCCTTCATGAAAATTTACTTGACGCAAAAGAAGTTCCGACCCCTCGGGGGAAAAAGCATAACGCTCGACAACGAAGGGAACCCGGCAATCTCCACTCATCTGCATTTAAATCTCTTTTACTTTCTGCGGAAAACCCTCGTTAGCTTCAACTTTATTTTTCCCCCGTTAACAATTAGACTCTTTTTTTTATTTAAATTTATCACTTAAAATAAGAAGGGGGGTAAAAATCTCTTATTAAAAGCGAAAAAGAGAGGCCTAAAAGGAATTAACAATGTTAAATGTAATTTTATTCAAATGAAATTTATTTTTTCACCCTACTTTCAACAGATTGTTCACTTTTTTAAGTTTTTTTCCACCGTATTAAAATAAGAACAGTTTCTAAAGGGAATTTTCTGTTTTCAGTTTTTTATCATTTTTTTTTAGGCATCTTGGGGTTTGAATTTTACATTAGGAAAAGAAATCTACCCACCTTTTGGTTCCCACTGACGTCATTATTTCTGACGTCATGTTTAAGAGGCTTTTTCAGACGAAAATCCGGAAAATACACTGAAAATCGAAAAATTATTTTACGGACGAAAAACTGAAATGTCCAAAAATTATATTTAAAAAGTATTCCCTGGAAGATAAACCTAAAAAACTAACAAATCATCCATTTAAAAGGGGTTTCTATAACATTAGGTGTACAAAATTAAACACGGCTAAAATCTACAAAATTCAAATTTACCCTGTGGCTGAGTATTTTGTACACCTAATAAATAAAAATTGTAGGAAATTTAATTCTCTATAAATTTGTACTTAATTATTTTTTTCTAGGATGCACAATTTTCGGAAAATAATTTTTTTTTTTATATAAATTTATCTTGAAAACAGTGCGTCCTAGAGAAAAAATGAATTTAATAAAAATTAAAGAGAATTAAATTTCCAACAGATTTTATTAAGTGCATTTTTTCAATATCTGTAACGGTTTACGATTTACAAGCGTTTAAAAATTAACCTTCTTAATGGTTATACTTCAAATACCTTCTTACACGGAGAAGGTCAACTTTTGATGGACTTTAACGCCTAAAATGTTCAAAATTTTGAAAAAATGAAACTCGGCTAAAATCTACAAAATTCAAATTTACCCTGTGGCCGAGTTTCATTTTGTAGGGTCTGTATTGCCGTCCGTCCGTCGCATTTTTTCGGAACCCTTCACGTTCGCAATTTTCATCTTTTCACAGAATCTAGAAAATTTCGCTTTTTTCAATTTTCGTAGATTGTTTAAAGTTTAGACTTTGTAACATTTCATTAAAATAATGTTAATCTGCCTAAAAATAATGTAATATTTCCATACTACCTACTTGATAATGATATAAAAGCTCTTTGAGAGAATATTCAAAATCTCGACAAAGAACGTTTATGCTAATTAAAAGAGATTGAATTGAGTAGAAGAAAAAGATGAATTAATTAATTAAAGTGTACTAATTATGTAAAAGGATTAGAAACAAAGGTTTGAATTGAAAATGAGTGTGTATCCTCTTATCTCGGAATGAAAAGGACATAAAAATAGAGGATGAAGAAAAAAAAATGTTAAAAGTTGGAAAACGTTGCTTTCTATCCTTGATTTAAGGCTTGATTAATATTATCGGAGAACGTTAAGTTGGGCTTAATTACAGGGTACACTCTAAACCTTCGCCCTTCCCTCTGTCTCTAAACCCCTTATTCCTCTCCGATCCTAATAAATAGGCACTTCTCGGGTCAAGTTACCTCGAAAATCACATAGCTTTTCGAGTTAATTATCTACCCGATAATTTACCTATTTATCCTCTATCAACGAAAACGCTTGGGATTAATGTACGGTAATGGCGCTTTCATTATGAATTATTAGTGGGTCTAATGGTGTTTGAGGTTTTTAAAAAGAAGGGTAAAAATACGCTTTTCTTAAGGACTCGGGACTTCTCGGCCTTTTCCCATTTTTTGGTTTTTTTGGGCATTTCACTTAGTTTTTACATTAGAAACACTCTTTTTCTGGCGTTTTTGTTAGTTTTCCCCAGTATAATCAGAGAAACGACCTTTTTATAATATTTTTAGGTGTTTTCTTCATAAGAAACACTCTTTTCTGGCGTTTTTGTTCGTTTTCCCCAATATAATCAGAGAAACGACCTATTTATAAAATTTTTATGTGATTTCTTCATAAGAAAAACTCTTTTTCTGGCGTTTTTGTTCGTTTTCCCCAGTATTATCAGAGAAACGACCTTTTTATAAAATTTTTAGGTGTTTTCTTCAAAAGAAACACTCTTTTTCAGGCGTTTTTGTTCGTTTTCCCCAGTATTATCAGAGAAACGACCTTTTTATAAAATTTTTAGGTGTTTTCTTCATAAGAAACACTCTTTTTCTGGCGTTTTTGTTCGTTTTCCCCAATATAATCAGAGAAACGACCTTTTTATAAAATTTGTAGGTGTTTTCTTCATAAGAAAAACTCTTTTTCTGGCGTTTTTGTTCGTTTTCCCCAGTATAATCAGAGAAACGACCTTTATGTAAAATTTTTAGGTGTTTTCTTCATAAGAAACACTCTTTTTCTGGCGTTTTTGTTCGTTTTCCCCAGTATTATCAGAGAAACGACCTTTTTATAAAATTTTTAGGTGTTCTCTTCAGTTTTTAACTTCCTTAAAGAAGTTATTGTGATACCCTCGACGTCGGGTTTTTGGGGAAGGGTCTTTCAGACTCCGGAGGTTCTGGATAAATATATAGGAGGGGGAAGTATAAAGGAGGGGAAGTATAAAGGAGGGGTCAATTCGAATATTGATCTTTACCGATCTCAACTTTTTTCTTCCTCTTTCTTATTTCTAGCTTGATACTTTTTCGAAAAAAAAAATAAACTTAGAAAATTCTTCGAAAAAAAAAGCACTCGGAAAATTTTTCGAAAAAAAAAAAACTCGGATAATTCCCCCCAAAAAAAAAACTCGGAAAATTTTTCAAAAAAAGAACTCGGAACATTTTTCGAAAATCATACAAAAAAACTTGGAAATTTTATCGAAAAAAAAGGAAAATTTTTCGAAAAAAATATAAACTTCCCCCTCCGTTATACTTCCCCTCCTTTATACTCCCCCCTTTATACTTCCCCCTCCTATATTTTTACTTCTCTTTAAGGAAGTTTTCGTTGGAAGCTCTTCAAACAAGAATTTTTTTCTAAGAAACATCTGATTTTACGATTGTTTTCCTCAATATTTAGAATACAGAAAATTCTTCGGAAAAAAACACTCGGAAAATTTTCGAAAAAAAAAAAAACTCGGATAATTCCCCTTCCCCCCCCCCCCCCCCCCACCCCCACAAAAAAAAACTCGGAAAAATTTTCAAAAAAAAGAACTCGGAAAATTTTTGGATAAAAATTGAAAAATTTTTCTAAAATAGAACTCGGAACATTTTTCGAAAAAAAAAAAAAATACATAAAAACTTGGAAATTTTATCGAAAAAAAAAAGGAAAATTTTTCCAAAAAAATATAACTTCCCCCTCCGTTATACTTCCCCTCCGTTGTACTTCCCCCCTTTATACTTCCCCCTCCTATATTTTTACTTCTCTTTAAGGAAGTTTTCGTTCGAAGCTCTACAAACAAGAATTTTTTCTTAGAAACATCTGATATTACGATTGTTTTCCTCAATATTTAGAATACAGAAATTTCTTCGGAAAAAAACTCGGAAAAAACACTCGGAAAATTTTTCGAAAAAAAAAACTCGGATAATTCCCCTCCCCCCCACAACCCCCACAAAAAAAAAAACTCGGAAAAATTTTCAAAAAAAGAACTCGGAAAATTTTTCAAAAAAAAAGAACTCGGAAAATTTTTGGATAAAAAATTGAAAAGTTTTTCTAAAATAGAACTCGGAACATTTTTCGAAAAAAAAATACATAAAAACTTGGAAATTTTATCGAAAAAAAAAGGAAAATTTTTCCAAAAAAAATATAACTTCCCCCTCCGTTATACTTCCCCTCCTTTATACTTCCCCCCTTTATACTTCCCCCTCCTATATTTTTACTTCTCTTTAAGGAAGTTTTCGTTGGAAGCTATTCAAACAAAATTTTTTCTAAGAAACACATGATTTTATGATTGTTTTCCTCAGTACCTACTTAAAATAAAGAAAACAGTTTTTTTAACCATTCACAGTTTTCCGGATTTTCTGTCATTTTTTTTTCGATTTCAGCACAAGAGGATTGCCTTATTATCGTTTTCTGTTCCCGGAAATTTATCCGCTTTTAAAGGTTTATTGGAAAACAAACCGTCATTTCCCAGACCTTCGGATATATAACAAATTTTACCAAATTTTCACTCGTTTTCCTCAACTTTTTGGACAAGAAAAACATTTTTACCAAATTTTAAGGATTGTCAGTTATTTGGCCAAAATGTACGCAATCGATAGGTTGTAGATTTCAATTAAATTATTAAATAAATTAGAAGTTGGTGATAGAGTTTAAGGGTGGCCCTTAGGATAGGGCACGCTAGCATAAGTGAAACGTTAGATTCCTGGCATTGATAAAAGGGTCCAAATTTGGCCAATAACCCGGGTAGGAAACGAAAAAACCCTGGACTTTTGTATAAAAAAAACTGGGATTGTATATAATCAGTTTTCACGGGAAGGCGGATCTCGTCTGTAAGGGTTTTTTTTTCTGAGACGTGTGTTAGGGCGAAGGGGAAAGGAAAAAAAAGGTTTCCATGATAGGATACGTGAAAAGAGGGTGGACCTCTCGATCGGACAATGCGTTGAAAAGCCCTACCTTACGGGCCCTGAATACAATCACGAAGGAGGCCAACCTATCACAATGAACCACCCTTGGATTCAAACAAGGAAAGGTAATTTTGCCTAAAGGGAAGACTTAATCCTAGCCTCTCTAAGTGCAGACCCAAAGGGAGAAAGTAATTTTCCAGCCTTCCCAGGGAAAAATGGGGCCAATTTAAACTGTTAGTGTGCGAATAACGGAGCCCCCAATGACTCTGCCTCTTACTTAAATGAATTATAACTCATTTAACTTTTAAAATTACAAAATAAAATCAATAAAGGTGGACTTTTCATTGATCATTTAGAAAATTAATAAAACCGTAGGTTCACCTCATTTTTTTCAGGTAAGCTCAATAATCCGTCGAAAAATGAGGAGAACGCCGTTCAACATAAACGTATTTCACCCTAAAGCATTTCGACATTAAAAATCTATACTTCACCATAATGCGTTTCGGCATAATGCAATTGAACATAAAGCTCTAAAAAGTTCAAATAATGCATTTCAACATAAAGCATTTCGCCATAAACTACTTTTTCAATAAATGCCAGTCGACATAAAAAAAAGTGCAAGTCACCATGAAGCTTTTCATCATAAAAGCCTCTCTGTATTGCCACAAAACTTAAAGTGACATAGGGAAAGTAAAAAGCTCGATTATTGTATTTTTACTAAAACCGCTTTACCTTGAATACGGACATTTCATATGAAACAACCCAATTGCTATTTCTCATTATCCGTCGAAAAATGGGGAGAACACCGTTCAACATAACGCATTTCACCCTAAAGCAGTTGAAAATAAAAAAATCTGTAGTTCACCATAATGCGTTTCGGCATAATGCAATTGAACATAAAGCTCTCAAAACTTCAAAAATCTTGAGCATAATGCATTTCAACATAAAGCATTTCGCCATAAACGACTTTTTCAATAAATATAAGTCGACATAAAAAAGTGCGAGTCACCATAACGCTACCATAAAAGCCTCTCTGTTTTGCCATAAAACTGTTTCTGTCGTTTGGGCATAATACATCTCACCATAAACCAGGGACAGCCAAAGAGTAAGCCTACTTTCGCCGTTTAAAACGCGATTATGGCGGAACGACAAAAACCTTAAAACACAGTTCACCATAATGCAATTGAGGCGCTCCGAATACGAAGGGCGAACTCGACATCGGACAAATTTTTTTTTTTCATTTTCAGATTCTAGACCTTTTGAAGAATACACCCATGTAATTTTTATATTGAGTTTCCCCTTTTTTCCCCTTTAAAATACGTAAAAACCGATATGCGGCAAAGCTCTACTCTCAACCTTTTTTATTTAATTTTTTTTTTTTTCGAGATTTGGTGATTTTTAAAAAACCCTTTTCTCTATGATTCTATGATGATTCTATGATGATTCTAAAATCTCGCCACGAAAATTCCAGAGAGTGACTTTTCTGTCGAGTTCGCCCTTAACAGAAAACTTTAAAATGCGAATATCTCGAAACTACGTTTTGTCGAGTTCGCCCTTCGTATTCGGAGCGCCTCAATTCAACTTAAAGCATCTCACCTTAAAGACAAAAAAGGCAGTTCCTCGCTTTCTTTTTAAAGGCTTAACGTTATATTGTATGGCATAATGATGAACTCTCAAGTTTATGATTTTTGTTGATTCACCTTAATCGCGTTTTAAACAATAAAAAAGTAATTTTTCCAACCAGAAAATAAGCTTGCTCTTTCGCTGTCCTTAGTTTATGGTGAGATGTATTATGCCCAAATGACAGATTTTTATAGCGAAACGACTTTCTTTAAAATGAAAGTTTCCTTTATGTTCAACTGCGTTATGTTGAAACGAAAAATTTTATGTCGACAAGTATTAAATCTCTTCTCTATGTTGAGATGTATTGTGTTCAAATGCATTATGGTGAACGTTTTCCACTACTTTATTTATGTTGAGTTGCAGATTTTTTTCGAAGTTTTTCGAAGAAAGCTTTTTTTAGCGAGTTTTCCGGAGTTATTAGGTGTACAAAAAAAAAAAATAAAACTCAGCCACAGGGTAAATTTGAATTTTGTAGATTTTAGCCGAGTTTCATTTTTTCAAAATTTTGAACATTTTAGGCGTTAAAGTCCATCAAAAGTTGACCTTCTCCGTGTAAGAAGGTTATTGAAGTATAACCATTAAGAGGGTTAATTTTTAAAGGCTTGTAAATCGTAAACCGTTACAGATATTGAAAAAATGCACAAAATAAAATCAGTTGGAAATTCAATTCTCTTTAATTTTTATTCTATTCGTTTTTTCTCTAGGACGCACTGTTTTCAAGATAAATTTATTTTTAAAAAAAATTATTTTCCGAAAATGGTGCATCCTAGAAAAAATAATTAAGTACAAATTTATAGAAAATTGAATTTCCTACAATTTTTATTTATTAGGTGTACAAAATGAAACTCAGCCACAGGGTAAATTTGAATTTTGTAGATTTTAGCCGAGTTTCATTTTGTACACCTAATATAAAAGAAGCCCCTTATACTTATGGCAATGACTTCTTTTGAAATTAGCGTGGCCCATTTTTAGCGTGTTAAAACACTGCTTCAGAAGGAGTAGAAACAGAAAAAAAATATTTAAATCTCTAAAATAAATGAAAGAAAAAATGAAATCCTTTTATAACCTTAATGTCTCTATAAATTTCAATTGATTCCCTTCATTTATCACAATTTGAAACATGCCCGACAGCGTCGTGGTTTACCTCAAGACATTCTAAGGTTGCTCCGAATAACCGTAGGGAAACGTTCCTGAATGACGGTGGAGGGGGGGGGGGGCAAAGGCACTTAGCGGCTTCTGCGGTTCACAATATCGCCCCAGTGAAATTCTATTTCGGGCCCTATTCAATTTTGCCGATATGACTAATAATTACACTAATATTTACATTAATTTAGAGTGACATTAACGTTTCTTATTTATACGGCTAATGGCTTATTAGTTTACATAAACAATATTATGTTGCAAGGCTCAAATGATGAGGAAATAGGTAATTTCTGAAAAAATATTCTGGTGTGGAAGAAGGTAGTAGATTGGAAAAAAGTCGCTAAGGTATAAGAATAAAACATCTGTTATACTCAAATCTGAGTTAAAGGAGATTTTTCTTGGGCCAACGGATTTCCATATAAATGGAGTTGTGCGCCCCCTGACAGTGGAGGAAGAACAGTAATACTCTTTTCCTCCGCAACTCAGTTTCGCTCCCATACGGAGCAGCTCCGGGGAACGGTTCCTTAAGTATTTTCCGATCGTCCACTAACTCAAGGGTGAAAGAAAAAGAAGGGGACCGAATACCAAACGATTACCTCCCCGGTAACTTTTACCCGAGGAATAAACGACCCCCGGAACCCTTTTTCTCTTCCCATTGATTTCCGTCAAAATTGAAAACGGCGGGTGTAAAAGATCGAGTTGGAAAATGAGATGGAATAAAGTCGACTTTTCGACTAAAGATGTGATGATAGAATCCCCTTGCGTGTTTCTATCCTTTGATTTAATTCCGCATGCAGGAAGATAGGGAAGTCTTCTTAGCCCAGGCTCCTTCCCAGATAAGATAGCGCCTCCTGTCCCCTGCGGCTCTCTTTATCATTGACACCTGTTTTACACCTTAAAACATCAAAAGATTTTTATCTTCTTTTAAACAAACGAAAAACTTTCTTCCAATTTTTCAAGACTTTTATTAACATTACAAAACTTTTGACAAAAAAAACCGTTTTCTACGCTTTGTTGGCCGACATAACTCTTTTTACAATTTTTATTTTTTCCAACATACTACTGAATTTTGTGAAATTTTCATGATTATTGAGGACTCAATATAATGGCCATGTTTTGTACAGAATTTTCAGGGTTTTTTCTTCGTTTTGACAGTTTCCCTTCGGTTTTAGCCTAAAGAAGTTATTATGATAGCCTCGACGTCGGGATTTTGGGGAAAGGTCTTCCAGACGCCGCGCCGGAGGGTAAATCGAATATTAATCTTTACCGCTCTCAACTTTGTCTGTGGTGCCGGCCGGCCGTAGCATTTTTTTCCGGAACACTTTACGGCCACAGTTTTCAACCGATTTTCACCAAATTTTCACAAAATCTTCCTTAGTCGGAGAAGAAGAATGTAACGAGGGCGATTTTTGAATTTTGAAATTTTGGATTTTTGAAACTTGAATTTTCGGAAAAAAGAGCTTAGAAAATTTAAAAAAAAAACCGGAAAATTCTTCAAAAAATAACAGAAAATTTCTTGAAAAATCTTAGAAATTTTTCGAAAACAAAAACAAAAAAACTTCCCCCTCCCTTATACTTCCCATTCCTTATACTTCCCCTCCCTTATACTTCCCCCTCCCATACTTCCCAACTTTGTCTGTGGTTCCGGCCGGTCGTAGCATTTTTTTTCCGGAACACTTTACGGCCACAGTTTTCAACCGAAAACTGAATTTTCCATTGTCGGTGAACTAGAAACTAACGTGGGCGTTTTTTGAATTTCGAAAAAATGGCGGAGATATGTCTGTTTAAAATTTTAAAAAATTCGCTGCGGCCGAACCGTTGGTCTGATTTTTACCAAATTTTCACCAATTACTCCTTATATTTTTCACGAATTTGTGGAGTAAAAAATAATTTTTTTACATTAATTACCATTATAGTTGGGAGAAATTTCATACTTCCACCCGCTACGAGAGGGACCTCCCTTGGGCAAAAATCCCATTATTTCTACCTTTATACTACTTTCAAAAAATAAAAAATGCAAATTTAAAACAGAAAACTTTGAAAAAAAAAAACTTGGACAATTTTTCGAAAAAAAAAAAACTCAAAAATTTTTTTGGAAAAAAATTACCTCTCCGTCATACTTCCCCTCCATTATACTTCCCCTCCTTTATACATCCCCCTCCGTTATACCCCTCCTTTAGACTTCCCCTCCTTTAGACTTCCCCTCCTTTATACTTCCCCTCCTTTATACTTCCCCTCCTTTATACTTCCCCCTCTGTTATACTTCCCCCCACGTTATACTTCCCCTCCTTTAGACTTCCTCCTCCGTTATTTTTCTCTTCCTTTATACTTCCCCCTCCTATATTTTTACTTCTTTTTAAGGAAGTTTTCGTTGGAAGCTCTTCAAACTAGTACTTTTTATCTGATTCAAAAAGGCCTCTGTTTCAAGTTCCTAGTTCCTTCTGTTCTCCTTTTTACTGAAGACTTTTTTCCCCCTGAACCATCGAATTGAGGGATCGATACTGAAAGTTATAATATTTTTGTTATTGAATCTTTCCTTTCGTCCTAAAGAAATCAGCTTGACGGACGGGGCATTTTTGTGGTTTGGGGTCGGAAAAATCCAAAGGGGAAAAAAGAGTCAATTGGCAACCCTCCAAATGTTATCAGTTTAGAATAGAAGCTCTGTTCTTGGAAGGGAATTACACGACTTGGCCATATTGGACTTAAGAGATGCATTACTGTCCCCAATCCACAGTTCCAAACTCCGCTTCTAATAACCCTCCCGCATTTACATAAACTCCTAAACCCGTATGGCTTAATCATGACCACCTAAAGGAATCCCTTCTTAAAAATAAAAACTTTTTCGAGGTACTTTTTAACGAGATAAAACTTAATACTTTTCGAAGGGTTGCTAAGTTTATTTTTGACGCTCGGATCCCAAAACCGAATTATTGTATCGGGATTCTGAGAATAAAAATTGTTTTCTTCCAACAAATTTTATCATGGATAAACCCACAGCATGTTTTTCTTATACAAAAAACCGATCTCATTTTTCTTAAAATATCAATATTTTGAAAAAACGACGCCTATTTTTTGGACATATTTTGACAAGTTTTGGATACTTCTGTATTTTTTTTTCTCTCCCTTTCGGTTATCCATTTGAAAGAGGACAAGTGACGTATGAGCTGTTCGGACTCATTGTCAGCATTGATGGATCAAAACAATATATCAGAGGACCGTTTGAAATTTCTGGTTATTCGTCATTCATACCCTGAGGGATATTGGATAAGGAAAAATAGATTAAACTAATGGCGTTCGACTTTTTTTTTAAAAAAAGGAAATTTAAAAAAAATTATGTGACCTTTCATAAATATTTAAATATTCAAAAGGGGAAAAAATTGAAAATTTTTGGAAGAAAAACGTTTTAGGATGTTTCATATTTTTGGGATACCCTCCATGCTTTTTTTGGAGGGGTTCTTTAGACCCCATCGGCTAAATTTTATTTCTTTAACTTTCTCAAAAATGAAGTTATTGTGATACCCTCTAACGAAGAGTGTTTGAAAATGGCTTGTCCAAAATTGATTAGTTCGTCTATAGTGCCGTCCGGCCGTCCTTCGCCAGATTTTTTTCCGGAACACTTTACGGCCGCAATTTTCATGGAGTTTTTCTTCGTCGGAGAAATATATTTTCTTTCTTTCTTATTTTTCTCTTTCTTCGATAGTCTCAATCTATCCAATTTCCACGGTTTTTCCCCCAAAAACACCCTTTTTTCATGATTTTTTCGCAGTCATCTTTTAATTTCACAGACTCTATTTATAGTAGATTTTCCTGCGTTTTCCCATGTTTTTTGGCCCAAAAATACAATTTTTAGGATTTTTCCTCTTCTAAGAAAATTCGATGTACTATTTTCTTCCCTTTCTCTTTTTAACTTGCTTAAAGAAGTTATTCTGATACCCTCGACGTCGGGTTTTTGGGGATGGGTCTTTCAGACCCCGGAGGGTCAAATCGAATATTGATCTTTACCGATCTCAACTTTGTCTGTGGTGCCGGCCGGCCGTAGTATTTTTTCCGGGACACTTTACGGCCACAGTTTTCATCCGATTTTCACCAAATTTTCAGACAAATTTCTTTAGCCGGTGATGAAGAAACTAACGAGGGCGATTTTTGAATTTCGAAAAAATAGGAGATATGTCTGTTTGAAATTTAAAAAAATTCGCTGCGGCCGAACCGTTGGTCCGATTTTCACCAAATTTTCACCAATAACTCCTTATATTTTTTAAAGTAAAAAAATCGCCACTTTGTAATAATTATTTATTTTTTAGTAGGGAGAAATTTCATACTAATACCCATTACGAGAGGCTCATCCGTAGGCCAAAGAGCCAATTATTTCTACCTTGACACTTGCATTGTCGAAAAAAAAAGCTTAAAAGTATAACCAAGGGAGGGAAAGTATAAGGAGAGGGAAATACAGAGGAGGGGAAGTATAAGGATTGGGAAGTATAAGGGAGGGGCAATTTTTTTTTTCGAAAAATTTTTCAAGTTTGTTTTTTCGAAAAAATTTCTAAGATTTTGCTAGAAATTTTCTGTTAAGAGCCAAATTATTGCTACATTCACACTTAAAAAATTTTTCGAAAAATTAGCTTAGAAAATTTAAAAAAAAAATCGGAAAATTTTTCAAAAAAATAACAGAAAATTTCTTGCAAAATCTTAGAAATTTTTTCGAAAAAACAAATTTGAAAAATTTTTCGAAAAAAAAAAATTACCCCTCCCTTATACTTCCCAATCCTTATACTTCCCTCCCCTATACTTCCCCCTCCTTTATACTTTCCCTCCCTTGGTTAATATACTTTCGTTCCCTTATACTCCCCTTCGTTTTACTTCCCCCCCTATTATACTTCCCCCTCCTATTTTGTTACTTCTCTTTAAGGAAGTTTTCGTTGAAAGCTCGTCAAACAAGACGTACTTTATAATAATTTTTAGTGTTAAAAAATCAAAGGCTTTTTTTTTTGTGGACACATTTGACATTTTATCCCATATTTAATTTTGACATTTTGCCAAGTGGGACGGGATAATTATTACTTAAAAAATGTAACATTATAACGTTTTTCTAAGGTTTTAAATATCTCTATGATGATTCGTTTTAATGAATATTAAAAAGGTAATATTAATTTAGCTTTTTTGTTGAACAGCTCTAATTACATTAGCGACATAAAAGGCTCTTTATGAATATAATTACATTCGAGTAAAAAAAAAAAAAGTAACTCTCTTCTCTTTTTATCGACCGGTTTAAAATGACTTGGACAAACAAAGTTTAATAAAAGATGGGAGCGTGTGTATTATTTAAAAAAAAGAAAGGATTTTTTATTTTTGTTGTTATCGTGTCTTTGAGGACGTTGACTAATTTCTTCTTCAGTCCCTTCGATGTTGACACGATTAGTTTATTTATTCATTCAAGTCGTGCGATCCATTTTTGTTGATGAAATCGATTCTCGATTTTTCACAGTTCCATTTTACACTTTGGCACTTGGAAATTTTTATCGCGTTTGGGGGAGGGAAAAACGTTTCGTTTTTGGCAAAGACGTTTTCTAAGGTTGACAATTAATTTCAGGCCGCGTTATCGACAGCTTTTGTCAGGTCGAACGCTCACTTTTGTCCTTTTTTATAAAGCGTTTTGAATTATTTAGAATAAACAACTTTTGTCATTTTAAAAAGCAATAAATAATTTATTTTTTTCTGAGGGCCTAGAAATCATTTTCTAAGCAAAAAACGTTAATCTAAAACATGATTCAAGGAGGAAAAACAAATACTGAGGACTTAAGGGGGATTCGTAGCTACGGAACATTTTGTTTCAAATACAAAAGATCGCAGCACTTTCGCCCCTAAAATTAGTTTCCTATATTTGAACACTAAAAATCATCGGAAAACTTTTTAAAAAAGCTGGTTCTTTTTATTTTGGCAATATCTACAAGGTGCTGGGAGCAGTTTTCCGAAAAAAGTTCGGAAAATATAAAACTTTTTGCCGAAAATTTTTAACTTCCGTAAAGAAGTTATTGTGGTCTCCACGTCGGGTTTTTGGGTCAGGAAGACCCAGGAGGGTCAAATCGAATATTGATCTTTACCGCTCTCAACTTTGTCTGTGGTGCCGGCCGGCCGTAGCATTTTTTATCGAAACACGGCCACAGTTTTCAACCGATTTTCACCAAATTTTTATACAAATTTCTTTAGCCGGTGAAGAAGAAACTAAAGAAGGCGATTTTTGAATTTCGAAAAAATGGCGGAAATATGTCTGTTTGAAATTTTAAAAATTCGCTACGGCCGATTTTGGTCCGATTTTCACCAAATTTTCACCAATTACTCCTTATATTTTTTACGAATTTTTAATGTAAAAAAAACCCCACTTTGTAATAATTATTTATTTTTTAGTAGGGAGAAATTTCATACTTCTACCCATTACGAGAGGCTCATCCGTAGGCCAAAGAGCCAATTATTTCTACCTTGACACTAGAATTTTCGAAAAAAAGAGCTTAGAAAATAAAAATTTAAAAAAAACCGGAAAATTTTTCAAAAAAATAACGGAAAATTTCTTGAAAAATCTTATAATTTTTTTCGAAATAACAAACTTGGAAAATTTTTCGAAAACAAAAAAAAAAACTTCCCCCTCCCTTATACTTCCCATTCCTTATACTTCCCATCCCTTATACTTCCCCCTCCTTTATACTTTCCCTCCCTTCGTTATACTTTTGTTCCCTTATACTCCCCTTCGTTTTACTTCCCCCTTCTATATTGTTACTTCTCTTTAAGGAAGTATTCGTATCGAATATCGATCTCAACTTTGTCTGTGGTGCCGGCCGGCCGTAGCATTTTTTTGCGGCCACAGTTTTCAACCGATTTTCACCATATTTTCTTTAGTCGGTGAACAAGAAACAAACGAGGGAGATTTTTCAAAAAAAAAACTCGGAAAATTTTTTTGAACGAAAAAAAAACTTGAAAAATTTTTGAGAAGAAAAAACAACTTAGAACCGAAAAAATACTTCCCACTCCGTTATACTTCCCCCTCCCTTATACTTCATCTCCATTATACTTCCCCCTCCGTTATACTTCCCAATCCTATATTTTTTACTTCTTTTTTAGGAAGTTTTCGTTGAAAACTCTTCAAACTAGCTCTTTCCTACAGTTTATTTTTGGGATCGAATGACGGTTTTTTTTCGCCTTATGGAAGTGAACCTTCCGACTGTTAACAAGTTAATAAACTTGATTTTTGAAAAGATATTTTATGAAAAATCTAGAGTGTTAAAATAGCACTTGGGGGTAAAAAAAAGAGTAAAATATTGGGTAGAGAGTGAGACCTTGAAGAATGCGTCCTGTTGTGGGTGTAGGACGGAGAGGGGAGGTGGATAAATTTAATAAAGTGTCGCGAGGTTGACGTTGAGAAAGGGAGGCAGTATCTTTGATATTCTCCCTCCTTTTTTTCCTACCCTTCTTTTCCACCCTTGGGGTTCTAGACGTCTAACGTAAGAAATTGCGCAGATGAGGAAGGGGGGAGTTTGGCAAAGTGTATCCAGCATCTGTGTTCTCCCGAGGTATGGTTTATACATTTGTTTTCAACCCCCGACTTTCACAAGCGCTCTTTACAGGCCTAACAGAGAAATAATTGTCGACTACGTGCCCTCTCTCCTAAGCCCACAGATTGCAGGAGGTGTAAATCACTGTGCACACCTCTTTGACTCGGAGATAAAGAAACTTCTTCCAACTTTTTCACCCACCCTACTTTCTTTTACGTTAACGCTAAACATATTACGTCGTAAAGTCAACATAAATAAGCCCCTAATTACTCCAAAATTAAGAAAAATCTTTCATCCTTAAATCTTCAAAAATATGTTCGCACTTGCGTACATCACATTAAATGCCAATCGAGTTTTTATTGCTTTTTTCCCCTTATTAACTTCCTTAAAGAAGTTATTGCGATACCCTTGACGTCGGGTTTTTGGGGAAGGGACCCCGGAGGGCCAAATCGTATATTGATCTTTACCGATCTCAACTTTGTCTGTGGTTCCGGCCGGCCGTCCGTAGCATTTTTCCGGAACACTTTACCGCCAAAGTTTTTAACCGATTTTCACCAAATTTTCACAAAATCTTCTTTAGCAAATTAGCCTGTGAAGAAGAATGTAACGGGGACTTTTTAATTATCATTTTTTTTAGAAGGGAGAAATTTTATACTTCTACCCTTTACGAGAGGCATATCCGTAGGCCAAAAAGCCCATTATTTCTACCTTGGCACAAAAAACTTGAAAATTTTTTCGAAAACAAAAACAAAAAAACTTTCCCCTCCCTTATACTTCCCATTCCTTATACTTCCCCTTCCTTATACTTTCCCTCCCTTCGTTATACTTTCGTTCCCTTATGCTCCCCCTCTGTTATACTTCCCCCTCCTATATTGTTACTTCTCTTTAAGGAAGTATTCGTATCGAATATCGAACTCAACTTTGTCTGTGGTGCCGGCCGGCCGTAGCATTTTTTTGCGGCCACAGTTTTCAACCGATTTTCACCATATTTTCTTTAGTCGGTGAACAAGGAACTAACGAGGGAGATTTTCGACAAAAAAAACTCGGAAAATTTGTTTGAACGAAAAAAAAAAACTTGAAAAATTTTTGAGAAGAAAAAAACAACTTAGAACCGAAAAAAAATACTTCCCACTCCGTTATACTTCCCCCTCCCTTATACTACCCCTCCTTATACTTCCCACTCCGTTATACTTCCCCCTCCCTTATACTACCCCTCCTTATACTTCATCTCCTTTATACTTTCCCCTCCCGGAAAACCCGGAAAATTTTTCAAAAAAAAATTTTTTTTACAAAAAAAAACTTGGAAATTTTTTCGAAAAAAAGAAAAAGGAAAACTCGGAAAATTTTTCGTAAACAAACTTAGAAATTTGTTCGAAAAAAAAAACTTAAAAAATTTTTCGAAAAAAAGAAAAAGGAAAACCCGGAAAATTTTTCGGAAAAAAAACTTGAAAATTTTTTCGAAAAAAAAGGAAAACCCTTGAAAATTTTTCAAAAAAAAAAAAAACTTAGAAATTTGTTCGAAAAAAAAGAAAAAGGAAAACCCGGAAAATTTTTCGTAAAAAAACTTAGATATTTGTTCGAAAAGAAAACTTAAAAAATTTTTCGAAAAAAGAAAAAGGAGAACCCGGAAAATTTTTCGGAAAAAAAAACTTGGAAATTTTTTCGAAAAAAAAAAAGGAAAACCCCTGAAAATTTTTCGAAAAGAAAACTTAGAAATTTGTTCAAAAAAAACCCGGAAAATTTTTTGGAAAAAAAAAACTCGGAAAATTTTTGGGAAAAAACAAAACTCGGTCAATTTTTCAAAAATAAACTTAGAAAATTTTTCGAAAAACCAAACATGGAAAATTCTCCTTTATACTTTCCCTCCCTTATACATCCCCTCCGTTATACTTTCGTTCCTTTATACTTCCTCCTCCGTTATACTTCACCCTCTGTTATACTACCTCTCACCTAAACTTCCCCCTCCCATATACTTCCCCTTACTTATACTTCCCCCTCCCATATACTTCCCACTCCGTTATACTTCCCCTCCCATAACTTCCCCCTACGTTTTACTTCCCCTCCGTTATACTTCCCTCTCCTATATAGATACTTCTCTTCAAGGAAGTTTTCGTTGGAAGCTCTTCAAACCAGTAGGTACATTTTATTGTTTTTCAATCCAGGAAGACAGGTTGACATTGAGGTAGCCTTCATGGTTTTCGGTTAAAACAATGAAAAAAATATTTTTTTAAAAGTCAATCTATGAAACAAAGAAGTCAAAACTTCAGTTTGAAAATTATTAGGCCCGATTTCTACTTCCTCAACCCCTTGATTACCTTACCCTTCGTTTAGATGAAATTTTGATTATTCGTCTAACTTCCCCAAGTTGAGAAGTTTGGAGAGTTTCTGTGATAAATTAAGTTTTCCTGAAACTAAAAAATGTAATTTTTAATTGTCGGTTTTTTAAAGAATCGTTAAAGGAAGATTTAAAAAAAAAGGGAAATGTGTGAGGGGTGGGATTTTATTATCTTGAATAAAAAAGGAGGCCCCAAGGAGCCTTTTATCCAGCTGAATCTTGACGCTAATACCCGAGGATTGTCTGAGGATGGGAAGTCGTGTTATTTTTATGACTTTCGCTTTTATCTCAAAGAAAACAGGCACCGTAGCCCTTCTCGTCCGCCCCCTTTACCGACGCCGCACCTCCCACTTAGCACAAGCTTGTTGTCCTAGTCAATTTTCCAACCCCAGCCTTTTTTAAACGCGGACAATATCTAACATTTTATTTATTTTCCTCTATTATGCTTGGACTTGAATTTTCAGTACCCTAGTTTTCAAAGCTCTCCTTGGTGGCGTTATTTTGTTATTGGGTTTTTTGTGCGTTTTTCTGTTTTCGGGCGTTACCTAAATCGCGCTGTGGGAACTGAATTACGCGCATAAATAAATACACCGACTAGCCACTGCTCTTATCCGAGTTTTCGAAGCTCCCCTTGGTGGCATTATTTTGTTATTGGGTTTTGTGCGTTTTTCTGTTTTCGGGCGTTTCCTAAATCTCGCTGTGGGAACTGATTTACGCGCATAAATAATAATCGGACTAGCCACCGATCTTATCCCAGTTTTCGAAGCTCCCCTTGGTGGCATTATCTTTGATATTGGGTTTTTGTTCGTTTTTCTGTTTTCGCGCGTTTCCTAAATTTCGCTGTGGGAACTGATTTACGCGCATAAATAATATTCGGACTAGCCACTGTTCTTACCCCAGTTTTCGAAGCTCCCCTTGGTGGCATTATTCTGTTATAGGGTTTTTGTTCGTTTTTCTGTATTCGGGCATATCCTAATTCTCGCTGTGGGAACTGATTTACGCGCATAAATAATAATTGGACAAGCCACTGCTCATATCCCAGTTTTCGAAGCTCCTCTTGGTGGCATTATTTTGTTATTGGGTTTTTGTTCGTTTTTATGTTTTCGCGCGTTTCCTAAATCTCGCTGTGGGAACTGATTTACGCACATAAATAATATTCGGACTAGCCACTGCCCTTATCCCAGTTTTCGAAGCTCCCCTTGGTGGCATTATTTTGTTATTGGGTTTTTGTTCGTTTTTCTGTTTTCGCGCGTTTCCTAAATCTCGCTGTGGGAACTGATTTACGCGCATAAATAAAAATCGGACCAGCCAATGCTCTTATCTCAGTTTTCGAAGCTCCCCTTGGTGGCATTATTTTGTTATTGGGTTTTGTGCGTTTTTCTGTTTTCGGGCGTTTCCTAAATCTCGCTGTGGGAACTGATTTACGCGCATAAATAATAATCGGACTAGCCAATGCTCTTATCCCAGTTTTCGAAGCTCCCCTTGGTGGCATTATTTTGTTATTGGGTTTTTGTGCGTTTTTCTGTTTTCGCGCGTTTCCTAAATCTCGCTGTGGGTACTGATTTACGCGCATAAAAATATTTTTACTAGCCACCGATCTTATCCCAGTTTACGAAGCTCCCCTTGGTGGCATTATCTTTGATATTGGGTTTTTGTGCGTTTTTCTGTTTTCGCGCGTTTCCTAAATCTCGCTGTGGGAACTGATTTACGCGCATAAATAATAATCGGACTAGCCAATGCTCTCTTATCCCAGTTTTCGAAGCTCCTCTTGGTGGCATTATTTTGTTATTGGGTTTTGTGCGTTTTTCTGTTTTCGCGCGTTTCCTAAATCTCGCTGTGGGAACTGATTTACGCGCATAAATAATAATCGGACTAGCCAATGCTCTTATCCCAGTTTTCGAAGCTCCCCTTGGCGGCATTCTTTTCTCCCTCCATTTCGATGAGGGAAAACAATTTAGACCCATAAATATGACAATAAAATGTGTTGATTGACGCTCTTTTTATGATAGCTGTTTAAAATAAATCAAATAATGTTTGGGCTGTTAGATTGGCTAGTTGTGTTGGAAGTGGGTTTGATCTAAGGCCCCTGAGAGAGCCCTAACGAGGACCTCGGTCGAACATAACTCAAACAAAGAGGGCCTCCGGCTCCTCCGTTAGAACAGACAGTCTTCTCAGTCCCTTATCTCTGGCCCTTTTCCAGGGCCCTTTTGGTTTATTGCTAGCGCTAAAATGACCCAACATACTAGACAAATAAATCAATTATGCTCTGTAAAAAAATTTAAAGATTTGAGGGGTTTAATAGTCCATTTAAAGGACTATTAGTCAACCATTTTGCATCCCCCAAGACAATAAACATTAGTATGAATGTTGGGAGGTTCGGGGATGTTTGGTTTAGGGCTCGTGTGGGAAATATAGGAGACTAAACAAGTTAATTAAGTAACTATTTCGTAACTGGTGGCCGTTAACTCCGAGGCAACTTTCTAACTGGAACTAACTCCCTTCCTATTTCCACGGCTTCCAATTTATCGGTTTGACTTCAAATTTTTTTACCTTAAAGAAGTTATTGTTTTACCCTTCCTATGGTTTTTGGGGAAGGGTCTCTCTGGATCTCTCCGTTCCGGCCGGCCGTAGCAATTTTCGGGAACACTTGACGTCCAGTTTCCTACCAAAACCAAATACTCCTTTTGTATCAAAAAGTAGGGAAAAACGTGAGACTTTTTCCGTGGTCGAGAGGGCAGACGCACCGGTTTCTAAAATTACAAACGTGCATATCTCCGCCATTTTATCGAAATTCAAAAATCGCCCTCGTTAGTTTCTTTGTTCACCTACTAAAGAAAATTCGGTGAAAATCGGTTCAAAATGGTGGCCGTAAAGAATTCCGGAAAAAAATGCTACGGACGGACGGCCAGACGGTGGGACGGCCGGCCGGCACCACTGACAAAGTTGTGATCGGTGAAGATCAGTATTCGATTTGACCCTCCGGTGTCTGGAAGGCCCTTCCCCAAAAACCCGACGTGGTGGGTATCACAATAACTTGTTTAGAGATGTTAAAATTTAGGCAAGAGAGACTTTATAGCCCAAGAAAAACCGTTTGCCCCCGATTTTGATGAATTTTCCTCAGTTTTTCGCTAAGGATCCTATTTTTCCGCTAATTCTTTGATTCAAAATTTTTCTAAAAATTCACCGGGTTCTCGGAATTTTTTTATGGAAACAGAAAAGCATTAGAAAATTAGTCAGATTCTTTTTTTCTTATTTATTTATTTTTATTGTTATTATTTTTATTAACTTAAAGATTAAGTTATAAAAGAGGGGAAAGAATCAATGCTCCGTAGATTAAGGAGGGCGTAAACTTAAGGTGGAAAATTGGGGTGAATTACTTTGGAAAAGGAAAAGGGTCGCTTCTTTTTTCCCTTCGACCTGTTAAAATTAAAGCTTGAGCCTTTTTAACTGCCGGGACGCTCCTATCTTTACGGCCCATTTAAAGGATAGCGGTTATTCCGCTGCACATCCGACAAGCCGTTTGAATAAAAAGGAAACAACCTCTTAAAAAAGAGGTTTTTAACACGAAATTATTAAATAAGTTAATATTATTAGAAGGGAAGGAGTTAAATTTAATGGTAATTTGACTCCTTGGAACTTAATCTTGTCAGTCACACTGAACACAGTCATACTGTGTTCAGGTTAATACCTCAAATTGAATCCAGGAAGAGAGTAAGAGGTCGTCTACCTGTAAATGGCTCCTTTTCCACCCCTTCCCTTTTGTTAATTGGAGTCAGCGGTCTTAATATTAATGATATGACATCGGACACTGAGGGGTGGGCTTAGTGAACATTCATGTAAAGTAGTGATCCGTGAATTAGTCTCGGGTTCCCTTGGGTCAAAACCCCTTGTCCATTAGGACTTATCTCGCCTTTCACCAACAGAGAGATTCAAATCTTATACGGGCCTATTGTGGATGAAGAAAAATGACAATGGGGGGAAAAAATCTCATTAGAGGAAACTATTTAAAGTTGGTTCCTAGACGGTAGATGGTACTGTCTTAGGATTGGACCTTCGCCGCTGATAAGACGTCTTCGTGACTTGGAACAGTTCGCCATTGATCTCTTTTCCACTTGTATTTACAGCCTAGTTCAAAATCAAAGGGGTGAAACAGGTTTAAATTAGAACGGGTGAATCACTTATCTATTTAAGAAGTACTAGTCAGGAGCTCGGCCTGACGGAGGGCTGTCCCTCTTGACCGTGGTGAACATCCCCTCATTTATCCCTACTTTTTTAAAAAGTTTTTTCTGTAAAAAAATCTTTAAAAATGTAATGAGTATTAGGTCAAAATTTAGTGAAAATCGGACCAATGGTACGTCAGCAGTTTTTAAAACTTCAAAATAGTTTTCGAAAATTTAATTTTCAACCACCCTGGAAGAATGCATGAAAATTTGGTATAAGTCGGTTTTATAAAACCGACTTAAGGCCATCGAGGGGGCCCTCGATGGCCTTCTCGACACCGGTAAAAGTCTATCATTTTTCCCTACTTTTTGATCTCTTTTCACTTGTATAGCTTAGTTCAAAATCAAAGGGGTGAAAAAGGTGTAAATTTGAACGGGTGAATCACTTATCTATTTAAGAAGTACTAGTCTGGAGATGGCCCCGACGGTTTTTTTGGCGGAGGGGTGTCCCTCTCGACCGTGGTAGACATTTCCACATTCTCCCTACTTTTTTAAAATGTTTTTTCTGTCAAAAATTCTTGGAAAATGAGTATTTGGTCAAAAGTTTGTGAAAATCGGACCAATGGTACGGCAGCAGTTTTTATAACTTCAAAAATATACCTATTTCAAAAATCGTTTTCGAAAATTTTTTTTCAACCACGCGATAGAACGCATGAAAATTTGGAAAAAGTCGGTTTTTTAAAGATTTTTAGGTTGAAAAATGGACCGTCTCGTTGGTCCGATTTTCACCAAATTTCCATTAATGTTATTATATATTTTGTTATACAGGGTGTCCGGAAACACATGGCAAGCGTCTGGGAGAGCGTTAAAAAGTGGTTTTACGAAAAAAAGTTAAATGTAAACCCCCCTTAATTTAAATCAAAGAATTTGATGGTGTAGTTTAAAATCCGCCTGGATATACAGGGTGTCCCAGACACAACCTAACTTCGTTATTTCAAATGAGAACCCTGTTTTTTATTTCAGATTCGTAATCTACGCAAAATTTCAAGTAGATTTAAGTACTCGTATGACGATTTTGGACAACTTTTAAAAAATGTCAAAATTTAGCGTTTTTTGCGCTAAAATCCGTTAAAATTGACCTAGGAGACTCGTTTTTTTTTAATTCCACTTATTTTTTCCCGAAGAATCCAACTGTCTCAAATTTGAGCATCTTCGCAATCTGCATCACGAGATTTCGTCGCTAATGGCCTTTTTTCAAGTTTAACTCCAAATTCCATACTTCAAAATGGAAATTAGCGATTTGTTGACGGAATTTTAATTTTTGATGCATAAACACAAAAGACGCTGTAGCTCTTTCAAAATTTGTGGTCCGAAAGAAAAATTCCTTTCAACAAGTGCTAATTTTCATTTCTGAACTAAAAATTTGGGTTCTAACTTGAAAAAAGGTCATTAGCGACGAAATCTCGTGATGCAGATTGCGAAGATGCTCAAATTTGAGACAGTTGGATTCTTCGGGAAAAAATAAGAGGAATTAAAAAAAAACGAGTCTCCTAGGTCAATTTTAACGGATTTTAGCGCAAAAAAACGCTAAATTTGACATTTTTTAAAAGTTGTCCAAAATCGTCATATGAGTACTTAAATCTACTTGAAATTTTGCGTAGATTACGAATCTGAAATAAAAAACAGGGGTTCTCATTTGAAATAACGAAGTTAGGTTGTGTCTGGGACACCCTGTATATCCAGGCGGATTTTAAACTACACCATCAAATTCTTTGATTTAAATTAAGGGGGGTTTACATTTAACTTTTTTTCGTAAAACCACTTTTTAACGCTCTCCCAGACGCTTGCCATGTGTTTCCGGACACCCTGTATACATATATTTACATATTATATTTTTCCTTATATTTCCTAATATTTTTTCTAAATTTTGGTGTAAAAAAATTGTCAGTTTTTAATTATTGTTTTTTTAAGTAGGGAGAAATTTCATACTTCCACCCGTCTGATCCCTATGCCAAAGAGCCTATTATTTCTACCATGACACTTAAAAAATTTTTCGAAGAAAAAGAACTTAAATAATATTTTGAAAAAAAAAAAAAAAACTCGGGAAATTAAAATAAAAACGTTGGAAAATTTTTCGAAAAAAAAACAAACTTCCCCCTCCGTTATACGTGCCTCTACGTTATGCTTCCCACTCCGTTATACTTCCCCTCCTTTACTCTTCCCCCTCCGTTGTACTTACCCTCCGTTATACTTCCCTCCATTATAGGTACTTCCCCCTCCTACATTTTTCTTCTATGCTTACCTGTTTTTTTTTTTTTTTTTTTTTTTTTTTTTTTTTTTTTTTTTTTTTTTTTTTTTTTTTTTTTTTTTTTTTTTTTTTTTTAGTTTTTTAGTTTTTTTTTTAGTATTCTTTAGTTTTTATCCTGAGGGAAAACGCCAAATTTAATTAAAAATGTGTTTTCCAGTGGAAGAAACTGTGGGAACAATTAAAAATCGGTGCAAAAGGGATTTTTTTTGGACGAAAAAACAAGATCAACGACTATAAATTTAATAAAATGTAGATTGCTTGGGCGAAAAACTCTGAGAAACATCAGAAAAACAGATATAAAAGGAAGTTTTCTTCACCAAAAAAAACGATGAAAATTGGAAATTTTTGGGCAAGAAACCGTTAAAAACGCTTTGAAATCCGGGAAAAATCAGGGTTTTCTTTCCTAAAAAAAATAAGTTAAACGGGTGACTAGAAGTATTGAAGGGTTCCTGACTTGCTGGGTCTTTTCCGACCCTCGAATCAGGATAAGAAGTTCTTAAAATTATCTCTGTACGGCATTAGAGTAAAATGATTAATGAGGCAGTTTAGGTTAGACGTGAAATAATAAAATCTATTTGTTACACAAAACCCACGGATATGTTAGTCACGTTGTGCGTTTAAAGCCAGTTTGGTTTTGATAACAGCCGTTAGCACGTTACTCCTCTTCTGGGGATATAATGTCTCACTTAGAGTCACGCGAATGGTTAGGAAACCGAAACCGACCTTATTTTCAAATCTTTTTCGCATTCTGCTTCTTTTTTCAAGACCAAAATATTGAAGTGGAGACTCCGTTTTTCGTGTTGGCTCGCAGTTACAGGATTTTTTTGTTCATTAAAATTATGTTTGAATATGATTAAAATAATATGTTTAAACTTTACCAAGTCAAAATAAACATTTATTAGGGAAAACATTCCAAAAATAACTCGCTCCAAGTTAATACCCTCATAAAATAAATCCATATATTTACCGAGAAAGTTTGGTAGTTTGTATAGCGAAAATAAAGGGAGATGGGGGGTGGCTGAAATAAGAGCGGTCATTAGGGTTTACGTATATAGAGCATCATGAGGGAGGTGGCTGATGTTTGCTATTCTACCATCCACCCCCTCTTCTTCATCCTCCCGCTAGACGTACAGGTTGTAGGTACTCTCGTTGTTAATGCAAAGCAAACGCTTCGCAAGTGGTTACCTTTTGCCCAGTCTCTAAACAATTTAACAGCCATTATGTCCGCAAAAAAGAGGAAAAAATCTTTATTTTTCGAGCTGTTGAAACACTTAATTTGTGCAGAACAGTTGATTTAACTTATTTACTGAGTTTATTATTTCTTTTTTAATATGATCTTGTTATATCTAGGAAAAGAAAATGTTAGCATGAAAGTGCTCGAAGATCTTTCTGTTTCCGTCGGGCTGTAGAGTTCGAATTTTGTGATTTTCCTATTATTTCTAAAAAAATTGGCAACATTGAATCTACCGGAAGAACTACGGCAATCTGTTAATAATGTAATCCCAGAGAAATGATTGGTAAACTTGGGCAGCGTTTTTTTCATTCCGGAGAGGTTAAAAAATACGGCCGGACGGAACGACAGACATTGTTGAGATCGGTAAAGATCGGGGTCTGGAAGACCCTGGAATTCCCCAAAAACCAGACATGGAGGGCATCACAATACATCTTAATAAATCCTGGCTTCTGAATAAAAGTACAAGGAAAACCCCCAAAATCCCAAAATTAAGTGAAAGTGAAGAAAAGGGGAAGAAACAAATTGTGTGGAAAAAAAGTACTGGTTTGAAGAGCTTCCAACAAAAATTCCTTAAAGAGAGGTAACAATATAGGAGGGGGAAGTATATGGGATGGGGAAGTATATGGGATGGGGAAGTATAACGGAGGGGACTTAAAACGGAGGGGGAAGTACCTATAACAGAGGGGGAAGTATAACAGAGGGGAAGTATAACGGAGGAGGAAGTACAATGGAACGAAAGTATAACGAAGGGAGGGAAAGTATAAAGGAGGGAAGAATAAGGAAGGGGGAAGTTTTTATTTTTATTTGAAAAATTTTCCTAGTTTTTTTTCGAAAAATTTTCTAAGTTTTTTTTTTCAGAAATTTTCCGGGTTTTCCTTTTTTTTTTTCGAATATTTTTTTTCGACAATTTTTCTAATTGTCAAGGTAGAAATAATGGGCTCTTTGGCCTAGGGATGTGCCTCTCGTAATGGGTAAAAGTATGAAATTTCTCCCTACTAAAAAAAGTACTAGTCTGGAGCTGGCCCCGACGGGAACTTCCTTAAAGAGAAGTAACAATATAGGAGGGGAATTATAACGGAGGGGGAAGTATATGGGAGGGGGAAGTATAACGGAGGGGGAAGTATAACGGAGGGGGAAGTATAACGGAGGGGGAAGTATAACGGAGGGGGAAGTATAACGGAGGGGGAAGTATAACGGAGGGGGAAGTATAACGGAGGGGGAAGTATAACGGAGTGGGAAGTATAACGGAGGGGAAGTATAAAGGAGTGGGAAGTATAACGGAGTAGGAAGTATAACGGAGTAGGAAGTATAAAGGAAGGGGATGTAGTAGGAGAGAAAGTATAAAAATTTTCCGGGTTTTTCTTTTTTTTTTTTTTTTTTTCGAAAAATTTTCCGGGTTTTCCTTTTTTTTTTTTTTTTTTTTTTTTTTTTTTTTTTTTTTTTTTTTTTTGAAAAATTTTCCAAGTATTTTTTTCGAAAAATTTTCCGGGTTTTCCTTTTTTTTTTTCGAAAAATTTTTCGGGTTTTCCTTTTTTTTTTTTTTTTTTTTTTTTTTTTTTCGAAAAATTTTCAAAGTTCTTTTTTCGAAAAATTTTCAGGGTTTTCCTATTTATTTATTTTTTTTTCGAAAAATTTTTTAAGTGTCAAGGTAGAAATAATGGGCTCTTTGGCCTAGGGATGTGCCTCTCGTAAAGGGTAGAAGTACGAAATTTCTCCCTACTAATAAAAATAGTAATTAAAAAGTGGCAATTTTTTTGCACCAAAAATTCTTAAAAAATATAAGGAGTAATTGGTGAAAATTTGGTGAAAATCGGATTAACGGTTCGGCCGCAGCGAATTTTTTAAAATTTCAAACAGACATATCTCCGCCATTTTTTCGAAATTCAAAAATCGCCCTCGTCATATTCTTCTTCACCGGCTAAAGAAATTTGTGTAAAAATTTGGTGAAAATCGGATGAAAACTGTGGCCGTAAAGTGTTCCGGAAAAAAATGCTACGGCCGGCCGGAAAAAGTTGAGATCGGTAAAGATCAATATTCGATTTTACCCTCCGGACCCCGGAAGACCCCTCCCCAAAAACCCGACATGGAGGGTATCACAATAACTTCTTTAAGGAAGTTAAAATGCTGCGGACGGACGGCCGCCCGGACGGAACCACAGACAAAGTTGAGATCGGTGTAGATCCATATTCGCATTTGCCCTACGGGATCTGGAAGACCCCTCCTCAACAACCCAACGTTGAGGGTATCACAATTGCTTCTTTAAGGAAGTTAATAACGAAAGCGCCTTGAAATCTAACCTATGTGGGCAAAAAAATCCCTAAAAATAACGAATAAAAACTGTAAAAAAGAGTTTCCCTTCTTGATGCGCCATAATCACAGTTTTCTCTGGCTCTAAAATGTATTTTTATCTTCTAACATGAACTTTGTATCATTATATTGTTATGTTGCTATTAATATTGTACTTTAATATGGATTTAACATAGCCATCGTTATAATCTTATCCTGATCTCTGAAGCAGAAAATCCGACTTATAGCTGTTAAGCTTAGGGGATCTAGGAAGAAAAAATAAAGCTTTTTTTTTATAAATTATAATGATTTGAAAAGGCAATCTATAAGACTAAAGGCAATTTTTTAGATAGAAGCTAATAGGGCTTCTGTTTATTTTTCCGGCCTTTAATACCTTCCAGTGAGATGAAAAGGAAACTCAAAGGCCTCTGAGAAAAAAAGTTTGGATAATGTGTTAACACTTAATTTTAAGTTTTCCAACTTTTATTTCAGCCTCTTACAAAAGTACGCCTTCGGTGTAGGTGTAACATGGACAAAACGATGCCATTATGTACCAACATCCCTTCAACCTCTCACTTGAAAAAAGAGGGGAAGAAAAAAAAAAATTTCTCGAGAAGAATAATTTGTCTTCCCCATCCCTTATTTTTGTTCTTTAAGGGTTTGAAGCTGTTATAAAAGTCATAGAAATCTTAGTCGTTAGGACTTCGTAAGAATTTTTTTTTATGAAATTCAAATGGCGGAAAGTAATTCTTTAAAGGTACTTTTCTTGCGTGTTTACTTTTCTGGTGGCAGCGAATTTTTTGTGCTCAAGAGTCGCCGGTATATTTTAATTTATATCGGCGAATACTCAAGATTAAAGTTAAGAGTAGTAAATTAGAGAAAAGCTTGATTAACACTTTTCTAATTGTCGAAGTAAAGTTCGCCCTCCAGTTTCCAGAGTTGCTCCAAGAGTGGCTTTTCAAGTTATTTCTTGAGTGGGAAATCCGAGGAAGTAATCAAGTGATGTAGGTAAACTCATTCCAAAAGAGGCGAGACTATGAAGACAATACAGGCTGCCGCCCCGAAATTTCTCTCCTTAATCCTTCTTCCCAGGCCGGTCGACTGGTAAACTCTTTGATACTTTAATGCTTACATATTACACCCTTGTTTATGAATCTTAATTGCGACTCGAGTTTGTTATGGTAATTTCGAGCCGTTCCTCCCCCTTTAACCTTCGAGACCTCTTATAATCCTCACGCCCGAGGGGCTGCCTTCTTCCCTCAAAACGCTTTCAAAATACGGCCACGCCGAACCAGAAAACGACAATTTATTTTCCACTCTAACAAAGGATTCTATCAAAGACTCAATTACCATCTTAATTCGAGCACTAAATACTTTCATCCAGGTCAATTTAAGCGACATCAAACCTTCATTTTCAAATTTACCTCCTTTTTTAAAGTCAAAATTAGCTAAAATTGATCGACAAAGTACCGAGCTTCAGAACACAATATTAAAAAGGGGATATTTTTTCTAATGTAGTTGGCAGCAATGTTTCACCTCGAAATAAAACCTCCTGTAATTATAACTGTGATTTAAAAAGTTCCCGCCTTTATGAATAACTTTCTTAGCTTGTGAGGTGCGAACGATAAACTTTTTTTAAATTTAAAATTTACTTTTTGTACTTTGGATGAGAGCTTATTTTGGGCGAGTGGACTTGGCGCCTTTGGAGAAATCACTTCGCGTTTACTGACTTCAACATTGGCGAGGAATTTTTTTTTTTAATTTTTGTAACATTCCTAAAATTTTCCAAAATGGCGAACATACTCCTAATTTTCTTAGATGCAAGGTTAAAAAAGAGATCAAATAGACTAGCAAAGAAATTGTAGTGAGGGAACCCTACGCAGAGAAAGAGAGGGGGTGAGGGAGGGGGAGAGAGAGAGCGTGTACTCCAATGACGTCACCCTCCCCCACCCCGAAAGTTTAAAAAATCATTATAAATCCATTTTTTAACGTAGAGAAAAAATTCAAACGGCATTGTAAACTTCCTTAAAGAAGTTATTGTGATACCCTCCTCGTCGGGTTTTTGGGGATCCCGTAGGGTAAATTCGACTATGGATCTACACCGATCTCAAATTTGTTTGTGGTGCTGGCCGCCCGTAGCATTTTTTCCGGAACACTTTACGGCCACAGTTTTTATCCCATTTTCACCAAATTTTCACAAAAATTTCTTTAGCCGGAGAAGAAGAATGAATCGCAAGCGATTTTTGAATTTCGAAAAAATGGCGGAGATATGTCTGTTTGAAATTTTAAAAAATTCGCTGCGGCCGATTTTCACCAATTATTCCTCTTATTTTTTAAGAATTTTTGGTGAAAAAAAATTGTCACTTTTTAATTCTTATTTTTTTTTTTTAGTAGGGAGAAATTTCATACTTCTACCCATTAAGAGAGGGACATCCGTAGGCGAAAGAGCCCATTATTTCTACCTTGACACCAAAATTGACCAAAAATTGACACCAATTTTGACAAAAAAACTTAGAAAATTAAAAAAAAAAAAAAAAACTCGGAAAATTTAAAAAAACTTAGAAAATTTCTTGAAAAAACTTGGAAAAATTTTCTTATAATATACTTCCTCTCCTTATACTTCCCATTCCTTATACTTCCTCTCCCTTATACTTCCCCTTCCTTATCCTTCGCTCTCCTTTATACTTCCCCTCCTTTATACTTTCCCCTCCGTTGTACGTCCCCTCCGTTATACTTCCCCCTCCTATATTGTTACTTCTCTTTAAGGAAGTTTTCGTTGAAAGCTCTTCAAACCAGTACTTTTTATTTTAACTCTGTAGATTTAATATTCAAGGCTAATTTTTTTTAAAATTTCGGTTCCCTATTATTTAGAAATTACTTCATTTTCTACCGAAACAAACGAAGAATCATTGCCATTAATAACGCCCGTATTCGTCCTTTAAAGTTCTAAACAGGCTTTCATCAGTCAATTGACTTGATTCTAGTTAGGAAAGTTGTGAAACAATTTATTTGACTTGAAACTCATGTTCGAAATGAGCCCGGAGGGTGTTCGATTCGAGTTTTCGAAACGCGCGACATAAACCGACACCCCTTGACATTCCCCTCGTGGATTATATAAAATAAAATAAAAAGAAAGATATATTAAAATTAGAATTTGATACCAAACGAGAAACCGATAAAATTGCCAATTTCATCGGTTATCGGAGACGATATTTCAATCGGTTTTTTGAGCTCTTGGGATATTTTTATTCTTTTTTCTGTCATTTTTTTTCCTGCAGCCCACCTTTAGGCAGTTTTATGAGAGATTGTTTATTCCGTGAAGAGCAATGAAGAATGAATAAAAGATCCTAACATCCTTTCCAACTAACCTTCTTGAGTATTGAATAAATTCGCCCACTCATATACGAGATAACCTCCATTTAACAAAATAAAGATTTTTGAATGAAGGCCTCAGATGGTCAGAGTAAAAGCCTTTTTAAAAAAGCGTTTTTACTCAAGTAATCCCTTAAAATTAAGAAACCTCAACAACGACGTTTAGCCTAAGGGCATTTCAGACTTTTTTATATTAATAAACGTCCGTTTTATAGCATAAAAAAAGTGTATTAAATAAAATAGGGATGAAATATTTTTTCCGTTTCGGTCGAGGGAGGGCTGTTCCGGCTCGTATATTATTTGCATGAAAATTTGCGCGGAAGGTATGTGCCCTCACACCTTGCCCTGGCGAGCATGTTTTATGATATACTCGTACCTAAATTTGAAGCACGGACGAATTTACATAGTGGCACAACGAGGTTTGTGTGAGGAAAAAGCGGTCGGGGAAAAAACCCCAGTGACGATTTATAAAACGGCCTCTTTTGCTGTTGACAGATTGAAAATATAAAAACGTATTTTATTGCCTTTTAACATTATATTTACTTGAAATTAGTATTTTTTTATTTCTTCAAAGAGGTTGAATATTGAAAAGTTTTTCTTTAGGAAAAGAAAACGTGGGATAGTAGGTTACGAAAATACCCCTGAATCACCCCACAATTAACTAAAACGGCCTCCATTGGCCTGCCATCATCGTTACAGCAGCCAAGAAACAACCCTTTTCTTTTGTCAAAGAAAAACCTTTTACCGCATTTTTTGGCGTTTTTCCGGTATTTCAGCCGGGAGTCATACTTTTGAAAGTTTCCTGGATTTTCTTGGCCCAGATTCACCATTTTACTGGGTTCTCATTTTACCTAATTATGGTGTTTCTGGCTAGGAGACCAATTTTTGGGCGGTTTCCAAAGGTGATGAAGATCCTTTTTGCCAAATATAGGGAGTCTTCTGCTAGCAGAAACACTTTTGAGCGTTTACCAACGTTTTTTGTCCAAGAATCACCTTTTACGGCATTTTCCGGTGTTTTACGGGTGTTTTTTGCTGGGAGATCAATTTTCGGGCAGTTTCCAAAGGTGATCAAGATCCACCTTTTTGCCGAATTTAGGGATGCTTCTGCTAGCAGAAACACTTTTGAGCGTTTACCAACTTTTTTGTCCAAAAATCACCTTTTTACGGCATTTTCGGGTGTTTTCGGGGTGTTTCGGTTAGGGAGACCGATTTTTGGGCGTTTTCCGCAGCCTCATGACTAAGGATCAACATTTTTCAGACTTTTTGCTTGCGGCGGAAGACACAATTTTAAGCGCTAAACGCCGTTCGCAGTCCTTTTTACGGGATTTTCGGGTGCTTTACCCTTGTTTCTGCAGCGGCAGACAAACCCATTTTTTGTCAAGGAAAAACCTTTTACCGCATTTTTTGGCGTTTTACGGTATTTCTGCGGGGAGTCATACTTTTGGGATCCTTATATCTTTTCCTGAATTTTCTTGACCGAGATTCACCATTTTACTGGGTTCTCCGCCGTTTCTTTCCTGCGGATGAGAGAGATTTTTGAGCGTTTTTCACTATCCATTTTTTGTCAAACACCAAATTGGCCACAATTTTCGGGTGTTTTACGGGTGTTTCTGCAAAGGAGACTAATTTTGGGGCGTTTTTCTTAGTTTTAAGACTAACAGTCTCCATTTTTCCGGGTTTTTAGGCATTACAGAAGTCTTTCTTCCGGCGAAAAACACAATTTTAAGCGTTATTCGCCATTTGCTGTCCTTGTTACGGGATTTTCGGGTGCTTTACTGTGGTTTCTGGCGGGAGTCTTACTTTTGAGAGTTTCCTGGATTTTTATGGCCAAGATTCACCATTTTACTGGGTTCTCTGGCGTTTCATTCTTGCGGGAGGCAGATGTTATAGCGTTTTTCACTATTCATTTTATGTCAAACACCAAATTGGCCACAATTTTTGGGTGTTTTACGGGTGTTTCTGCAAGGGAGATCGATTTTCGGGCGTTTTACGCAATTTATGATTAAGGTTCACCATTTTTCCGAGTTTTCAGGCATTACAGAAGTCTTTCTTCCGGCGAAAAACACAATTTTAAGCGTTATTCGCCATTCGCTGCCCTTTTTACGGGATTTTCGGGTGCCTTACCGTTGTTTCTGCCGGGAGCCATACTTTTGAGAGTTTCCTAGATTTTCTTGGCCAAGATTCGCCATTTTACAGGGTTCTCAGGCGTTTCTTTCTCTCGGGAGATTTTTGAGCGTTTTTCATTGTTCATTTTTTGTCAAAGAAACACCAAATTGGCCGTTTCACGGGTGTTTATGCAAGGGAGACCAATTTTCGGGCGTTTTACGCAATTTTATGACTAAGTGTCACCATTTTTCCGATTTTTCAGGCATTACAGAAGTCTTTCTTCCGGCGAAAAACACAATTTTAAGCGTTATATGCCATTTGCTGTTTGTTTTACGGGGTTTTTGGGTGCTTTACGGTTGTTTTTTCCGGGAGAAAAACCATTTTTTTGTCAAGGGAAAAACCTTTTATCACATTTTTTGGGGTCATTTCTGCCAGGAGTCATACTTTTGAGAGTTTCCTGAATTTTCTTGACCATGATTCACCATTTTACTGGGTTCTCTGGCGATTCTTTTTCTCGGGAAATTTTTGAGCGTTTTTCATTGTTCATTTTTTGTCGAAGAAACACCAAATTTTACGGGTGTTTCTGCCAGGGAGACCAATTTTCGGGCATTTTCCGCAGTGTTATGACTAGAAGTCTCCATTTTTCCGGGATTTCAGGCTATTTAGATGTCTTCCGGCGAAAGACACAATTTCGTTATTCGCCGTTTGCTGTCCGTTTTACGGGATTTTTGGGTGCTTTACCGTTGTTTCTGGCGGGAGCCATACTTTTACGAGTTTCCTGGATTTTCTTGGCCAAGATTCGCCATTTTACTGCGTTCTCAGGCGTTTCTTTCTTGTGAGAGAACGAGATTTTTGAGCGTTTTCCACTGTTCATTTTTTATCAAAATGGCCACCATTTTCGGGTGTTTTTGCAAGGGAGACCAATTTTCGGGCGTTTCCCGCTGTTTTATGACTAAGGGTCACCATTTTACCGGGTTTTCAGGTTTTTCAGATGTCTTCCGGCGAAAGCTACAATTTCGTTATTCGCAGTTTGCTGTCCTTTTTACAGGATTTTCGAGTGCATTGCCGTTGCTTCTGCAAGAAAATAAACTTTTGGGCTTTTTCTGCAGTTAAGTTTCTGTCAAACTACACCTTTTCAATTGATTTTCGGGCGCTTTTGATTGTCTGTGGTTTTAAAGCCTAGAGGAGACCTATTGTCTGAGGATTCTATGGATTTTTAAGGTCGTAAGCGAACAGGGTGTCTTGAATGTTCCGTTAGTTTGTTAAGTAGTCGTTGTGGATTAGGGTGTGAGTGCGGTTTTGTAGGGGCCCCGAAGTGTCGGACGGGGTCGAAGCTCTGGGTGGTTTTACAAGTTGTCTCATGGTCCGACAACAGGTAGATTGATGCTTTTCGCAACTCGACCGTCCCATCACGAGGGGTGATGTAGAGTCTAGGAGCCGATGAGGAATTGCCTTTCAAGACGCCTTGGGAGTCCTTTTCCCACCGACCCGCAACCAAGTTAAATTGGTTATATTCCGGGGCCCGAACTTTGTTTCTTAATTGTCGTGAAGTCTTAAGGCATAAATTGAGGCCGTGGGAGGGTTGGAGTACCTTTTCCCTCCCAACGTGATTTATGTTTGGGGTGAATTAACCGTTGCAATCTAGTTAAGGGGGTGAGGAGGGCTTCATGTGTTAATAGCTTTGAGCCAGTTTTTCCACGCTTTTTCCTCAAATGTTTATTCTCCGCTCCATTGTCTCTCTCACTCTTTTTTCCCTTGACACGCCGACCCTCTTTTGTTCTCTCCGTCCGCCACAAATTGTCGACTTTATTTTTCATTTTCGTTTCTGAACTGTTAAACCTCCCTTTTGTCTCCGGAGCGTCTGCTTCCCTCAGGATTATTCCATAAACCAACCCCTCCTTTTTTTTTAAATTCACCAGCCTCTTTTCCCACCATCACCAACAAGCGACACCCTTTTACGTGGTCTTTTTAAACAAAAATTACATCAAGGCAAGTTAATACTTCCGCCAGGGATTTCCATGAAGCATTTTTTTATCTTTTGTTTTTTTCAGTAAACTCATTTTTATAATAAATAAAGAATAAAAGCCTCCACAAACAATAAAAACTGAAGCATCCCCCCAAAAAGCCCTTTTTTTTTAAATAAAAAATTAATGAACATCAGGTAGCCAGGGTGAAAAACGTCTTAAACTGAAGTTTCCATCCCAAAAAAACCAAAGCTCCTTTAAAAAAAATCTGAAATCCCCAAAAAACTTTCAAAAATCTCCGTCCAACAAAGAAAATATTTTATAATCTAATCACCCGTTAAATCTCCATTTTTCCATATTTGGAATAAAAACGATATCAGAGAGAGAAAAAAAGGCTTTAAGATTACTTTTATTATTTCTATTTTGTCGAAAGCTAGAGGATTTATGTAAGCCGTCGTGCTATCTCTCCCCTCTCCAGGGAATAAAAAGGGGTTAGCTTTTTATATATTTTTTATGCATAAGTATGTAAATTTACTTGCTTTACTTTATAAATTGTCATCGTGGGCGGAAATAAATCTAATCGTAGATATGCAAAATATTAACTATATTAATAAATTTATAATTTTTTTGGATTTTTCTGCCGGCAGATACACTGTTGAGCGTTGTACGCCTTTTTTCCCCCAAAATTTTGACCGATTTTTGGGTGTTTTTCGGGTGTTTCAGCCGGGAGACCAACTTTTGGAAGTTTATCGCCGTTTTTTGTTTAAGAAACATATTTTTTTGCCGCTTCAGCCTGCAAATACACTTTTGAGCATTTTGTGCCGTTTATCGGTCTTCAAAATACCTTTTAACCGGATCATCGGGTGTTTTTCGGGTGTTTCAGCAGGCAACTACACTTTTGAGCATTTTTAGCCGTTTTACGGGTCAACAAAACACCTTTTAACCGGATTATCGGGTGTTTTCGGGTGTTTCGGCCGGCAAATACACTTTTGAGCATTTTGAGCCGTTTTATGGGTCTACAAAACACCTTTTAACCGGATTACCGAGTGTTTTCGGGTGTTTCGGCCGGCAAATACACTTTGAGCATTTTGAGCCGTTTTATGGGTTTACAAAACACCTTTTAACCGGATTATCGGGTGTTTCAGCCGGCCAATACACTTTTCAGCATTTTGAGCCGTTTTATGGGTCTACAAAACACCTTTTATCCGGATTATCGGGTGTTTTTCGGGTGTTTCAGCCGGCAAATACACTTTTGAGCCTTTTGAGCCGTTTTATCGGTGTACAAAACCCCTTTTAACCGGATTTTCGGGTGTTTTTCGGGTGTTTCAGCCGGAAAATACACTTTTGAGCCTTTTGAGCCGTTTTATCGGTGTACAAAACCCCTTTTAACCGGATTTTCGGGTGTTTCATCCGGCAAATTCACTTTTAAGCATTTTGAGTCGTTTTATCGGTTTAAAAAACACCTTTTAACCGCATTATTGGGGGTTTCTGCCGGGAGACCAACTTTCGGAAGTTTTCCGCCGTTTTTTTTTTTTTTAAGAAACACATTTTTCCCGTCTTTTTTACCACTTCATCCGGCAAATACACTTTTGAGCATTTTGAGCCGCTTTATCGGTCTAAAAAATACCTTTTAACCGGATTATCAAGTGTTTTTCGGACGTTTCAGCCGGCAAATACACTTTTGAACATTTTGAGCCGTTTTATGGGTCTACAAAACACCTTTTAACCGGATTATCGGTTGTTTTTCGGGTATTTCAGCCGGCAAATACACTTTTAAGCATTTTGAGTCGTTTTATCGGTTTAAAAAACACCTTTTAACCGGATTATAGGGTGTTTTTCGGGTGTTTCTGACAGGACATCAACTTTCAAGTGATTTCCGCAGTTTATTTTTTCACTTACTTACCATTTTACCAGGTTTTTAGGCTTTTCAACATTATTTCTTTCGGCCGGAATACCTAAAAACAGTTGTGTAAAACTTTTGTTGGTCAAAATAATGATTAAATTTATTACATCCAGCTTTTTTCTCAGCCATTCTTGCCATGGAGATTCAGCTACTTCTCCTAATGCAGTTATACTTCTTTGTTTTACGCTTTAATTGAAACCAAAGACCGTAAAAGGTCGTTAATGATGCTTTTACCATTATTTAATTAATGTAACGTTAGTATAATTTGAAGAAAAGCCATTATTTTCCTCTCTGAATAAACCTTTATCTCCCGTGTAAAGTGACAAAGGAGTTTTGATAATCGGATGAAGAGTTGGAAAAGAGCTTCTTCGGAGAAGGCAAGAAAATGTCATGTTTTTTCCAAATTGCGAAAAACACCAAAAAATAGGATTAATTAAGGGGATATGAGGGTTTTAAGTTGGTTGCTTTGTACATTTTTCGTTGTGAGCAACAGTTTTCGGTTTTTCCCTTCTTTCTTGGAAACCGTCGCTCAAAACGAAAAAATGTCTTAAGTAAAAGTTGTAGCTACAAAAATTTACTACATAAAATATCTTATTAGTTTTTTCTGTCAGAGCAATATTTTAGGAGATATGAAGGTTTTAAGTTTTCAGACAGGCTCTGTAGGATTATTAGTTTTAACCTCATAACTCCTTAAATATTGCTCTTACGCAAATAATGAATAAATAAATTTTTGTAGGAAATCTTTGTACCTACAACTTTTACTAAAGACGTTTTTTCGTTTTGAGCGACGGTTTCCGAGATAGAAGGGAAAATCCGAAAACCGTTGTTAACAACGAAAAATTTGCAAAGCAACTCACTTAAGAACCCTCATATCTCCTTAAGTATTGCTCTGACAAAAAAACCAATAAGGTCTTTTTGTAGGAAATTTCCGTAGCTACGACATTTAATTGAGACGTTTTTTCGTTTTGAGCGACGGTTTCCGAGATAGAAGGGAAAAACCGAAAACCGCTGTTAACAACGAAAAATTTGCAAAGCAACCAACTTAAATACTTCCATATCTCCTAAAGTATTGCTCTAACGGAAAAAACTAATAAGATATTTTATGTAGTAAATTGTAGTACCTACAACTTTTACTTACGACATTTTTTCGTTTTGTGCGACGGTTTCCGAGATAGAAGGGAAAAACCGAAAACCGTTGTTAACGACGAAAAATTTGCAAAGCAACTCACTTAAAAACCATCTTACCTCCTTAAACGAAAAACGATTAACGGAGTAAATATTTGGGGTTCCATTTTAAAACAAGAAGGGGATTAATTGGAATAAATCATCAGACTTATCATTAGTCGGTAATGGAACGGGATGGGGGAGTGATTTTAAATGATTGCTTAGATTTCCATCGTTGTGAAAATAAATGACAATCAGTGATGTTGAAGAAGGTGGAAAACGTGGGCGCTGCTTGTAACCATTTACGTTATAATTGCTCAGGGAGTTAAATAATGAAGACAAGAGGTATGTTCTGAAAGAGATATGCGGCCATTGGGCATCCTAACGCGTCTACAAATTGCCCGCTTCCCTTCTCATCCCCTAAACGCCTGCTTGCCTTCCCAAGGTCTAACTTCTCCGGGTTCTCTTTTAGATATTTATACGTTCCGTGATGAGAAGATCCTTTACCACTTTTCATCCTTGTTGTTTTTTTTCTTCCTTCTACGAGCAATTTAAAACTAATCTCCGGTTATTTTATTCAGGCATTCCTTATTTTCAAAACATTTTACCCATTACTCTTGTTTATAAGGTAAATGTAAAATATCTTATAAATTTGCGATGAAAATTCCTCTCTTTTACAATCTATCAAAAGCTGACATCCGCGAAAACCATGAATCGAATGTGAAAATTCTAAAACCGAAAGCCAAAAACAAAAATTTAACAACTGAAAACCGGAAACGAAAATCCAAGAATCGAAAACCTTCAATTCGTAGATAGATCAAGACCAATACTTAACCGAAAAATGAAAACCGAAACCGAAAATCCCAAAACCGAAAACAGAAACGAAAATTCCAAAACCTAAACCAGAAACGAAAATCCCAGAACCGAAACCAGAAACGAAACGAAAATCCCAGAACCGAAACCAGAAACGAAAATCCAAGAACCGAAAACCTTCATTTCGTAGCCAGATCCAGACCAAAACTTAACCGAAAAATGAAAACCGAATTCGAAAATCCCAAAACCGAAAACAGAAACGAAAATCTCAAAACCGAAACCAGAAACGAAAATTTCAAAACCGAAACCAGAAACGAAAATCCCAAAACCGAAACAAGAAACGAAATTCCCAAAACCGAAACCAGAAACGAAAATCCAAGAACCGAAAACCTTCATTTCGAAGCCAGAAACGAAAATCCAAGAACCGAAAACCTTCATTTCGAAGCAAGAAACGAAAATCCAAGAACCGAAAACCTTCATTTCGAAGCCAGATCCAGACCAAAACTTAACCGAAAAATGAAAACCGAGTTCGAAAATCCCAAAACCGAAAACAGAAACGAAAATCTCAAAACCGAAACCAGAAACGAAAATTCCAAAACCGAAACCAGAAACGATAATCCCAAAACCGAAACAAGAAACGAAATTCCCAAAACCGAAACCAGAAACGAAAATCCAAGAACCGAAAACCTTCAATTCGTAGCCAGATCCAGACCAAAACTCGACCGAAAAATGAAAACCGAATACGAAAATCCCTAAACCGAAACCAGAAACGAAAATCCCAAAACCGAAACCGGAAACGAAAATCCCAGAACCGAAACCAGAAACGAAAATCCCAAAACCGAAACCAGATACGAAAATCCCAGAACCGAAGCCAGAAACGAAAATCCCAGAACCGAAACCAAAAACTAAAATCCCAAAACCGAGACCAGAAACGAAAATCCCAGAACTGAAACCAGAAACGGTAACAGAAACGAAAATCTCAAAACCGAAACCAGAAACGAAAATCTCAAAACCGAAAACAGAAACGAAAATTCCAAAACCGAAACCAGAAACGAAAATCCCAAAACCGAAACCGGAAACGAAAATCCCAGAACCGAAACCAGAAACGAAAATCCCAAAACCGAAACCAGAAACGAAAATCCAAGAACCGAAAACCTTCAATTCGTAGCCAGATCCAGACCAAAACTCGACCGAAAAATGAAAACCGAATACGAAAATCCCTAAACCGAAACCAGAAACGAAAATCCCAAAACCGAAACCGGAAACGAAAATCCCAGAACCGAAACCAGAAACGAAAATCCCAAAACCGAAACCAGATACGAAAATCCCAGAACCGAAGCCAGAAACGAAATCCATGAACCGAAAACCTTTAATTCGTAGCCAGATCCAGACCAAAAATTAACCTCAAAATGATAACCGAATACGAAAATCCCAAAACCGAAACCAGAAACGAAATCTCAAAACCGAAACCAGAAACGAAAATCCCAAAACCGAAACCAGAAACGAAAATCCCAGAACCGAAACCTGAAACGAAACCAGAAACGAAACCAGAAACGAAAATCTCAAACCGAAACTAGAAACGAAAATCTCAAAACCGAAACCAGAAACGAAAATCCAAGAACCAAAAGCCTAAAATTCGTAGCGAGATCCAGACCAAAACTTAACCAAAAAATGAAAACCGAATACGAAAATCCCAAACCAAAACCAGAAACGAAAATCCCAAAACTAAAACCAGAAACGAAAATCCCAAAATCGAAACCAGAAACGAAAACCCAAGAACCGAAAACCTCCCATAAACGAAAACCAGAAACGAAAATCCAAACGGTAACTCGTTTATGAACCTACGTATTTATTAGATCCCCTCCCCCTCGTAGTCAAACAAATGACTATGGGTTTTACTTCTTTTATTACGCCATGTTAGAATTTTTATTGACGAGTTAAACTAGACCGTTTTGTAAGGTGCTGTTTTCTTTTTTTCCAATTTTACCTTATTTTTCTTGAAGCTAATGGAATTTTATAGACCATCTCCTGAACGTGTGGAATGTACTATTTCACGCTCAAAGAACTCGATTTTTAGAAGTCGAAAAAAATTGCATTAACAGTGAATCACGGGGGAAGAATATAATGAACAGTTTGTCAGAAAACGCAAATAAATCAGAGTTAGGAGCAGCTGTAGCCTTGACTCGCCATAAATTAATAAACGATTCATCCCCTCCCCTCGGAAAAGCCCCTCTTTTCCCCGACGAGTCTTTCTAAACATTTAGAAAGAGCCTCAAAATTATTTTCCACGTGATTCGAAAATAATGGAATTCCTCTTTCATCTCGGACCCTTTCCGCCTGAGCTTAAGGAATATTTTAATCATTACTTTCTTAAAGTTAATTTCTCATCCGAAAAGACGACGTTTACTCCTCGAAGGGGTTAAACTTTACAAAAAGAATTTTCTTTCTTTTTTTTTTCTCCAAAGATTTTCACTTCATTAAAACTCAATTAGTTTTCGAAAAAATTTAATTAATGGTTTAAAACATCTTTTTAATTGCATTGTTTAGAAATTGAATTAATTTCAAATAATTAATCATCATTTTTTTATTATTTAAATAAATTAATTAAAGCAACTATAAAATAGCAGCCTTGTTTATTTCGGACTTCTTCATATTTTGGGAAAGCACGGTGCTTGACCTTTTTTTCCGGAAAATTCCTCCACGGGGAAAAGTCATTAAAAATTCAAACATTTTTTAGCTTTCTAGAGACTTAAAGGTTCCATATCGTTTTTTAAAAATAAAAAATTAATCAAATATTTTAGGCTGAATAATGCTTTTTCGTTGGAGGGTTTTTCCGGGAGGGAAAATTTTCCTCCCAACCCACAAAACAGAAGGAAAAAAATTCTAGGTCTCCCACTATCAGTAGGAAAACTGAAATGACGCCTCAGTGATTTTTTATTGTTAATCGACTAAAAATCCAGGAAAAAAGGAGTTTTATATTACTTAGAAGTCTGATTGCCATAGGAAAACGCAATTTTTTTTTTTAATTTTGGTTTCTTGACTAATATGGAAGAAAATCGGCTAAAATTCCATTTTGGGCCATAAAAACGGTGAAAAACGCCAGTTTCGAAATTATTTAGGATTAAAACCTGGAAAAATGATAGTTTGAATGTAACTTTTCACGGTTTTTCGGTCAAGAATCGTCATTTTTCCGCATAAATATCGTCAAAACCGACTAAAAATTAGGTTTTTCAGTTAAGGAATACCGAAGTCCAGAAACTTGCCTGTTTTTTTTTTTTTTTTTTTTTTTTTTTTTTTTTTTTTTTTTTTTTTTTTTTTTTTTTGTTTTTTTAATTTTTGGTTTCTTGACTAATATGGAAGAAAATCGGCTAAAATTTCCATTTTGGGCCATAAAAACGGTGAAAAACGCCAGTTTCGAAATTTTTTAGGATAAAAACCTGGAAAAATGATAGTTTGAATGTAACTTTTCACGGATTTTCGGTCAAGAATCGTCATTTTTCCGCAAAAATTTCGTCAAAACCGACTGAAAATTAGGTTTTTAAGTTAAAGAATACCAAAGTCCAGAAACTTGCCTGTTTTTTTTTACTTCCTTTTTTTTAAATTTTTGATTTCTTGACTAATATGGAAGAAAATCGGCTAAATTCCATTTTGGGCCATAAAAACGGTGAAAAACGCCAGTTTTGAAATTTTTTAGGATAAAAACCTGGAAAAATGATAGTTTGAATGTAACTTTTCACGGTTTTTTCGGTCAAGAATCGTCATTTTTCCGCAAAAATTTCGTCAAAACCGACTGAAAATTAGGTTTTTAGTTAAAGAAGACCAAAGCCCAGAAACTTGCCTGTTTTTTAACTTCCTGTTTTTAAAATGGGTGAAAAAATGTGTAAAACGCCTGATAAAGCCCTTTTCCACCCTAGCTCTTTCAAACAAAAAATACAACTTTAAAAAGCTGTGAGGGGAGCGATTTTTTTTGTAACATAAAACGCAGAGTACGACTCATGAACAGCAAACGTACGTATCTGGCCCTCTAGGCGTTCGGAAGTTTTAATGATTTCTCCGCCTGTGAAACTTCGGTCGAGGAGTGGCAAAAGGGAGGTCGGAAAAGGGGGCTGAAATGAATATGTAGCACGTGTTGTTTTCCAGGTAGAAATCAAAAGTTTTAGTTATCTCTGAAAATCAACCGTGTGAACATGTTAATACGAACACGAGTTATTATTAAACAACCTGCATAATAAATCATGTCAAAATACATCAACTCAATATCGACAATTTGTTTTTAAAAAGTGTCATCGTTTGTCATAAATATTTATTTAAAAAAATTCTATAAAAAAAACATATTTGAAGAAAATGATTCACCGTATTCAGGAAATGAGAGATTAACTCAGCGGAGAGGGGAAGGATTTAATTAGGCTGTGGCCTCTCGAGTTTTAATGGAAATTCTTTACTTTGATCAGCCGTTTCCCTCCGCCTCCTTTTACTTATGAATTTAACGTTGAATTACATTTTAAACGTTTTGTAGGGAAATCTAAGGAAAAGCGGATCCGTCGGCTAATTCGATTTCTAAAGCGTAAAATATGAATAAACCTCGAGTATCGTTTCATTTTCGCGTTATGAATAAATGTATGCGGACCTCATATTTTAAAGGTCTAATAGTTTTCTTTTTTTAGATTAAAAACGTGAAAATTTTGGATTATTTAAATTTATACCTTTTGTTACGATGGAATCGGTTGGCTGCGGTTAACCGGAGGAGAGCCCGTATTGAAATATTGGCAATCTTCCTACAAAGCCGGATTTACAGGGCCAGAGACAATTTTGAACCCTCAATTAAATTTTCAAAACAACAGAAAATGTATAAATAAAAAAAACGCCGTTTATGGTGCCCGGTGAGGATCGGAGAGAATAATTATGAAATTAGATGATAGAAAAGGGTTGGCCATCCTGAGTTCGCTTATCGAATGGAGGAGTGAAACCTCATGGAGATAATGAGGTTTCACACGGTTTATAGTTTTTTGACCTTGTTTAATTTTCATCGTCTATTAACATGGTTTTTTGGTGTTTTCCACAGTTTTTCAACCAAAAAACCATTTTTGTTGCGGGGGGGGGGTAAATTTGCATCGAGAATCCCCCTTTAGCACCTAATTTTTAGTTATTTTACTTGATTCAGGCGCTTTCCTTAGTTTTTTCAGCCAAGAAACCCACGTTCAACAGATTTTTTTGCATATATTAGGTGTACAAAATGAAACTCGGCTAAAATCTTCAAAATTCAAATTTACCCTGCGGCTGAGTTTCATTTTGTACACCTAATAAATAAAAATTGTAGGCAATTTAATTTTCTATAAATTTGTACTTAATTATTTTTTTCTAGGATGCACCATTTTCGGAAAATATTTTTTTTAAAATAAATTTATCTTGAAAACAGTGCGTCCTAGAGAAAAAATGAATTAAATAAAAATTAAAGAAAATTAAATTTCCAACAGATTTTATTTAGTGCATTTTTTCAATATCTGTTACGGTTTACGGTTTACAAGCCTTTAAAAATTAACCTTCTTAATGGTTATACTTCAATAACCTTCTTACACGGAGAAGGTCAACTTTTTATGGACTTTAACGCCTAAAATGTTTAAAATTTTGAAAAAATGAACTACTAGGTGTACAAAATGAAACTCGGATAAAATCTACAAAATTCAAATTTACCCTGAGGCTGAGTTTCATTTTGTACACCTAATAAATAAAAATTGTAGGAAATTTAATTCTCTATAAATTTGTACTTAATTATTTTTTTCTAGGATGCACCATTTTCGGAAAATAATTTTTTTTTTAAATAAATTTATCTTAAAAACACTGCGTCCTAAAGAAAAAATGAATAGAATAAAAAATAAAGAGAATTAAATTTCCAACAGATTTTATTTAGTGAATTTTTTCAATATCTGTAACGGTTTACGATTTACAAGCCTTTAAAAATTAACCTTCTTAATACTTCAATAACCTTCTTACACGGAGAAGGTCAACTTTTGATGGACTTTAACGCCTAAAATGTTTAAAATTTTGAAAAAAAGAACTACTAGGTGTACAAAATGAAACTCGGCTAAAATCTACAAAAGTCAAATTTACCCTGTGGCTGAGTTTCATTTTGTACACCTAATAACTTAGTTTTTATGCCTTCTACGCCGAAATTTCAGACATTTTTCCTCATATTTTAGGCTATAAACCAAATTACATCGATTTTTCTTACCAAACAACCCATTTTTAACCAAATCTTCAATTTTTTGGATCCAAGTTTCCATTGTATAGCCACTCCCCTAGGGACTAGGGCCCTTGAAAGGGCGCCATGGCACTATGGCGAAAGCCCCCGGCTGTGTCCTGCACACCTTGTAAAAACCTGCATCGGTTAGACAAGAACAAAAATAACATAATTTTTCTTTTAAACTGTAAGTTTATTTTGGATTCTATTTTAAGATTTCCATCGTATAAAAAGTGCGCGTTAACTCCTTTTCGTGTCCTCACACGACTAAACTTGATATAAAACAAGACATTAAAGAGAAAAGGCTTCCGAGAAAATTTATTCTTTGACTTAAAGGGATTAAAGCCCTCCGGGGTTGTGTGACCACATTGTTAGACACCTCTTGTATTTGTAATTAGGAACGTTTGTTTGATGTCGCCCGGAATCCGGTTGCCCCGAGGGTATCCCCGACTTTTTCCACCCCTCAACTGATTACAGCAGTCGATTCAATCAAGCCAATTATTATCTCCCTCTTTTATCCGAAAATTGTCACTTTCCCACCATTTTAAAATTACCCGTATTAAAATTATAAGCAAATGGGGTTTTAAGTAATTATAATAAAATAGGAAGTTTAGAAATGAAGGTATTTTCACGTTTTCATTGTCGATAAATCAAGTTTAAGAAAGATGAGTGGAGGGGAAATTTAATTTCCATGGAATTTATACTGGGAATAATAGCCAGACTATCTTCCTCATAAAAGGGTTAACGGGTCAAATAATTTCAAACGGGGCAAACAATAAAATAAAGAAACGATTTCATTATAATATTACGTTTAGAAAGGATCAGTTCCTGGATCTAGGTACGTGCGTTCCCCTTTAGCAGAAAGCCTGACATCCAGTTTGAATAGTTAATAAGCACTTTTGTTCTCTTGGAAGCCTTAATTAAATGGGAAATAGAAGCTCTGGCTAAACACCGTAATTGGATGTTTGTAAAGACTCATGTTGTATTTTTTTCTCAGATGGTTCTTTTCTTTTCATAATATTTTTATTTTTAGGACGAAGGGCGAGAAATTTAGACGGAAACTCGATAGGGTCATCTGTGGAGGAATTCAATAACGGTAAGTCGTTTCAAACTCTCTTTGAAAAAAAGAATTTTTACTGTGTACTTTGCAAATGAAATTGCGCTTTATGGGCTGAGGAAAAGGCGATATAGTTTCTCAATAAGAAAGTAATAGCAAAAGCATTGGAGAGATAGTTGTCGGAATTGGAGCTTTCAAACGAAGGGTCAATTTGACCCTTTTTTTGGCTTTTTCCCGACCTATTCTGCCAAAATACCCCATTTTGCTGGTATTTTCTGGCTTTTTCCTGTTTTTTAACTTCCTTAAAGAAGTTATTGTGATACCCTCCACGTCGGGTTTTGGGGAAGGGTCTTCCAGACCCCGGAGGGTCAAATCGAGTATTGATCTTTACCGATCTCTACTGTGTCTGTGGTGCCGGCTGGCCGTCCGGCCGATTTTCACCAAGTTTTCACCAATTACTCCTTATATTTTTTACGAATTTTTGGTGTAAAAAATTATCCTTTTTTAAACATTATGTAATTATTATTTTAGTGGGAAAAATTTCATACTTCCACCCGTTACTAGAGGGACCTCTCTTGGGCAAAAATCCCATTTTTTCTCCCTGATACTTACTTAAAAAAAATTAAGTATAAAATTTTTCGAAAAAAAAAAAACAAAAAATAATGACCCTGCGGTAGCAGGGACTAAAAGGTAGATTTCTTTTCATGATTAAAATTAAAATGTATAAACACAAAATATATAATTATGTTATAAAAATGATGATATAAGAAAAATGGCGCCACTGAGCCCCTAGAAAAACATCTGATAATTTTATTAATAAAATATTTAATAATTTCCCGGTATAAATTCAAATTTTTTTTAAAGTTTAGCTAGTTCAATATTTTGCGCCTGGCTCGTCCAAACCTGCTTTAATTAATTTTTTACACGCCCTCGCAGAGGTCTTAAAGTTTTTTTTTGCAAAAGGACTAGGATTTCAATAGAAAATGCCAATTTTGTCTTTTAAGCCCTAAGTAAAGTAGGTGAATCGCTGGTCCGATTTCAGCCATTAACGAACTCGTCCGAGCTATTGAGATAAAAGCTCTAAATACCGGATATCGTCACCCTCACATTAAAATTGCTCCAGTTATCGTGCTAATATATATATATATATATATAAACTTTTCAACTGAGGATGGTTTTGGGGTCCAGGAGGTATGAAACGAAAAACGTATAGAAAATTTTTTGAATCTGCGACTACTTGGTACATTACAATAGGTAGATTTTTGAAGAAAAGAAATCTACCTAAAACTTGGAAAATTTTTCGAAAAAAAAAAACTTGTTCCCCTCCTTTATACTTTCCCTCCTTTGTACTTCCCCTCCCTTATACTTCCCCTCCCTTATACTTCCCCTCCTTTATACTTCCCCGATCGTTATACTTCCTCTCCTTTATACTTCCCCTCTTTTATACTTCCCCCTCCGTCTCTTGGGCAAAAATACCATTTTTTCTCCCTTGATACTTACTTTAAAAAAACGTATAAAATTGTTCGAAAATAGAAATTTTAAAATTTTTCGAAAAAAAAAAAAAAAAAAAAACCTTGTTCCCCTCCTTTATACTTCCCCCTCCTTTATACTTCCCTCTTCGTTATACTTCCTCTCCTTTATACTTCCCCTCTTTTATACTTCCCCCTCCGTCTCTTGGGCAAAAATACCACTTTTTCTCCCTTGATACTTACTTTAAAAAAACGTATAAAATTGTTCGAAAAAAGAAATTTGAAAATTTTTCGAAAAAAAAAAAAAAAAAAACCTTGTTCCCCTCCGTTATACTTCCCCCTCCTTTATACTTCCCCCTTCGTTATACTTCCTCTCCTTTATACTTCCCCTCTTTTATACTTCCCCCTCCGTCTCTTGGGCAAAAATACCACTTTTTCTCCCTTGATACTTACTTTAAAAAACTTATAAAATTGTTCGAAAAAAAAAAAAATTTGAAAATTTTTCGAAAAAAAAAAAAAACTTGTTCCCCTCCTTTATACTTCCCCCTTCGTTATACTTCCTCTCCTTTATACTTCCCCTCATTTATACTTCCCCCTCCTATATTTTTACTTCTCTTTTAGGAAGTTTTCGTTCGCTCTTCAAACAAGTCCTTTTTTTCTCGCAAAAACACCGAATTTTTACCAAATTGTGGGCATTTTCCTCGAATTTTCAGCCTGATGATTCTATTTTTAACGGATGTTCTGGCGTATTCTTAGATTATTTGGCCTAGGAGCTCTTTTTAACTAGATTTTTGCGCGTTTTTGTGAGTTATTTGTCCAAATTTTTTTTTTTTTTGCCATTAATCCCTTTTATTCTGGATTTTCTTCGGTTTTCTTCAGTTGCTCAGCCTAAAAAACACCGGAATTCTATCTAGTTTTTCTTCTTAAAAATGCGAATCTTCAAAATTAGGTTAAAGAAATTTTTTCCCGAAAATGTTATGCTTATCCCAATGAATAATACAAACGGAAGGATCGATATTTGGATTCATGCCAACAATCAAGACAGATTGGGACTCCCCGGAGGTCAAACAAGTCAGGATCGTGTTGAAGACATGATCTATTTTAGGCTAACTAATTATTCATTTCTTTCATTAAATATTTCGGGGAATAGATTTTTTTTTTTTAAGTTTGGAAGGAGGGAAGAACACGAAAGTGTCGTCGAACGGCGCTTCCCTTTGTAAGTTGCAATCCTGTTGAAAACCGTCCACACGTTCGTGTTTTCTCTTCTTCAAAACTAAAATAATAATCCATATCCCGACGAATAAAATATACAACCTGAAAAAAATTCGATGTCTTTTTAAGCTTAAAATAGCGGGATTAAAGTTAGGGACCTTTTTTTTCCTCATCCAACGTAAAAGTAAAATTCCAAGTTATTTTTTCTTTTAGAGCCTCAGGATTTGCAAGTTGCGGTCCCCAGTGAGGAGTACGTGACGTTAAAGGATTCTGAACGGTCAAAAAAAAAAGGATCAATGGGGGGTCATGTCCGACGGTTCCCGTGAGGTAAAAAGTTTAATAGAACCTCCTACAACCCCATTTGCAAGTTTCTGAACCCTCGGGCCGATATATACATAATTACATGTGATCTTGTTTAGATTTCTAATCAATTTTTTGCTTCTCAACCTAAATCAGAGTAAACCCTAACATTTCAAACATAAAGATTTGGAAATACATGATTTATGGAACATAATTAAGGTGGCCATACCTACGTCCCGCTTTGGGTGGGACAGTGCTTCAGCTCCATTGACTAACGGAAGGAGGAGGACTTTGGGGGACTTAGCTTAGCTCTTCAGTACTGTAAGTATTCATATTTTTGGAGGATAGCGAATCAGTCCTTATGGGAGAAGCCCTGCTTATCAGCTTATGGTCATCGGATGGACTGATGCTTTGCTATCCTCCAAAAAAGTGGATACTAACAGTACTGAAGAGCTAAGCCTAAGTCCTCCAAAGTCCTCCTCCTTCCGCTAGGCAATGGGGCTGAAGGACTGTCCCTAAATCAGAGTAAGCCCCAACATTTCAAACCTAAAGATTTGGAAATATATGATTTATGGACCATAATTAAGGTGACCTACGTCCCGCTTTGGGTGGGACAGTCCTTCAGCACCATTGTCCCTACAATGTCCGGCCAAATGTCCTGCTTTAAGGGACTCTGCTTATGATCCATGGGATGGACGATGCTTCGCAATCTTCCAAAAAAGTTGTAACTTACAGTACTGAAGAGCCAAGTCCTCCAAGGTTTTTCTCCTTCCGCTAAGTTTCCACCGATTCTCTCGTCTAAAACCATACGTTTTATCGGTATTTAGGGAACATCTTTTGTACTGTATTTTGGATAGTTTTTCTCCATTTTGTGGTGTAAAACCCTTTTCATCTTTGAGTGTTTTCCTCCTTTTTCATGAATTTGAGGCCTTTTTCTTCGATATCTTTGTCATCTGGTTTTTTAAACATCTTGAAAAAAGCATTGAAAAAGGAAATGCTGGTAATTCTCAATATCTTTCACTAATTCACTAAAGCGTTTCCAATTCTGTAAACGTTCCCTCCGCCATTCGTTTTTTTATCCTACGTTTCCCTTCCTAAAGAAGAGTTATTTAGTGCGAATAAATAAATTGGAGGTGACCGAAAACGGAATTGGAATAGATTCCTGGAAGCTTTATTTTCCCCCGAAGGGTTCCTTTACGAATTGTGAATGAAAAGGGAGATTAATGCTTAGGACAGTGGAGATTCTTCCAAGCAATACATTTAACCCTTTTCTTTTACTTCTAGATTGCTTAAAAAATTTAATTAGGTCAATTTTTTCCTTATATTTTTAGTATAAACTGATAATTGATAAATGAGAAGATTTGTAAGCCCTTCGGCGGTGCCTCTTTTGTGTAAAAGGGAAGTCTTGAGCCTCTAATTTTGGACGGATTTCGTAGGAGGATTGTGGTCAGTTAAGTCGAGCTCTTAAGTCACCTAACTCTAAACAGGAGGAAGAAGAGGGAGGGTGATTTAGAGCCGAGATAAAGTTAAGTGGGTTCAAAGTGTGTCCGAGGGCCGGTGAGGATTAGCCGGGGGTAACCATGCCCCTCGGCCGCCTACAGCATCAACGTTTACCCCTCCATGAAAACGCCCTTCTAGATTCATTAACCTTTGAAGACATCTCCTTTTCAATGGCTTTTGTCTCCGGTATTCAATTTTTTATTCTTCGGGTGGATAAACCCTTTTTTTAGGTTGGGATGTGGGGAACGCTTAAGTGGCCAATTATCGTCGTGGTTTTAATTCAAGGGGGGATTTTCTCTGTCCACATCCTCCAGGACTCTTTAACCTAATGCATGTAAAGGGACCATTCCCTAAGGCACCCTATTAAAATTCCATCCCTTTCATTTGAGCAAAAAAAATTGTTTGAATATCTAAAGAGGCCTCTCTTACACCTATTATAGCAAACCGTCAGTGCCACGACAAAAACATCAATGCTGCAGCGAACTCCGGTGGATACGAAACGAATCAAAAACCATCTGAAGCGTTACATAGCCGAGCGTGACGGCTCAATATCATTCAATATCTAGTGATCATACTAGTTGATATGGGCCAAATCAGCATTCCCGCAGTATAATATAGTGTAAAAGTACTTGTTTGAAGAGCTTCCAACGAAAACTTCCTTAAAGAGAAGTAACGATAAAGGAGGGGGAAGTATAACGGATGGGAAAGTATATGGGAGGGGAAGTATAACAGAGGGGGGAAGTATAACGGAGGGGAAAGTATAAGGGAACGAAAGTATAACGAAGGGAGGGAAAGAAAAATTTTCCTAGTTTTTTTTTTAAACTTTCCGAGTTTTTTTTGTTTTTTTCGAAAAATTTTCCTGGTTTAAAGAAAAAAATATTCTTTTTTGAAAAATTTTCCGATTTTTTTTGAAAAATTTTTTAAGTTCTTTTGTCCAAATATTTTCCGGGTTTCTTTCTTTAAAATTTTTTCTAAATGTCAAGGTAGACATTATGGGCTCTTTAGCCTAGGGATGTGCCTTTCGTAATGGGTTGAAGTATGAAATTTCTCCCTACTAAAAAAAAAATTAATAATTAAAAAGTGGCAATTTTTTTACACCAAAAATGTTTAAAAAATATAAGGAGTAATTAGTGAAAATTTGGTGAAACTCGGCCGCAGCGAATTTTTTAAAATTTCAAACAGACATAGCTCCGCCATTTTTTTGAAATTCAAAAATCGTCCTCGTTACATTCTTCTTCACCGGCTAAAGAAATTTGTGTGAAAATTTGGTGAAAATCGGATGAAAACTGTGGCCGTAAAGTGTTCCGGGAAAAAAAATGCTACGGCCGGACGGCCGGCCGGCACCACAGACAAAGTTGAGATCGGTAAAAATCAATATTCGAATTGACCCTACGGGGTCTGAAAGACCCATCCCCAAAAACCGGACGTCGAGAGTATCACAATAACTTCTTCAAGGAAAACCTGATGAGGCGTGCCGAAACCGGTCGTATCTTTTCATCCATCCTCCTTCGTTTGCTTTTAAATAAATACAAAAAAAGTCGCTGAAGAAGATTTCACTTGGAAATTGTTTAAAAAGGAATGATTTTGCTAGTTTTATGTACTTGGGCAGTAAATCCTTTTGCGGTAGGCTAATCGTAAGTGTTTTATGGCCACTAAATTAAAAGGAAGGACATTTGTAGTCTAGAGAGTAGGAATTCCTCTTTGGATAAAACGGTTTGAAATCATCCCATGGAGGTAGGATAAGGTAAATGTGACAGCTCCCGCATGTACTTTGATAATTCCGAAGAAAGATGTGAACCTCTGGGGACGGTAGTGCGTTTTTTCGAGACGATTTTCAACTATCTTTATAGCCTCGTCCGTCTCGAGCTCAATTTTATTGTCCGGGAGACTTTTCACGGTCGATCGTTGAAGATAAATAAAGGATGGGGACTTGCAAATGGTTAAACCACGAAGGGGGTCTTAAAGGGGGAATGTTGGGAAAAATAGCGGACGGGACCTTGTCGGGAAAATATCGCACGGTTATAGGTTTTCTTTTTATTAGTCCGACCTCTTTCTTCCCATCTCTCTACGGTAATATCCGGGGCTTCATATTCTTTTCTTTTACTATCAAATGAAAAAGATATAATAATTGAAAGCTTAATTCGACTCTCCTGCCACAATCAATTTGACCCTACTGCGTAGGGAGGGTAAGACAATGACTTCTTTAAGGAAGTAGGAGAGTGCCATAAAATTAAGTGAAATGGAGCTGTCTTGCGGGGGAAGACTTCGGAGAATGCAGTGAAAAAGGGGATTTCGCAAACTAAACATCTACTGTTTTGAAGGTTCTAGATATCTTTTGGCTAACGTCTACAAATATTCTAAGAAACCAGATTTAATTTGTAAATCGTAGAAATACTTCAAATTCCAGTCCCCCGGGGTATCCCCATAGCTTCTGCCTTATTAACTCGTTAACAGGCTTTGCTAAATGCTATCCGGATAATGTCACCACTCCCTTTCAGTGGACCCCTCGTTTTGTGATGGGAGTCCGAGGGTGAACTTGAGGCATGAATATTCATTTGGGGACACCGACTGGGTAAGTGAGGGGAGTAGGGACTCGCCATAGGCGCCGGCGTATGGGCTTTGTTAAACGTTCAAAATGAAAATGTGTCAGTTACATTAATTGAAGCGGTACCTTCCCGGTAAATTATATTTGCTTCGTCCCACATCCCCAATTTAAATATTTAGCGCAAAAATGTTAACAAAAAATTATTTGACCCCTTCAAACACTCCAATCGACAATCGGTCTTTCGAAACTCTATCAATCAAAACTTAAAGGGAGATGGGCGTTGTAGGTCTTGTGCGAGTTTGGTTGAGAAGGGATGTAAGGTGAGGGAAGGTATTATCCGGCTCTAGTGTTCGTGCTCATTAGGCTGACGAGGGGGTCATTTGCGAGAAACCCAACTTTCCACGATCATGTCGACTACATCTCATCCCTAGGACAACATAAAATTGGCTATAATTAAGTTATTACTAAATATTCTTTTATTACCTTTTTAGTGTTTCCTGACTTGAAAGAGGGCTTAATGGCTTCATAAAAATTTATTATTGGATTATTTTAACGTTAAAATTATTCGAAGTAGGTTTATGTTCGTTTCATAAATCAAACTTCTGGTGGATTTTAAGGTAAGGCAGGCGCTTAGGCACAAAATTATTGGCTTTTTCTTCAGTTTTTTCGCAAGAAAACTTTTTTAAAATATTCTGAAGTTTTCCTTGGTTTTTTTGGTCGGGAACTCCCATCACTCAGGGTTTCAGCGGTTCTGTCGGCCGAAAAAACAACTTTTTTCCACCGGGATAAATATTCTGAAATTTTCCTTGGTTTTTTTGGTCGGGAACTCCCATCACTCAGGGTTTCAGCGGTTCTGTTGGCCGAAAAAACAACTTTTTCCCACCGGGATAAATATTCTGAAGTTTTCCTTGGTTTTTTGGTCGGGAACTCCCATCACTCAGGGTTTCAGCGGTTCTGTCGGCCGAAAAAACAACTTTTTTCCACCGGGATAAATATTCCGAAATTTTCCTTGGTTTTTTGGTCGGGAACTCCCATCACTCAGGGTTTCAGCGGTTCTGTCGGCCGAAAAAACAACTTTTTTCCACCGGGATAAAATATTCTGAAGTTTTCCTTGGTTTTTTTGGTCGGGAACTCCCATCACTCAGGGTTTCAGCGGTTCTGTCGGCCGAAAAAACAACTTTTTTCCACCGGGATAAATATTCTGAAATTTTCCTTGGTTTTTTTGGTCGGGAACTCCCATCACTCAGGGTTTCAGCGGTTCTGTTGGCCGAAAAAACAACTTTTTCCCACCGGGATAAATATTCTGAAGTTTTCCTTGGTTTTTTTGGTCGGGAACTCCCATCACTCAGGGTTTCAGCGGTTCTGTCTGCCAAAAAAACAACTTTTTTCCACCGGGATAAATATTCTGAAATTTTCCTTGGTTTTTTTGGTCGGGAACTCCCATCACTCAGGGTTTCAGCGGTTCTGTTGGCCGAAAAAACAACTTTTTCCCACCGGGATAAATATTCTGAAGTTTTCCTTGGTTTTTTTGGTCGGGAACTCCCATCACTCAGGGTTTCAGCGGTTCTGTCGGCCGAAAAAACAACTTTTTTCCACCGGGATAAATATTCTGAAATTTTCCTTGGTTTTTTTGGTCGGGAACTCCCATCACTCAGGGTTTCAGCGGTTCTGTTGGCCGAAAAAACAACTTTTTCCACCGGGATAAATATTCTGAAGTTTTCCTTGGTTTTTTTGGTCGGGAACTCCCATCACTCAGGGTTTCAGCGGTTCTGTCGGCCGAAAAAACAACTTTTTCCCACCGGGATAAATATTCTGAAGTTTTCCTTGGTTTTTTTGGTCGGGAACTCCCATCACTCAGGGTTTCAGCGGTTCTGTCTGCCAAAAAATAACTTTTTTCCACTGGGATATTTGGGAGTTTTAAATTTGATTGTTTCAAGTGGTCAAAAACTCTCATTTTATTGGGTTTTTGAGCCAAAAAATACCGGATTGAAAAAACAAAATGGGTTTTTGAGCCTTTTCTACTGTTCTAAAAGCACCAGATTTTTTTGCCAGACTTCTCAATTGGCCGAGAAATCCCATTTTATTGAATTTTATCTCGAATTTTATGATATTTTAGTCATTTTCCTCGTATTGTGCCTCAAAAACCCTCTTTTCTCCCCAGGTTTTCGATTGTCGAAGAAATCACTTTTTGATTCGATTTCAGTGCGTTTTTTTTCGGCGTTTTTGCCAAAAATAACGGCTTAAAAAAGAAAAATGGGTTTTTGAGCCTTTTCTACTGTTCTAGAAGCACCAGATTTTTTTGCCGGACTTCTCAATTGGCCGAGAAATCCTATTTTACTTAATTTTATCTCGAATTTTATGATATTTTTAGTCATTTCCCTCGTTTTGTGCCTCAAAAACCATCTTTTCTCCCCAGGTTTTCGATTTTCCAAGAAATCACTTTTTGACTCGATTTCAGTGCGTTTTTTTTCGGCGTTTTAGACTCTCGGTCAAAAAACTCTCATTTTATTGGGTTTTTGAGCCAAAAAATACCGGCTTAAAAAAGAAAAATGGGTTTTTGAGCCTTTTCTACTGTTCTAAAAGCACCAGATTTTTTTGCCGGACTTCTCAATTGGCCGAGAAATCCCATTTTACTGAATTTCATCTCGAATTTTATGATATTTTTAGTCATTTCCCTCGTTTTGTGCCTCAAAAACCCTCTTTTCTCCCCAAGTTTTCGATTGTCCAAGAAACCGCTTTTTGAATTGACAAAAAAAAACATCATTTTCCCTTTTTTTTCTCCACCCATTAAGGAATGACCGACCTCGCTGTTCAAACATCTTATTTTAACGTTTCTATTATACAAAAAATTTGTTTTATTTTCTTTCCAGTTTGTAATAATTTCCAGATTACGATTGTCTCTAAGAGAAGCGTTTAATTCATTATCATTCTCACCCCATCTTTTGAATATTTATGCTGACTTACAAAAAGGGGAGGAAAAGTGGCTCAAAGAAAAGAAAAAAAAAAGACGGAGGAAGGGAATTATAACCCTTGTTTGCATGGAATGAAATTAAAAAAATATTTTCCATTGTTTCGTAATTTAGAAAAATTTTCCGAATTAACATTTTCATTTTAACCCTCTTGTTTTTCATTGAAAACCTCGTCCTCTTCATTTGTCATCCTCAAAGAATCAGCTTTGAAAATCTTTTTTCTCTTGAGATGGATTGATGAAGTGGAAAAGTTGGGGGAAAACGAGATTTTTCTGAAGTATGATGTATTGTTTATAAATTAAAAAGTTTAAATTTAATTTTTAAAAGATGAGTTAATTTATTTAGTAGTTTTCTCTCTCTGATTCAAATGGAAGACTATCAAATATCTCTCTTTGAACGAGACTATTTCCGATAGAAGATGAAAGGCGGGAGGAGCGGGCTAAAAGGAAACCTCTGTTGACCCTTTATTAGAGAGAATGTCATCTAAAAGTGTCTGCAGGATTCCCGGACGAGGGTAATGAGAGATCGGACTCGAGTTTCTAATTTACCAACGCCCTATCACCTTTCAAAAGAGCTCTCTGAAAGGATTACTTCGTTATTTTCCGAATCGAATTCTCTCTCATTTGAAATCATAGTTTTTTCCCCTTTTTTTTCTCTCTCTCTCTCTCTTTTCCTAAAAACGGAAATGTTTTATCTGATGACAGAATTATTTATAGTGGATGATAAGTGATGCTGGGAGGGGTAGGAAGTCTGCTTCTTGTCACGAGAGACATTAAGGTAGCCCCCGTGTCTTTTTCACTGGAAAGTGTAATTACACTCGACCCCAATTTTCCACCTTTTCACAATTAAAAGTCTCTGACGTACACATTTTTTCCCCTTTTTCTTTTTTTCCGCCCACTTTCTACCCAATAATAAATATTTGTATCACCGAAACTATTAGGTGTACAAAATGAAACTCGGCTAAAATCTACAAAATTCAAATTTACCCTGTGGCTGAGTTTCATTTTGTACACCTAATAAATAAAATTGTAGGAAATTTAATTCTCTATAAATTTGTACTTAATTCTTTTTTTCTAGGATGCACCATTTTCGGAAAATAATTTTTTTTAAATAAATTTATCTTGAATACAGTGCGTCCTAGAGAAAAATGAATAGAATAAAAATTAAAGAGAATTGAATTTCCAACTGATTTTATTTAGTGCATTTTTACAATATCTGTAACGGTTTACGATTTACAAGCCTTTAAAAATTAACTTTCTTAATGGTTATACTTCAATAACCTTCTTACACGGAGAAGGTCAACTTTTGATGGACTTTAACGCCTAAAATGTTTAAAATTTTGAAAAAATGAACTACTAGGTGTACGAAATGAAACTCGGCTAAAATCTACAAAATTCAAATTTACCCTGTGGCTGAGTTTCATTTTATACACCTAATAATATATTGTTTTTTTAAAATTTAAATATTGCGAATTATAATCACAAAAGAGGAAGGAGACCAACAGGGAGACGCCCAAAAATCAAAGTTTAACGAAATTTCTTTGGAAAAATCTAGCATCTACAAAATTTGGTAAAATGGCGGTTATCTGGCAGAAAATCGGAAAAATCTTAGGGGCCTTACAGATACACTTCAGTGCTACCAACTGTATTCTTAGATCCAAATGTGGCAGTCGAAAAAGCTGAAAATGAATTTTTAGGATTTCTTAAGTCATTTAAAAGAAAAATCGTTTTCTTAAAAAAAAAAATACTAATACAAGAAAAAAAAACGGTAAAAACGCTAAAGACGAATATTACAATTCGTTTTGACCTTTAGGCCCATTTATCAAATCGTACATCGAGGGTAACAAAATAACTTTCTTTTGACAAAACTAAATTACTAAACTTGACCAAACAAAACAGTCTTTCTAAAAGAACCGAAGCGAAAGGGCCAAAAGGCAATCAAAACACGCTGGAAAATCCTAGGAAAACTCCGGAAAACAAAAAGAAACAATAGGAAAACCAATAAAAACAAAGCGAAACACCGGGAAGCCAAGAAAAACACCAGAAATCCAAGAAAAACATCAAAAACAAAGGAGAAACTTAGAAAAACAAAAAAAAACACCAAAAACCCAAGGAAAACACAAAAAACTCAAGAAAAATACCGGAAAACCGAGGAAAACACGGAAGGGCTAAGGAAAACATCAGAAAGCCAATTAAAATAACAGAAAACAAAAGAAAAACTGGATAACCAAGAAAACACAGTGGAAAACCAAGAAAACATCGGAAAACATAGAGAAACATTAAAGAACCAAGAAAAACATCGGAAAACCAAGAAAACGTTTAAAAAAAACCAAGGAAAACATCAGAAAGCCAATTAAAATAACGGAAAACAAAAAGAAACACAGGATAACCAAGAAAAAACAGTGGAAAACCAAGAAAACATCGGAAAACATAGAGAAACATTAAAGAACAAAGAAAACCAAGAAAAACGTTAAAAAAAACCAAGGAAAACACGGAAGTGCTAAGGAAAACATCAGAAAGCCAATTAAAATAACGGAAAACAAAAGGAAGCACTGGATAACCAAGAAAAAACAGTGGAAACCAAGAAAACATCGGAAAACATATAGAAACATTAAAGAACAAAGAAAAACAACGGAAAACCAAGAAAAACGCTTAAAAAAACAAGGAAAACACTAGATAAAAAAAATCAAACAAAAAAAGCAAATCGGGGAGAGATAAATCATTATTGGAAAAAAAAATGGAAGGGCGACTCCAGGCCTTGAAAAACCCTTTTCCAAAACCGTCTTTCGCGGATATCACAATAACCTTATTTTGAAAAATGATTTAATAATGAAAATTTCAAATTGACCAAATTAATATTTTCTGTTTAAAAAACGGAACAAAATTGAACTTCAAAGAGTTCGTAACCCTAATCCAAGGATTGAATTTCAATTTATTCCATCTAAATCTTTTAACAAGAAATTATGTTTAAAGTATCAGTTTTTGTAATTAAAATCAAATCTGTGAGTAAAGGAAGTGATAACAACCCTTTTGAAGATTCTCCCTTGCTTTAATCATTTCTTCAATTTAAAATGATAATAATTTTAAGCGATAAACGAGGAGGAAAACGCTTCGAGAAGACCCCCATCCGCACTCAATTAGTCAGAAGACTGATTAAAAGTGGAGAGCCTCCGGCGTTTTACTTAAATCTTACAAGGCTCTTTGATAAAAAAAAAGGTTTTTTTGTGGGTAAATTAAAATTTTGTACGAAAATAATTTTGTGTTCTTATTTTGAATTCAGAGGAGGTCTGGAGTCGTTTGAGGCCCTCAAATCCCTTGGCGTTTTGAATGGCCTTCCATCCACGTTTTTATAAGCTACCCCCTTTTCCCTCAGCCTACTTGCAGTTATTGCTCACTTTAAGAAATGTATCTCTATTTTTTACCGCGGACGCATTATCATAAAATATTTTACGACGGGTCGGTTGATGACCGCCGATAGATGAAAAAACCGTATAATCAAAGAAAAGGTCGATTTTAATTCTTTATTTTTTCCTTTTTTGTACATGCAAAAACTTTCCCAATGATTCAGGCCTAATATTTCCTAGAGGCACGCATATTGTGAATTACGACGTTGTTCTTTTTTTTTCCCCTTTTATCCCATATTTTTCTTATTTATGTATTGCGGAGTTTCGATTTATTTGAAAATAGTTTTTCAAAATATCCTTATTTTTATAAAACTTGAAAAGTGTATGAAGGAAAAAAAAGTAATAAGAAATCCATTAAGGAGGTGCTTTTCCGATGGAAGGGACAAGTTTGTGAGGAGACTTGATTCAATAAGATCTCGTCCGAGTTGGTTGAGAGGGTTGGCGGAGGACGGGTTGATCCTTGAAGGGAACTGGACAACAATTATAAGTGAAAGACGTCCTTTCATGGAAGAAGGTTACAGTTTCGGTTACCCCCCGCCCCCGGCCCTCTCGTCAATCTCGAAGATTCCGACCCCAAAAAGGTCCTATCTTCCAATACGTATTACTTTTCCACCACACTTAGACGTATTAAAGGGAAACAAACCCTTAGAGACCCCATATCAAAACTGGAGCCAATCAATTTTTTTTTTCTCTCTCCTTTCAATATAAATAAATCGTCTTCAAACGACAAATTTGGATCAATTGCCAAAATATCCCTTAATAATTAAGGAATCGTCAAGTGACTAAGAATAATTCTGACATCAATCTGTTAAAATAGAGGGAGGGTAGAAGAAGGTAACGGAAAATAACGTTCAAGAGCCTTCTATTGGTTCGTGGAAGTGGCTTAATCCATTCTAGAGCATTCTATTGGTTTGTGTGAAAGGCTTAAGCCGTTCTAGAGCCTACTATTGGTTCGTAGGAGTGGCTTAATTCAATCTAGAGCCTTTTATTGAGTTGTGGGAGTAGCTTAATCCATTCTAGAGTATTCTATTGGTTTATGGGAGTGGCTTAAACCGTTCCAGAGCATTCTATTGGTTTGTGGGAGTGGCTTAAGCCGTTCTAGAGCCTACTATTGGTTCGTGGGAGTGGCTTAATCCATTCTAGAGCATTCTATTGGTTTATGGGAGTGGCTTAAGCCGTTCTAGAGCCTACTATTAGTTCGTAGGAGTGGCTTAATTCAATCTAGAGCCTTTTATTGAGTTGTGGGAGTGGCTTAATTCAATCTAGAGCCTTTTATTGAGTTGTGGGAGTGGCTTAATTCAATCTAGAGCCTTTTATTGAGTTGTGGGAGTGGCTTAAACTGTTCCAGAGAGTTCTATTGGTTCGTGGAATTGGCTTAAACCGTTCTAGAGCCTTCTATTGGCTCTTGGGAGAGGCTTAATCCATTCTAGAGCATTCTATTGGTTTGTGGGAGTGGCTTAAGCCGTTCTAGAGCCTACTATTGGTTCGTGGGAGTGGCTTAAGCCGTTCTAGAGCCTACTATTGGTTCGTGGGAGTGGCTTAAGCCGTTCTAGAGCCTACTATTGGTTCGTAGCAGTGGCTTAATTCAATCTAGACCAATTTATTGAGTTGTGGGAGTGGCTTAATCCATTCTAGAGTATTCTATTGGTTAATGGGAGTGAATTAAAGCGTTCCAGAGCATTCTATTGGTTTGTGGGAGTGGCTTAAGCCGTTCTAGAGCCTACTATTGGTTCGTAGGAGAGGCTTAATTAAATCTAGAGCCTTTTATTGAGTAGTGGGAGTGGCTTAATCCATTCTAGAGTATTCTATTGGTTTATGGGAGTGAATTAAACCGTTCCAGAGCATTCTATTGGTTTGTGGGAGTGGCTTAAGCCGTTCTAGAGCCTACTATTGGTTCGTGGGAGTGGCTTAAGCCGTTCTAGAGCCTACTATTGGTTCGTATGAGTGGCTTAATTCAATCTAGAGCCTTTTATTGAGTTGTGGGAGTGGCTTAATCCGATCTAGAGCATTCTATTGGTTTATGGGAGTGGCTTAAACCGTTCCAGAGAGTTCTATTGGTTCGTGGAATTGGCTTAAACCGTTCTAGAGCCTTCTATTGGCTCTTGGGAGAGGCTTAATCCATTCTAGAGCCTTTTATTGAGTTGTTGGAGTGGCTTACTCCATTTAGAACCTGCCATTGGGTTGTGGTTGAGGCTTAAACTGTTCTGGAGCCTTTTTTGAGTTGTGGGAGTGGCTTAATCCACTCTAGAACCTTCTATTGGGTTGTGGTAGTGGGTTAAACAGTTCTGGAGGCTTTTCTGAGTTGTGGGAGTGGTTATAGACTCTAAACAACATAATCATAAGGTTATAATAACCTCCTGTATGTTATCAATAGTATATCAATGTTACCACAACAAAAATACCTCAAAAATCAATTCTCTGGACGAAGTAAAGAGAATGGCTTATCGTAGATGTAAGAATAAATTAAGGCTGGGGGATAAAAAAAGGTTGCATTATTGTTACATTGACTGGTGACTCCCTCCATTTTATTCTTACCTCCATGGGCGTATCCTTTTGACGTCACAAACTGCCACTACATGACGTCATTACTTTCGTGTATTGGCATTTAAGCTTAGGCCGGAGTGATTAAGGACGACATTGAAGTTCAACAAAAATACCTCGAAAATCAATTCCGGACGAAATAATGAGAATTATTTGGTTAAAAGGGGAGGAAGAGGTTGCATCATTGTTACATTGACTGGTGACTCCCTCCAGTTTATTCTGAAGCTCTCTGACGTCACTTACTCCCACTGTATTACGCACAACTGTATAATTCACAACTACTTTCGTGTATTGGGGTCCAAGCTTCGGCCAGAGTGAATAATGACGTCATCGAAGTTCCTTCTCTTTTATCCCCACTTATTTCGAAGGTATTAGTTATTTAAAGTTTGTTGTTGTTTTATTGAAGAAAATAACGGAATATAAGGTAAAATGGCCGTTTCTGAACCTGAACAAAATCCCAATAATCCTATAAAAATGGCGGCAAGAGGAGGTTATAGACTCTAAACAACATAATCATAAGGTTCTAATAACCTCCTGTATGTTATCAATAGTAGATCAATGTTACCACAACAAAAATACCTCAAAAATCAATTTTCTGGACGAAATAAAGAGAATTATTAGGCTTATCGTAGATTTAAGAATAAATTAAAGGGAGCATTAAGTTGTTTGTTGCTTTCTAGCGGCAATAGGTAGGCTCTGAGTTCAAATCCCAGACCGGGAAAAAATTTTTTTTCCTCGAACTGTACTACTACAGACAATCTTTTCTACGGGGTCTTTAAGGTTTCCAGAAACCGTACCATGGAGGGTCTCACAATAACTTCTCTTTGAGGAAGTAAAAAATGGCGACACATTTGTTAACTTATTTTATGTGAAGCCTTCTAATAACTTTAAAGAGAAAAAGTTGCTTGCTTAAATATTTCCTAAATGGGATCAAAGGATTAGTAAGACAGCAACAACGTTCTTTACCGTCTAATCCTGTATAGTCGGTGTCTCTTTAAGGGAAAGTTAACTAAAGCCTAATTGGTCGTTCCAATCTTATTAAGACTACAATCGGAGGGAAGCCTCTCAGCGTTGTTTAAAAGGAGCTGAAACCCCGCGTTTTCCCTTGTCTCCTCCCGACGAATTTGTGAACGAGCAACAGGTATTTTCAAACGTTTATTTATTCCGGGTTGAAACCTCTTCTGTATGCCGGAGCATGTTTGGGTCGCTTTTATTTGAATTTACACTCCGATAACAGCATCCGCTACACGAACCGACCCCTCGGGGAAGCCTAATTTTAAAATATTCCTCACGCTTTAATTTGTTGGCTTTTCAGAAAACAAACCTTTCGGTCACGTACTTTCAATAATGGCTCCTAAACAACTCCACCAAGAGTATCTAATTGCTCATACTTAATAACTTTTGCACCAACCTACAATTTTAAAACTATTTTATCAACTGTAGTTTCTATTAGGGTGGGGTCAATTCCACCGGTAATTGAATATGATACGGTACCTTCTCGAGATGGAACTACGGCGCGGCGTAACACAATGGTAGCTGATTGGTCCCTGTGGCCAGAATTCGAAATGAGATCCTTCTTTTTCTTGCCCTTCCTCTATCTCAAAAGCCTTAAAACATAAAAAAAATATTGTCAACTTATTTTTTCAACAGTTCCCTTCTGAAAACCTGGACAACCTTCATTTTTTAATTTTTTGACTCCCCATATAATTTTTTTCTTTTTCAAAAATGTTTTTTATCGTTAACGTAATAAGAAAAAAGGAAAATTGATATTGGCCTATGTTCAAAAAGGGGTTTTCTAAAGAGGCTGAGGCGTTCGGTAAAGAAGTTTACCCTCCCTAAAGGGTTTACGTCTCTCCCAAAGCCCCTACAGCAACAATCTGATATCTTACCTAACAGGATCAAACAGTTTCGAGAAAACAACTGAAACAATTCCCATCTCATTTTGCAATATTTGAATACCTTAAAGAAATTTATATAAGTTTTTAGAAATTTTTTGCATTTTAATTTGTGTTCTCAAACGATGTTATCGCTATACCCTCGACGGTTAGTTTTTTGAAATGGGAATTATTGATTTTGACGGCCAGTCCCTACCTCTCCTAATAATCTTTGAAAAGTAGATTTTAACTTCCTTAAAGAAGTTATTGTGTATAAGAAGTGAAGTGTAAATTCGAATATGGATCAATACCGATCTCAACTTTGTCTATGGTTCCAGCCGGCCGGCCGTCCGTCCGTCCGTCCGGCCGTAGCATTTTTTTTCCGGAACACTTTACGGCCACAGTTTTCATCCGATTTTCACCAAATTTTCACACAAATTTCTTTAGCCGGTGAAGAAGAATGTAGCGAGGGCGATTTTTGAATTTCGACAAAATGGCGGAGATAATTCCCTCGGTAGTACAAAGGTCGTGGGTTCGATTCCCTCAATGGATTCCCTCACCAGTGGCTCCATCTATTGGGAAACCGTGGCGGCTTTCTGGTTTGTCTCCGGTTTCCCGCTTTTTCCCACGAAATCACTCAGGATATATAGTTACACTAAAAATAAAATGCGCTTTTTTTTCCTCCCAAAATGACGCAGTTGGAGTCATGAATTATCTACGAGATGATTTAAGCCCACTGAGCCGGATTTCTTGAGACGGACATAAAGTGATTTGTCCTTGCCACAAGGGCTTAACTCGTACGGTTAATCACAAAATAATTTCGGGTCAAAATTTTTATTTTTAATTGCTCATTTCAAGATCAAATGCAATTTTTGGGCGTTTTTCACTGTCCTTGAGTTTACTAGGAACATTTTCTGGCGTTTTCAACACAGTTTGCAAAATATTCCGGCGTCTTTCAGAGTTTTTCTTAGTTTTTAGTCCAAGAAACCACTGTTTACCACATTTTTGATTGATTTACTCAATCTGCAAATACCGTTTTACGCTATATTAACGAGCAAACGCACAGTTTTTAAAATTAAATGAGTTTGGGCTTATCTTCTGGTTTTAGAAACCCCTTTTCAAATGATTAATCGATAATAATTAATGTAAATCCGGTGGCAAACACGTGTAATTAACATTCGATTCTCAGATTAATTGGATCAACTCTATCGTCTAACTACTAAACGATCCGATTTGTATTAAACCCGAAGCGTTAAAGTGGGTAAGCCTCCTCAAACTCGAGATATCGCCGGAGAAAATTCACTTAAAAAGGCCTAAAATCGATTTCAAACGAAAAAAAAAAGAACCCTGGGGAAATAGGGTGTGTTATTGGGCGGGTATTAATATCCCGGTTGATGAGCGGCGGCCAAATTGGCAATGGCACAATAGAGCTACCAGAGTAGGGAATCTTTTGTTGGAAGGTTATAGGCGAAATGGGAAAGGTTGACTGGGGGGGCATGAATGAAAATGGGCGGGAAGATGGAAGATTATGCACAGGACAAACGCCATCTTTTCCAATAATGAAAAAAAAGAATATTTTTAAAAAAATTTCCCCTATATTTTTGTCGGAAAGTACTTAATAATGTTTACATAAAGATATTTTTAAAGGCTAAAGAAAAGCAAAAGGAACAAATAAATGATTATCTTAAATAAACAATTCGTTAAAATAAAAATTGAGATGTTGGTATAGAAAAAAAATATTTCAATCAAAAGTCAACAGAACCTTTATTTACATACCTCAGAGAGTCCTACCCTTCTTTACTCATCACTTTTCCCTCTTTTCAATCTTTTATTCCCCTAGGCTTATTTATTAGTTTCAACTTTAAAGAAGATGGGAGACATTAAATTAAAAGCATCATTAAAAAAAAATAGTTTCTACTTAAATTAAAATGGCAACTGGTCAGGAGGCTACGACTCAAAAGAGACAGAAAAAACCATTAAATTTATTTTTAACAATACTAAAACAATTATATGAGGCGCTCCGGGTACGAAGGGCGAACTCTACAAAACGTAGTTTCGAGATATTCGCATTTTAAAGTTTTATGTTACGGGCGAACTCAACAGAAAAGTCATGCTCTGGAATGGGAAATAAAGTGGGGGTTGTGGACTAGGATGTGGAGTTCGCCCTTCGTACCCGCTCGGATATCGCAGTTAGAGCTTTGCCGCATATCGGTTTTTACGTATTTAAAGGGGAAAAAAGGGCGAACTCAACATAAAAATTATATGGATGTATTTACCAAGAGGTCTAGAATCTGAAAATGAAAAAAAAAATTTTGTCCGATGTTGAGTTCGTCCTTCGTACCCGGAGCTCGGTACGAATTATTAGGAGTCTCTAACTGAATTTTCTCATATTAAGAAAAAGAGAAAATTAAACGAAAAAAAATTTAACCCCAACTGGGATTCGAACCCACATCCTTTGCCTATCCGGGCAGCCACTCTAATCAACTGAGCCCCAGGTGATAGAATAGTTTTAAAGAATGTAAAAATGGCCTGAACTTTTGCCTTTCAATTTTCTCCTATATACGAGGATGTATGTAGGTACTATTTTCTCGTATGTTGTATAATGGTTTCCATTTTCCAACCATTATGCCCCGGATACGTGAAGGGCGTAGGTTCGAATCCAACTTGGGGTAGGATTTTTTTTTGTAAAATTTTTTCTTTTCCTAATTTACTTTGTTTAGTGTTAAGATCCCCCGGGGCCCTGATATTTATAAGAAAGTAAAAAGATTTTTATTTTTAATAAATTATTTGGTGTACAAAGGTGAAAACCGGATCAATGAGGCTGCAGCTATGGACTAACTGATTTCTGCCATTTTTTAAAAATTTCAATTTAAAAAAAAAAGTAAATAGGGTGTTTCTCAGCAAAATCACAGAACGAAAAGGCACTGAATTAAAACTGTTATTTCTTGCTCAAAAGACCGTAGAAAATGCCCCAAAAAAGTGATTTCTTGACCCCACAATCTATGGAGAGCATCACAATAATTTTTTTTCGAGATATTTAAAATTTTTAAGGCTTAAAAAAAGTAAAAAAAAAAACTTTTTATTGCGAATGTAAATAATATTTAAAAGGGATGAAGATCGCCAAAGCCAAAGCCACGATCTTGGGAAGGGGAGCCTAATTATGGATAAAGGGTCTGTAATTTTCCCCGTAGTATCCGCGTATAAATAATTTAATCTCATTTTCCAAGAAATACTTTATCGAACGCCTATTTTAACCCGCGGAAAAATAAACACGTTGAGAAGAAAAAAAAAAAAAACAGTTTCCTTTCTCGCGTTTAATTCAGTGAGAACTAGAGGGCGAAAAAAAGGCGCTCTGGATGTATTTTTAATATAAATTATGTACTGCGGTTTTTTCCCCTTTTGTTAAGCCAAGAATTCTTAATTCCGCTCCTTTTTTGGTAAAAAAACAAAAAGAAAAAGGAGGAAAACTATCGTTATTTGCGATTTTAACTTTAATGGTCACTTCTGCCTGGACAAGAGATCTTCAACTTGTAACAAGGAACACTTCAAAATCATAAGTTCCATTGAAATGGAATTTGAAATTAAAATTTTTGTATTTTTGGAAGGAAAAATGTGATAAAAGAAGAAAAATGAGAAAAAGGGGTTTTTAAAGGAAAGGAGAGAGGAGGTAGAAAAGCCAATAAGTGTAAATCAAGACACAAAAGCCGTTTAATTACGATGTAAAAAAAAAACTTTGTTAGGTGTTCAAGGTAAAAAAAAAAGGGGGAGGAGGGGGGAATTCGTGGAAGTGAATGTGTTGGGTCCCCTTCGGGGTTAGATAAGGGTCGAAACGCCATTAATTTCTTGGGTCCTCGCTCCACCCGCGATAAAACGATACCTATGCTCGAAGTATTTATGTGAAAGCATCCATACCCTTCTGAGTCAAAAGAGGTGAAAGGGGGTGAGTCGGAGATGAGGCGGTTTTCGGGGAGGCCGACGCTTCATTTAGCACCGCCTATTTATTTATCCCTTTCTCTTCACTCTCAACCTCGTTTTGTCTAAAGGACCCTCCGTTGTCTCTCTCTAATGACCTAAAGCGATAGTTGAAGAAAACTCGTCTTCAACTTCCCGTATGAAAAGGGCGAAAAAGCGAAACTCGTTAAAATGGAACCCATTTTGAAACAACTTTGTTCCGTGATATTTTTTTTAACAAGCACAGGGAATGATAGGCTCAGGCTGTAGCTTTCGCCATATTGCTTTACCTCGACGATTTGAGAATCGAACCTCATTCCTCCATGAGCACTAGCAGAAAAAAAAAAGATGCGAAAAACCGGTTTTTAAAGTACTATATCTCGTCACCCTGTACATCGATCGACTAGAAATTTTCAGAATTTACTCATTTTGAATCAGAGAAGACTTGTATAAAGTTTGAAGTTGATCGGTAAACAGAGTGCTGAGATTCTGATACCCGAAAAACGCCAATTGTGACATCGGTAAACAGAGTGCTGAGACCCTGATACCCGAAAAACGCCAATTGTGACATCGGTGAACAGAGTGCTGAGATTCTGATACCCGAAAAACGCAATTCATGACATGGGTAAACAGAGTGCTGAGATTCTGATACCCGAAAAACGCCAATTGTGACATCGGTAAACAGAGTGCTGTGATCCTGATACCCGAAAAACGCCAATTGTGACATCGGTAAACAGAGTGCTGAGATTCTGATACCCGAAAAACGCAAATTGCGACATCGGCAAACAATGCGCAGAGATTCTGATACCCGAAAACGCAAATTGTGACATCGGTAAAAGATTCTGATACCCGAAAAACGCAAATCGTGACATCGGTAAACGGAGTGCTGAGATTCTGATACCAGAATAGCGCCAATTGTGACATCGGTAAACAGAGTGCTGAGATTCTGATACCCGAAAAAGCAAATTTTGACAACGGGGGTTTTTGCTTGGCGGGGTGGACCAAAATTTGGTGAAGATTGGACCAATGGTACTTAGCCCAATCAAACACAGATCCCTTCAATCCTTAAAAAAGAAAGTTGCTAAGAAAATCCTGAAAAAACTGACGATGCACAGAAGGCCAAAACCGGACATGGGTAATACAACAGCATAACAAAAGACCGATCAACTACATCACTTTCTAGTTTTCTTATTTGAACATTTTAATTAGGTTAGTGACGTGGTTTCTGAGGAAAAAATGGACAAAAAATATTGATTTTAGACACAAAAGTTGGTTAATTGTGATTGATGAACTCCCGGGCAGACGTGGATTTATCAAGTATTATTCTTTTCCTATCCCCCAAAAGGCTTTAAAAATACAAACGCAGATAAAAAATAGTCTTCGAAACGAGTTAATTCGTCTTTTATAATCAGAAAAACGGACAAAAAGGACCTTTTTTTTTTTTTTTTTGCAGAATAATGAATGTCAGGTGAATATGGCGAATGTACTTTGTGGGGAATTCAGCTCGTTTTTTTGAAGAAAAGATGAGAAAAACGCATGAAAATAAGGAGAAAAATGGGTTTTTTAGGGCAATAAATCAAGGCCAAAAATTAAACTTCTCTCCTTCCCACTTGATTATTAAAACATTTGAATTTTCCGCATTTTTTGCAGGTACATCTTTCCAAAAAAATGTACGATTTATTTTTTAAAAAATTACAAAAACTGGAGATTCGAACCTAGGAACTTTAGATTACTACTCCATATTGCCACCTTATGAACAAGAAAAAAAAGGTACCGGTTTGAAGAGCTTCCAACGAAAACATCCTTATAATGAAGAAACAATATAGGAGGGGAAGTATAACTGAGAGGGAAGTATAAAGGAGGGGGTAATAAAAAGGAGGGGGAAGTATAAAGGAGGGGGAATATAAACGAGGGGAAGTATAAAGGAGGGGGAATTATAAAGGACGGGGAAGTATAAAGGAGAGGGAATCATAAGGGAGGGGAAGTATAAAGGAGAGGGAATCATAAGGGAGGGGAAGTATAAAGGAGGGGGAAGTATAAGGGAGGGGGAAGTTTTTTTAGTGGCAATTCAATTTTTTTTAGACCAAAAATTCTTAAAAATATATGGAGTAATTGGTGGCAATTTGGTGAAAATCGGATTAACGGTTCGGCCGCAGCGAATTTTTTAAAATTTCAAACAGACATAGAAAGGACCGCTGCCAATATCCCCTCGGCCATGCCGGTCCCCTTTCTTATATTAGGTGTACAAAATGAAACTCAGCCACAGGGTAAATTTGAATTTTGTAGATTTTAGCCGAGTTTCATTTTGTACACCTAGTAGTCCATTTTTTCAAAATTTTGACCATTTTAGGCGTTAAAGTCCATCAAAAGTTGACCTTCTCCGTGTAAGAAGGTTATTGAAGTATAACCATTAAGAAGGTTAATTTTTAAAGTCTTGTAAATCGTAAACCGTTACAGATATTGAAAAAATGCACAAAATAAAATCTGTTGGAAATTCAATTCTCTTTAATTTTTATTCTATTCATTTTTTCTCTAGAACGCACTGTTTTCAAGATAAATTTATTTTTAAAAAAAATTATTTTCCGAAAATGGTGCATCCTAGAAAAAAATAATTCAGTACAAATTTATAGAGAATTAAATTTCCTACAATTTTTATTTATTAGGTGTACAAAATGAAACTCAGCCACAGGGTAAATTTGAATTTTGTAGATTTTAGCCGAGTTTCATTTTGTACACCTAATAAAATAAAATTTTTGACCCGAAATTATTTTGTGATTAACCGTACGAGTTAAGCCCTTGTGGCATGGACAAATCACTTCATGTCTCAAGATATCCGGCTCAGTGGGCTTAAATCATCTAGTAGATAATTCATGACTCCAACTGCGTCATTTTGGGAGGAAAAAAAAGCGCATTTTATTTTTAGTGTAACTATATATCCTGAGTGATTTCGTGGGAAAAGGCGGGAAGCCGGAGACTAACCAGAAAGCCGCCACGGTTGCCCAATAGATGGAGCCACTGATGAGGGAACCCGATGTGGGAATCGAACCTATGACCTTTATACTACCGAGGGAATTAAGAAAGGACCGCTGCCATAATCCCCTCGGCCACGCCGGTCCCCTTTCATATACTATTAGGTGTACAAAATGAAACTCGGCTAAAATCTACAAAATTCAAATTTACCCTGTGGCTGAGTTTCATTTTGTACACCTAATAAATGAAAATTGTAGGAAATTTAAATTTCTATAAAGTACTTAATTATTTTTTTCTAGGATGCACCATTATCGGAAAATAATTTTTTTTTTAAATAAATTTATCTTGAAAACAGTGCGTCCTAGACAAAAAATGAATAAAATAAAAACTAAAGAGAATTGAATTTCCAACTGATTTTATTTTGTGCATTTTTTCAATATCTGTAACTGTTTACGATTTACAAGCCTTTAAAAGTTAACCTTCATAATGGTTATACTTCAATAACCTTCTTACACGGAGAAGGTCAACTTTTGATGGACTTTAACGCCTAAAATGTTTAAAATTTTGAAAAAATGAACTACTAGGTGTACAAAATGAAACTCGGCTAAAATCTACAAAATTCAAATTTACCATGTGGCTGAGCATCATTTTGTACACCTAATATTTCCTTGTTTTCGTGCCCAAAAACTCCTGCTTTTCTCCATTTTTGATATTTTATATCTATTTTTTCTGTCAACAATCCCTTCCCAATTTTATAACGTTTTTCAAGTTTTACCGGGAAACATCTTTTTTAAATAAACCAAATATTTATTTTCAATTTTAACCTTTTAAAAAAAATATATTTTCAGGATTCTATATCACAATAATATGTATGTACGAGTGGTCATAGCATGTTCGGTGGTGCAGTTATTCAGAATATCGCATTAGCTTATCAATACTTACTGTTCCGCTAATGGCCACTATCATTCCTTTATTGAAAGTCTGAAAGAGGTAATAAAATAAAAATGTGCTAAAATATTTAAATAATTTTTTTCCCTGAATAAGTAATCCTTTTGAATTAAAGGGTAAAAAAATATCTTTTATTCTTTTCGATTTTATTGCTGTTTTGATTGTCTGATGATATGAATAATCAATTTCGAAACCGGTTATCGTTATATCAGTTTTTCCCTTTCTCACTCCCTAATATCCTTTCAAATCGCCGCTAAACTTTATCCGTAGAGGTTTATCTTTATAGGGGATCTTAACGTTTGCGGCATTATGCAAAAGCGTGGCATCGATATAACTCTAAATAATAGAAGGCAAGGAATGCAAATTTTACGTGCAATTAATATATTCGCTGACCGTCTTCTGATAACCTAGTTCTGGTATTAAAAAAAAATTTCGTTTCAAAATATTGACTTTATGGGAGAAAAAAACCGCACATGTGTAAGGTTAATGAAGCGGGAACCTAACCCCTACGACTTGTACCTTTTGGATTAAACCGGAGTTTCAGTTCGGACAATTAAATAGATTGATGCAGTTAATTACCTGGGCGGTGTACAGGCGGGAGGTGAGGAGGGTCGTTTATTTATCTGCAAGAGGGTTCGTTGTCACTGGGGTTTTTTATTGTCCACTGGTAGATTGGAGAAAATGAATGTAGGGCCATATTCTCGTTCCATTTCGCCCTCTTTACCCGACCTATAGTCCCAAAACGCTTTTTTCTCCACACTAATTCGATTATAGTTTTAAAAAATAGCGAACAATTTACTAGCAGCCGTGATGGAATTCGGAGACAGTTCGTGACTTGATCACTGCTTTCCAAGTAGTTAACGTTTCACCGCTTGCGGGAGATAGTTTCTTGAGAGACAAGGGTGATAGAAGGGAACGGAAGGGTGTCATTTGAAAGTTTCCAACAGACATTATTACTTCCTCTTTATATTATCATTCTTTCACTTCTCGGAAAGCATTATGTATAAAAAATTTCCTCCCTACTTTTTACCGTGTAATAAGAAACACGCAGTTTTCCAAACACAAATAAAATAGGTGTTTTACCAATGGCATATTTTATAAACTTTCTTAAGAACGTTTTTTAACTTGTGGAAAATATAAATGGAAACTACTATTCCAGTTTTTAGTATCCTTAAAGTGTTGGAAAAACAAAGGTTTCCAGACCATTTTTATATTTTGGTTGAGATAAAGGTACATGTGAGTTTACAATACCGAGGACAACGCGCATGCGCGAGCTTTCATGTGTCTTCAGTTTCCGCGTATTTTCAAAAATTCGAGATCTGCCTAAATTCAAACTTGTTGTTTTTTTTCCTCACTCAAGGAGAGCTTGTTTGATTTTTTCCTCTAATGATTTTTTCCTATAAAAATGATTACGGTTGACTCGATATGGCTTTCTTTCCGATATTTCGGAATTATCGCGATATTCTTCTTCCGATATTTGAGATATTTCCCTTCCGATATATCGGTTCATCCGATATTTTCCTTCCGATATATCGGTTCATCCGATATTTCCCTTCCGATATATCGGTTCATCCGATATGTCCCTTCCGATATTTTATTCGATACGATATTTTTGAAATATTATCGTATACGATATTTTTGAAATATTATCGTATAATTTATTTTTGAATATCGTATCGAATAAAATATCGGAAGGGAAATATCGGATGAACCGATATATCGGAAGGAAAATATCGGATGAACCGATATATCGGAAGGAAAATATCGGATGAACCGATATATCAGAAGGAAAATATCGGATGAACCGATATATCGGAAGGAAAATATCGGATGAACCGATATATCGGAAGGAAAATATCGGATGAACCTATATATCGGAAGGAAAATATCGGATGAACCGATATATCGGAAGGAAATATCGGATGAACCGATATATCGGAAGGAAAATATCGGATGAACCGATATATCGGAAGGAAAATATCGGATGAACCGATATATCGGAAGGAAAATATCACAAATATCGGAAGAAGAATATCGCGATAATTCCGAAATATCGTGATATATCGCATCGGATGTTAACAGTTATCCGTGTGTTGCCCCATTTTTCTTTCGGATTCATATCGTAAAAATATCACGATATATCGGTAATGAATATCGCATCGGATAAAATATTGGAAGGAAAATATCGGATGAATCGATATATCGGAAGGAAAATATCGGATGAATCGGTATATCGGATGAACCGATATATCGGAAGGAAAATATTGGATGAACCGACAAATCGGTCAGAAATATCGTATCGGACAAAATATCGGAAGGAAAATATCGGATGAACCGACAAATCGGTCAGGAATATCGTATCGGACAAAATATCGGAAGGAAAATATCGGATGAACCGACAAATCGGTCAGGAATATCGTATCGGACAAAATATCGGAAGGAAAATATCGGATGAACCGACAAATCGGTCAGGAATATCGTATCGGACATAATATCGGAAGGAAAATATTGGATGAACCGACAAATCGGTCAGGAATATCGTATCGGACAAAATATCGGAAGGAAAATATGGGATGAACCGATATATCGGAAGGAAAATATCGGATGAACCGATATATCGGTCAGGAATATCGTATCGGACAAAATATCGGAAGGAAAATATCGGATGAACCGACAAATCGGTCAGGAATATCGTATCGGACAAAATATCGGAAGGAAATATCGGATGAACCGACAAATCGGTCAGGAATATCGTATCGGACATAATATCGGAAGGAAAATATTGGATGAACCGACAAATCGGTCAGGAATATCGTATCGGACAAAATATCGGAAGGAAAATATGGGATGAACCGATATATCGGAAGGAAAATATCGGATGAACCGATATATCGGTCAGGAATATCGTATCGGACAAATATCGGAAGGAAAATATCGGATGAACCGATATATCGGTCAGGAATATCGTATCGGACAAAATATCGGAAGGAAAATATCGGATGAACCGACAAATCGGTCAGGAATATCGTATCGGACAAAATATCGGAAGGAAAATATCGGATGAACCGACAAATCGGTCAGGAATATCGTATCGGACAAAATATCGGAAGGAAAATATTGGATGAACCGACAAATCGGTCAGGAATATCGTATCGGACAAAATATCGGAAGGAAAATATCGGATGAACCGATATATCGGAAGGAAAATATCGGATGAACCGATATATCGGAAGGAAAATATCGGATGAACCGATATATCGGAAGGAAAATATCGGATGAACCGATATATCGGAAGGAAAATATCGGATGAACCGATATATCGGTCAGGAATATCGTATCGGACAAAATATCGGAAGGAAAATATCGGATGAACCGATATATCGGAAGGAAAATATCGGTACAAATATCGTGAATATCGGAAGAAAAATATCGATATTCCGATATATCGGAAGTATCGCAACAACCCTAATTAAATGATTTTGATAGAGGGAAGAGGGAATAGCTCACCTGATGAGGCTTTTAAGCCTAAACGCGTAGTGAGATACCCGTTATCACAGTCATTAAATGAAATTTTCTTCCTCTATTATAGGTTAATTGTTTGATAGAAAAAAATTTACCCCTTTTCTTATCAAAGAGCTTCACAAGCGAGAGGAAAAAAAATAACCCCTCGTTTTATTTATTCCTTGTTGATTAATTTTAAAAGAATCCCATCTTTCTAAAAGATAGCGCCACTTTTCCAATTATACAATTTAAAAGCCCCTTTTTCCTCTATTAGCCCTATATCTAAAACAATTTTTTTTCTCCAATAACAATAACGCATTATTTTGTATAAGACGTGAGAGTATAGATATTTTTGCTTTTTTAGAATCAATGAAGCCGAGGTTTGCAGAGCCAATTCCCAATGTGACAGTAACCGTCGGAAGAGACGCTCTTCTTGCGTGCGTCGTTGAAAACCTCAAGGGATACAAGGTATTGAAATATACAACATAGCTGTCTACACAAATTCCCATTCTAGTCGAAAAAAGTGAATATCGTATATCCTCTTTTTTTTTATAGGTCGCTTGGGTGAGAGTCGACACACAAACGATATTGTCGATCCATCATAATGTTATAACGCAAAATCCGAGGGTGACCCTGTCTTTCAACGACCACAGATCATGGTATTTGCACATTCGGAACGTCCAGGAAGCCGACCGCGGATGGTACATGTGTCAAGTCAACACTGATCCCATGAGAAGCCGCCAGGGCTACCTTCAAGTTGTCGGTAAGTTCAATTTTTTTAAATAATTTTTTTTTCTCTCTTTGGGCAAAGCTCGTCGCAGACTCGTTCATAACGCTCCCCTGTCACATCCATTCACGTCATGAAGGACAGTCCGAAAAAAAAAATTTTTTTTCACTCTTCACCCCTTTTTTGTTATTCTCTTTAATAGAATCCAACATCTCCATGTTAAAAATTTTTAACTCACTTAATTACGGATATAAAATATTTTTCATTTTATGCCGTTTCTAAACAATAGATTAGACCGATAGAATAGTAAAAATTTTAAGAAAAAAAAATTACTTTTTAATTTACAAGGTTGAAAAGAAGTGAAGGTTTTAATTTACAGGTGGTTCAAATTGAAGAAGTGAGAGAGAAGGGAAAAAAGAATAGGTTAAACGGGGGCGGTCAATAGGCGCCGGGACTGCTGTATTCGGTTCAATTTTCTTCCCCAGGATGTCTAATTCAGAATATTAAATCGTCTGAAGTTCCCCTTTTTTTTTATTCTCTAAATCCTCTTCGACGGTAGAATTATTTAGGGAAAAAACCGCTCCGCCGATCTCATCGTTTTCCCGTATCCCCATCAACACCTCCGGACGGTTAACTCGTTTAAGCCCTCTCTTTCCATTTTTTTTATCCATTAACCAAACATTTTTGGATAAAAAAAATCTGCTTTTTCGGGAAATTGGAGGAAAAAATTTTTTAATTGAATTAATTTTTTTAGTTCCTCCCAGTATCGTCGATAAAGAGACGAGTACGGATATGGTCGTACGTGAATCGGCGAATGTGACGCTGACGTGTAAAGCTCAAGGGTATCCAGAGCCTTACGTCATGTGGAGAAGAGAGGACGGCGAAGACATCAACTACAACGGGGAAAATGGTAAGTAATTTTTTTTACTCTCATTTTAGTCTTTATTAATGGCGGTCATTCTCTTCCCCACGGACAAGAAACCCTCTTTTCTGAAGTTGGAAACAAATTTTTCATCGGATTTTTTTTTTTTAAAGAATTTTTTTGCCCTAAAAAGCCCTTTTTTGGTTCTCTTTTCTGTCGTATGAGAAACACCCTTTTTAACCATATTTGGCAATTTTACTTCCCAGCAACTCCAATTTATTATTTTATTTTATTTATTTTTCCTATTGTTTTCTTTTGAGAAGAAGAACTTCACTTAATTTTAACGCAAAAAACCCCATTTAAAAAAAACCGCTTTTTCCAACCAATTTTCGTGCGTTCTTCATATTTTTATTTCCGGAAACCATCTTTTGTACGACTATTTTCGGCTTCTTAGGATCAATAATAAATTAATTCATATTTGATGTAGTCTACAGGTTTACCAATATTATCCCTCGTCTTGTGTAAACAAGTTTAGTGTTTCTCAGTCCTTTAAAATATTGATCTTTTAATTATACGATTAGGATTTCAAGAGGTCACTCCCAAATAATTGTAGTTTAAATTTAAGCTTCCGTGAAGAAGATATTGTGATACCCACGACGTCGGGTTTTTGGGGATCCCAGAGGGTCAAATCGAATATTGATATTTATCGATTTCAACTTTGTCTGTATGTACTGCCGTCCGGCCGTAGCGGTTTTTTCCGGAACACTTTACGGCCACAGTTTTCATCCCATTTTCACCAGATTTTCACCAAATTTTCTTTAGTCGGAGAACAAGAAACTAACGAGGGCGATTTTTGAAAAAATGGCGAAGATATTATTTATATTAAGGAGGTATGATGGTTTTTAAGTAAGTTGCTTTGCAAATTTTTCGTTGTTCACAACCGTTTTCGGTTTTTCCCTTCTATCTCGGAAACCGTCGCTCAAACGAAAAAAATGTCATAAGTAAAAGTTGTAGGTACTGAAATTTACTACATAAAATATCTTTTTAGTTTTTTCCGTCAGAGCAATACTTTAGGAGATATGGAATTATTTAAGTTGGTTGCTTTGCAAATTTTCGTTGTTAACAACGGTTTTCGGTTTTTCCCTTCTATCTCGGAAACCGTCGCTCAAAACGAAAAAAACGTCCTAAGTAAAAGTCGTAGCTACAAAAATTTCCTACAAAAAAGACTTCATTGGTTTTTTTGTCAGAGCAATACTTGAGGAGATATGATGGTTCTTAAGTCAGTTGCTTTGCAAATTTTTCGTTGTGAGCAACGGTTTTCGGTTTTGCCCTTCTATCTCGGAAATCGTCGCTCAAAAAGAAAAAATGTCCGAGGTAAAAGTTGTAGGTACAAAGATTTCCTACAAAAATTTATCTATTTATTATTTGCGTAAGAGCAATATATAAGGAGTTATGAAGTTAAAACTAATAATCCTACAGAGCCTTCATTTCTCCTTAAAACCTTCATATCTCCTAAAATATTGCTCTGACAGAAAAAACTAATAAGATATTTTATGTAGTAAATTTTGTAGCTACAACTTTTACTTAAGACATTTTTTTCGTTTTGAGCGACGGTTTCCAAGATAGAAGGGAAAAACCGAAAACCGTTGCTCACAACGAAATATGTACAAAGCAACCAATTTAAAACCCTCATATCCCCTTAACATATTATGTTTGTTTGAAATTTTAAAAAATTCGCTGCGGCCGAACCGTTGGTCCGATTTTCATCAAATTTTCACCAATTACTCCTTATATTTTTTACGAATATTTGGTGTAAAAGAATTATCATTTTTTTTTACATTAATTATTATTTAAGTAGGGAGAAATTTTATACTTCCACGCCTTACGAGAGTTACCTCTTTTGGGCAAAAATCCCATTATTTCTACCTTGACACTTAGAAAAATTTCGAAAAAAAAGAACTTGGAAATTTTTCAGAAAAAAAAGCTTAAATTTAAAAAATAAAACCCGGAAATTTTTTCAAAAAATAACTCGCAAAATTTTCCGAAAAAGAAAAGTGAAAACTTTTTGAAAAAGAAAAAAAAATTTAGAAAATCGACAAAAAAAACTCGGAAAATTAAAAATAAAAGTTGGAAAATTTTTCGAAAGAAAAAAAGAAAAGAAAAACTTCCCCCTCCGTTATGCTTCCCCTCTCTTATACTTCCCCCTCCGTTATACTTCACCTCCTTTATACTTCCCCTCCGTTATATTTCCCCTATATTATACTTCCCCTCTTTAATACTTCCCCCTCCTAAATTTTTACATCTCTTTAAGAAGGTTTTCGCTGGAAGCTCTTCAAACTATTAAATTTTGATTGATTCGTAGAATTGTGGATAAATAATATTAATGTTGAGTAAAAGTTGTAAATTATGAATTATTTTTTGGAAGGTTTATAAACTATATAAAAGTATCTTTGGGTGATTGTCATTCGTCTTCTTCTCAAACGCCAAAAGTTTTCTCCTTCGGGTATCAAGTCTGTCAAGTGTCCCGGCAGGAAGTCCGAGCCTGTTGAATTTATGAGGCGTAAAAACATCCCGGGATGCGGGGGGGCTTTTCGGCAGAAAGTAATTGAGAGACGAGAAAGTGACGGAAGGGGTTCGAGCAATTATAAACTTGTCCCTTAAGGGGGTTTCACTCTTCCCCGTCCTATCATTACAAAAGCTCTGATTAAAACTGATACCATTATTTTAAACGTTTGAAATACCCTGGAAATGTTTAGCGGGAGGACGTTTTGTTGCGTAGTCACTTTCACTTGATATCTCGAGACGTCTTCATTCCTCAAAACCCTTATAATTGGAAGACTTTCTCAGTTTTTTGAAAATCGAAATTCAGACGTTAGTTACAATGGAGGAAAAAGTAGTAGATTAGGATCATTTGATAACAAAATAAAAGCTTGACCAATTAGTCTAAAAGAGTACTTTCCCTTATTGTTTTGTTCCTCCAAAAAAAAGGGAAGATTGAGAAGACAAAAATAAAGGGGTGCCCTTTGGGAATTTCTTTCGGATTCAGAAAGTATCCCCACAAGAAGAGAGACCTTCCGACGCCAAGATATTTCACATAAAATATGTAAGGCTTCCCAGGACTCGGTCACCCCCTTTGGGACCCCAGGGCATTGATTACATCCCTGGTAGATTCATCATTCGAACCGGATTGACAGAATCGTAAAAAAAAATGCCAAACTAGGCTCCGTTTTGAATATCAAAATGGTGAAATTACCACTTTATCATTTTTTTGATGCTAAAAAATAACGATCTGAGGGTCACATTTATGAGAGTGGTAGTTAAGAAAAGATGTGATTTTTTTTTCCTTTAAGAAAAAGCTGGACCATCTGGAAGGACAGTCGGCGTTGGTTTTCTCTATATAAATAGCACAATCTCCGGCCTCAGAACGATACCTTCTTCCTTCCCATTTATCACTGTCTTCAGACAATCGAACCCTCCTCCTATTTGGCGGAATGGGGAGGTAGAAGGCAGCAGAGCTTCACCTTCTATCAAAGGCCAAATTGCCCACACCACACGTGACACTGTATCAAATAGCTTTTAAGTGTCCCGGGAGTCTGAAAATCTCTCATAGTCATTTCTCGTATAGTCTAACATTACAATGACGAAACCCCAAGGGAACAATGACCAACAATTTTTTTTTAGGGGACAAAAGACGAGTTATTCTTTCATCACCTGAATCTGCTTGATAAAAACGAAAAAAGGGGAATATTATAGGAAATCCTTCTTTTCAATTTTCCTCCTCTAAAGGCACAATCGATAAACATTTAAGTCTTCAAAAAATTAATTTTTTTTTTACAAACCTTAAAAGATAAAACGTCTTTTTTCTTAGTTTTTTGCCGCATTCGAGGATTTCGATTGATCGGCTACGAAAAATGCTAATCGAGGAATATTCCCGCGTGGGTTGGCCATGCAGAACTTTTTTTTTTACCTCTCCCTTTCTCTCTTTTTATTAGGTTTTTTTTAAGGCGGTTTTTGGAGAAAAGTCACGCCACGCACGGCCCAGCACCATCCGGAGAACTGACACATATCAGTATCCTCAATAATAACAGAATTTATAGATCTTATTATATTTCTTTTTAACCATTTTCACCGATTTTCCGTTTTTGACTATGTAGGCTTTATGCAAGGCGCAAGGTTATACTAAAATGGACGACTGGGCGGTCTTTCCGGCTAGATCGACTAGATTTTAACTAGTGTTGGGCGTAATGGCAAGTTTCTTAATTACGATTACGATTGTAATCGCAAGTTTCATAATTCCGATTACGATTACAATCGTATTCGTATTTTTTTTCTGCGATTACGATTACAATCGTATTCGTATTTTTTTCTGCGATTACCATTATAATCGTATTTTTTTCTGCGATTAAATCGTAATCGTATTTTTTTTCTGCGATTACAATCGTAATTGTATTTTTTCTGCGATTACCATTGTAATCGTTTTTTTTTCTGCGATTTTTTTTTCAGCAATTACGGGCGTAATCGTATTTTCGTTAGCGTTTACGGCTCGTATATGACATTTTTACTGAGATTACCTGACCAAAGAAAAAAAGCTTATAATGGTAATCGCAGAAAAAAATACGATTACGATTTTAATCGCAGAAAAAAATACGATTATAATGGTAATCGCAGAAAAAAATACAATTACGATTGTAATCGTAATCGGAATTACGATTACGATTATAATTGTAATCGTAATCGTAATTAAGAAACTTGCGATTACAATCGTATTATCGTAATCGTAATTAAGAAACTTGCGATTACAATCGTATTATCGTAATTGCGATTACGATTACGCCCAACACTGATTTTAACCTCTTCAAAGAGGTGTTATTGTTATACCCTTCAAGTGGCTGGAAAAGGGCCTTCCAGACACCGTAAAGAAAAACTGATTAGTGATACCGATTTTTGTCTATAGTGCCGGCCGACCGTCCTGCCATCAGTTAGCGGGTTTTTTAACCCTCAAATTTTTTTATTACAAAGTATTTCGGACAATTTTATTTGTAAGCACTACAAAGAAATAATAATTTTGGCTAGATTAAAAAATAATTCAATTTCCTCGATTTTCAGTTTTCCTTAGATTTCTCTGAGGTAGACTATTTATTATTATTTGTTCTACGGCCAAAACAAAGGTTTTTACCATTCTCGAACAAAAAATAATTAATTGTTATACCCTCGAAAGATGGACAGACACAGTTGAGATCGGTAAAGATCAATATTCGATTTTACCCTACGGGGCCTGGAAGACCCTTCCCCAAAAACCCGACGTCGAGGGTATCACAATAACTTCTTTAAGGAAGTTAAAAATGGAATATCCTAAGCGGTGTTAAATATAATAAAAATGTGCGTTTGTCATATTTTAAGGGGGGTAAAAAAAATTGTTCTTCCTTATTTTATATTTATGGAATCTCTGCGGTTAGATGATTTTCCCTTGTTTATTATTGAGAAGCGTCAGAGATGGCGTAAAATTACGCCATGGGGTTCACCGCCCTCCTCGTTTATAAATTGTTTAAAGCGGACAACGCGCGCTACCGAAGAGAAAACGTGGAGATTTATCAAAATCTTTTTGGAACCTTTCCAAACAGCAGACGAGAGTTTTCTACCCCTTTTCTGATTTTCGCAATCCAGTGAATTTTCAACTTGTTTACTTAGAAAGTGGGTGAAAGGCGGGAAACGGGTTTTAAATCATTTATGAGTCAAGTGCAACCCCAATTCTCAGAGTTTAACTCACTTTATGACCAACTCGAAAAGCAGGGAAATGATCTATTTTACCATACAAGTTTCTCAGTTTATAGGAAACTAATGTTAACTTCACAAAAGGTCCTTTTTCTTCCCCAAGTGTTGAAAAAAAAAAGCCCAATTTAGGAGAAATTCTCCCCTTGCTGATGAATTGTAGCTTTATTAAAAGCTGTAATTAAAACCTAATAATCCACGGCAATAAAAATGACCTAGTGGCTCATAAAAGCGATAATTACGGAGGCTAAATGGAAAGGTTGGGTCGGAAGGTCTGACGGTGAACGGTTATTAACGTTGTCTGTTAATTGCGTAAATACTTGGACTTGAGATGCTCAAGAATATAAGGATTGTTATAAACTGGATAGGGTTAAGGGTAAAAGGGAGAGTGGGGTAATGAAGGCCTCTAACTTTTTCAATATAACTCCTTAAAGAGGAACCACCATAAGTCCTCTTAATTTCCACTCCGAGGGGAGAGAGAAAAAAAAAGAAGGCATAACTAACAAGTCATATAGTGGATGAAGGGGATTAGTCTTCACTCGCCTCAAATATTAAAAACAATTTTTTTTAGTTTATCGAGGTTTTTTAACGATGGAAATACTACGGTAAATAAAAACAGGGCTGTCATCAAGTTAGAACTATCTTTCATCTACTCCTAGAGCGTTTGCGTGTCTGGGACTCGTGCAAGCTCTAAACGGTATTAAATAAGACAAGCAAACGTCAAAAAAAAATCTTATAACCGGCATTGTGGCAGAATCGTTACGTCTGGAGTTCGATCCCCGGGTTGGGTTTGGAAGTAAAATTTCTTCTACATAATTCGTGGATTTTTTAGGCTTTGGAAATGGCCTTGAAAAGAACGCCATGGCAGTATGGCAAGAGCCCCTGTTTGGGCACCCTCCCTCTACAGTGACAGCTTAGTTTACCAGGTATAAAAGGGGAATCTTATATTTTAACTTCTCGAATAGTCCGATAGAAGCCACCTTTTTTACCGAGGAAAACCCACAAAAGTAAATTAAAAGAAGGATTTTAGACCAAAAGGGCCAAAATATGTAGAAAAAACCAACAACCAAAAATTTAAATTAAAACCAAGCCGTAGCTTTTTTTCCGGAACACTTTACGGCCACAGTTTTCATCCGATTTTCACCAAATTTTCACCAATTACTCCTTATATTTTTTAAGAATTTTTGGTGTAAAAAAATTGCCACTTTTTAATTGTTAATTTTTTTTTAGTAGGGAGAAATTTCGTACTTCTACCCATTAAGAGAGGCACATCCCTAGGCCAAAGAGCCCATTATTTCTACATTGACACTTTGAAAAATTTTCGAAAAAAAAGAAATTAAAAAATTTTTCAAAAAAAAAGAAAAACCCGGAAAATTTTTCGAAAAAAAAAAAAAACTTTTAAAATTTTTTGAAAAAAACCGGAAAATTGTTCGAAGAAAAAAATTGTTTTTTTTTTTGACAAAAAAAAATGAAAATTTTTCGAAAAAAAAAACCGGAAAATTTTTCGATATACTTTCTCTCACTTATACTTCCCCCTCCGTTATACTTCCCCTCCCATATACTTCCCACTCCGTTATACTTCCCCCTCCTATATAGATACTTCCCTTTAAGGAAGTTTTCGTTGGAAGCTCTTCAAACCAGTACTTTATAGACGAAGTAGGTTACTACAAAAATGCGAACCCAATGCGAACCCAATGGTTGCAAGGCATCAATCAAGGGATTTGGATAATTCAATCACTAGATGAAAAACTTTTTATATCTCAGCTACCTGTTGACCGATCGACTTAAAATTTGGTACAGATCTTTTATGATTTAACATAAATAATGGCTTAAAATTTCAATTTAAACGGTCTACAGGAACTTATAAGACTCTGAAAACCCGGCTTTTCGCCAGTAACGTCGACGTCTTCTTCTTTTTCCTCCTCATCCAGCTAAACAAGGCTACAGCCCCTTCATTCTTATGTATTAATTGTAACCTCTCACCACCCAGTCTGTAATCCGATAAGTCATTGAAATATTCTCGGAAGGAACAGAGGATGTCAAAAAACATTTGCGTTGGACATCGGGTATTCTTGCAGTTTAGTTACAGGGAGGAGGGTATCTCGATACCTCACTTAGTGCTAAATTTTGACGGATCAATATTTCAGAAATTGTCAGAATTGAATGTGACTTTGAACCCAAAATTCACAGAGTCAATGCCACCATTCAAATCTCATCAAATGATTGATGAAACGTCAACAGACGATGTTATCTTTCACCTACGAAGGTTTGACCTTATTGATTTCTGTAGTTATCGAAGGAATGTCTGGAGCCGGCTGGATTTTCTTCAAATTTAAAGTTTTTTTGTCCAAAAACCTAAGAAGAACGCATGCGCAGAAGGATTTGGACGTCCAATTCAAGCCATATGACGTTCAATTACTTCTGCGCATGCTCCGGAAGTTCCAAACCAGTTTCAAACTGCGGTTGGAACAAAGCTATTATAAAAATGAACAAGTTTATTTTTTCGCGAAAAGAAGGGTGATAAAAATGATGAGGTGGGATGGTGAAAGGTAGAGATGAAAAGGAGAAGGTGTCAATAGACACACGTTGATTGGTTCATTACGGTTCAATAAACTGATCAAGGGTTGGTTGAAGGGGCCATCAACACGGCCGGGGGCAAAGCCCCCCTTCTCTTCCCCCTCCCCCGCTCTCTTCCTCACTACCGTCTCTGCACCTTCTTTGGCTTTATCAAACTCCAACACTCCGACAAATAACACCCGCCGGGAAAGCGCGTTTTAAATAGATTCCTCACTCCAGTTACCCCCCTTTGGTAATTTTCCTCTTAATTTAATTTTAAAAATAATAAAAAATCAATTTTTTACTTCCTTTGAAAATTATAAAATAAGAAATTTTTTTCATCATGTTCTACTAAAAATAAGAAACACAGAGTATAAAATTATAGAGCGGCGAAAAAATGAATATTAGTTCGACATTAAGAACTTAGATAGCATCACTATCGACATCGGTGGCGCTTTCTATATCTATTAATCACTGCCTTCTAAATTTTTTTTTCTTAATTTCAAACTGTGAAAATTACACGGACGATTTAAATAAAAAATGTGAGTGAAAAAAGACGTGAAGAAAGAAGGTGAGAGGAACCTCTGGGATGAGGGATGCCCGTTTTATCTCGAGGGGTCCCATCCCTCGGCGGCATCCGTTCCCGCCCTTTCGTCCTTATGCTTCTACGGATACATTTGTAACATAAATCCTGGCTTTTTTTTTGGAAACTAAAAAAAAAGTAGAGGGGGATTTATTGACAAATGGACTGGCTAGAGATACAAGGCATTCCCTGAGCCGAATCTTCCACAACGGTTATTGGCAGGCGGACATCAACTCCTGTCAATTACTTTTTTTTAGACAATCTATCTTTAAAGATGACGCTTTTAAATTTTTTTTTCGTTATTCATCTATTTTGTGACAACCGTTTTTGTATAGAATCAATTTTTCATCTTTTTTTGAACCAAAAAAAAAAACTCAATAGGTAAAAGAAAATCATTATTTATAAATAAAAAAGCTAGATGTGAAAGACGTCTTTTAATTTAAAAACCCTCAAAATACCATTTCGTCTTTTTTTCATTTTCGCCATCTTTTAAAAGAAGTGTCAAAGCTAAAGGTTGTGATTCGAAAAGAAATGACGTCATTTCTAAGCGATTACGTCACATTGACGAGCATTCAATGCTTCGTATTATTCCCGAAAACGAGTTTATCTTCTGAGACGGAGAGTGAAAAAAAAAAATTAATTTCCTGATAATTAAAAAGAAGGAAAGAAATATTTTGAAAAGCCAGAGATCGTTCATCAGTAATAAACAATATTATCTACTACAGTAATTTGACAGATTGCGTCATCAGTTGATGATACTTCATGGCCCATGGTACACGACAATCAAGAGAAATTGAGGCGCTCCGGGTACGAAGGGCGAACTCAACATCGGACAAATTTTTTTTTTTCATTTTCAGATTCTAGACCTGTTGGTGAATACACTCATATAATTTTTATGTTGAGTTCGTCCTTTTTTCCCCTTTAAATACGCAAAAACCGATATGCGGCAAAGCTCTAACTGCGATATCCGAGCGGGTACGAAGGGCGAACTCCACATCCTAGTCCACAACCCCACTTTTTTTCCCATTCCAGGGCATGACTTTTCTGTTGAGTTCGCCCGTAACATAAAACTTTAAAATGCGAATATCTCGAAACTACGTTTTGTTGAGTTCGCCCTTCGTACCCGGAGCGCCTCAACTGAGCTTAAAATTGTTTTAAAAAACAATTCTCCACAAAAAGCACAGTAAGCGCTGATAAAGTAGAAGACAAGCACGCTTGTCGCTCTCTGGCAACAGATTGGCAGGGAAGTAGCGAACTGAAAAGGGCTGCCACTTGAGCCTCACCATTTACTCCTTGAGACCGCTGGATTTCTCTGTCCTCTGGCTGGGGGTTCCTGCCATCTTGTTCCTCCCTTCCTTTTCCACTGCTCATGGCCCTCTTCTATGAGCAGTCTTGCATACGGAACCTGCAGCCCCTCATGTAAAAGGCAATCAGAGTGGTTTAGCTTCTCTGTGCCTGATCGTCGCCGTCTCCCTGGGCATATATCTCCGGGGAGGGGTCGTGCGGTTGGATTCTTCCTACCACGTACCAGGTTTAGCTGGAAGGTCTACAAAAGCAAAGATCGCCTTCCCTAGTGCTCTTTGGGAGCTGAACGGAGGTTTCTTGATGTCAGGTTGACGACTTGATCAGCTTCGACCAGTCCTTAGATGGGTCAAGCGGGGATGCACGAGTAGGGTATGCCTCCTCTTGTTTAACTATCTTCCTGCTCGCATGAGGTTCATCAGCATAACTGGAAGCCGCGGTCTACAAAAGCCGGCGCAAGGGTCGCCTTCCCTAGTGCTCTTTGGGAGCTGAACGGAGGTTTCTTGATGTCAGGTTGACGACTTGATCAGCTTCGACCAGTCCTTAGATGGGTCAAGCGGGGATGCACGCGTAGGATATGCCTCCTCTTGTTTAACTACCTTCCTGCTCGCATGAGGTTCATCTGCTTAACGGGAAGCCGCGGCCTACAAAAGCCGGAGCAAGGGTCGCCTTCCCTAGTGCTCTTTGGGAGCTGAACGGAGGTTTCTTGATGTCAGGTTGACGACTTGATCAGCTTCGACCAGTCCTTAGATGGGTCAAGCGGGGATGCACGCGTAGGATATGCCTCCTCTTGTTTAACTACCTTCCTGCTCGCATGAGGTTCATCTGCTTAACGGGAAGCCGCGGCCTACAAAAGCCGGAGCAAGGGTCGCCTTCCCTAGTGCTCTTTGGGAGCTGAACGGAGGTTTCTTGATGTCAGGTTGACGACTTGATCAGCTTCGACCAGTCCTTAGATGGGTCAAGCGGGGATGCACGCGTAGGGTATGCCTCCTCTTGCTTAACTATCTTCCTGCTCGCATGAGGTTCATCGGCTTAACTGGAAGCCGCGGTTTACAAAAGCCGGAGCAAGGGTCGCCTTCTCTAGCTCTTTGGGTGGTGGGCTATTTTGATGTCCGGTTGACGTAGTGATCAGCTTCGAAACCTGCAGCCCCTCATGGAAAAGGCGATCACAGTGGTTTAGCTTCTCTGTGCCTGATCGTCGCCGTCTCCCTGGGCATATATCTCCGGGGAGGGGTCGTGCGGTTGGATTCTTCCTCCCACATCGGTTTAGCTGGAAGCTGTGGTCAACAAAAGCCGTAGCAAAGATCGTCTTCCCTAGTGCTCTTTGGGAGCTGAACGGAGGTTTCTTGATGTCAGGTCGACGACTTGGTCAGCTTCAAGCGGGGATGCACGCGTAGGATATGCCTCCTCTTGTTTAACTATCTTCCTGCTCGCATGAGGTTCATCGGCTTAACTGGAAGCCGCGGCCTGCAAAAGCCGGAGCAAGGGTCACCTTTTCTAGCTTTTTGAGTGGTGGGCTATACGTTTTTTGATGTCCGGTTGACGAAGTGATCTGCTTCGACCAGTCCTTAGATGGGTCAAGCGGGGATGCACGCGTAGGGTATGCCTCCTATTGTCCAACTACCTTCCTGCTCGCATGAGGTTCATCGGTATAACTGGAAGCCGCGGCCTACAAAAGCCGGAGCAAGGGTCGCCTTCTCTAGCTCTTTGGGTGGAGGGCTATTTTGATGTCCGGTTGACGAAGTGATCAGCTTCGATCTGTCTTTAGATGGGTCAAGCGGAGACGCACACGTACGGTACGCCTCTTATTGTTAAACTACCTTGCATGAGGGAACCGGTGAGCGTGAAGACGTGTGGGCAGCACAAAATGATATAGGAATCAGCTACTCTGGTGTTAACGGGTATCCCCTCGAAAACGATTAATTTTTTTCCAAGTTAAACATTGTTTTTTTAAGCGGGGTTGGTTATAGGTAGATGGAAAATTTGATGTATACGTCGAGTTTACCATCGGAGGTAATCACGAGGGAGCAAATAACATATGCATGTATAATCATCTCGTAAATTAAGCAAGGGCCATTAATTTAGGGCCGTTCCCTGTCACAAGCCTTTCTCTACACCACGTCAAACGGACCAACGAACTCCGTTTCACCAGATCGTTCAACACTCTTCCTTTTGACCCCCCAGCGTTTTCGTTAATAACAATAATGGATATCGATTATAGTTCATTTTTTACAAAATGCGATGCAGTTCAAAGGATTAAATCAACTACTCTAATCAGCACCTTCCTGAGGGTTTCCATTCCTACCAACCTAACAGATTTTTTATTTTATTTATGTATAGTGTGCTTATCGGTGATCTCTTGGGGGAAATATGATTAATTGGATGGGATGACAGACAGAGAAGACAATGATTGGTTATGTCTCTATCTGTGTATTGCACAATGATAGATACGACCTATCAATCTTTCCACTAATTAAATCCGTTTCTCCCTTATGTGCAGTGTAAATGCAGGATAAAGAAAATTAGCCGCCATTTCAATTAATTTCCCAAGGCGGTCCTTCGAACGTTCATCCTGTAAAAAGAAATTGGGCCTCTTTAAAAGGTGAGGTTTTTCTCGAAGTACTTTAGTCTAATTTCGAGTATTCTTGGGCCACCGGGGACGAGTTTTTGGTACGTGATTCGACGCAATCACAACGTAAATAATGTTACGGTGCATATTGTATTACCGTTGAGGGTCCCATATCCAATTAACTAAATACCATCAAAGCCTCCTTGAATAATAAAATACGTTTGAGGGGTCTTTCTTTAGCCTGTTTAGCTCAAGCCCTAAGAGCTTTTCTCGAATATACAGCCGTTCGGAAATCAGAAGTTCTAATGCTCCACGATCTTCTAAAATAAATCAGGCTGGCCAACACGGAAAAGCCAAATATCATCCATCGCTGCTTGAGAAACTGGTGATACAAAAATCTTGCCCGGAGTGCTCCGGGGAGAAATATTTGGCTTTCGCCTGTATTTTTAACTTCCTTAAAGTAGTTATTGTGATACCCTCCACGTCAGGTTTTTGGGGAAGGGTCTTCCAGACGCCGGAGGGTAAATCGAATATTAATCTTTAACTATCTCAACTTTGTCTGTCGTACCGGCCGGCCGTAGAATTTTTTTCCGGAACACTTTACGGCCAAAGTTTTCAACCGATTTTCACCAAACTTTCTATAGTCGGTGAACAAGAAACTAACGAGAGCGATTTCTGAATTTCGAAAAAAATGGCGAAGATATAAAGGAGGGGAAAGTATAACGGAGGGGGAAATATAAGGCAGGCGAAGTACAAAGGAAGGGGAAGGATTAAGGAGGGGAAGTATAACAGAAAATTAAGTTTGTTTGTTTTTTTCGAAAAATGCATTTTTTTTTAATTTCTAAGATTTGTTTTTAAATTTGCATTTTTTTCCAAGTTTTTTTTTTCGAAAATTTTTTTAAGTATCAAGGTAGAAATAATGGGATTTTTGCCCAAGGGAGGTCCCTCTCATAAGTGGTGAAAGTTTGAAACTTCTCCCTACTAAATTGATAATTGATGTAAAAAAATGATAATTTTTTTACACCTAAAATTCGTAAAAAATATGAGGAAAGAATCGTAAAAAAATTCGTAAAAAATAGTCTGTTTGAAGTTTTAAAAAATTCGCTGCGGCCGAACCATTGGTCCGATTTTCCCTAAATTTTCACCAATTGCTCCTCATATTTTTTACGAATTTTAGGTGTAAAAAAATTATCATTTTTTTTACATCAATTATCAATTTAGTAGGGAGTAGTTTCAAACTTTCACCACTTATGAGAGGGACCTCCCTTGGGCAAAAATCCCATTATTTCTACCTTGATACTTAAAAAATTTTTCGAAAAAAACTAAGAAAAAATGCAAATTTAAAAAACAAATCATAGAAATTAAAAAAAAAACTAGCATTTTTCGAAAAAAAAAACAAAAAAACTTAATTTTCTGTTATACTTCCCCTCCTTAATCCTTCCCCTTCCTTTTTACTTCGCCTCCCTTATACTTCCCCCTCCGTTATACTTTTCCCTCCTTTATATTTCCCCCTCCGTTATAGTTCACTTCCCATATACTTCCCCCGTTATACTTCCCCCTCCGTTATACTTTCCCTCCTTTATGCTTCCCCCCCCCCCGTTATACTTCTCCCTCCTATATTTTTACTTCTCTTCAAACTAGCACTTCCTTTTGCGTTGGCCCACCTGAGGAGTATAAATGAGGCGCTCCGGGTACGACGGGCGAACTCAACAAAACGTAGTTTCGAGATATTAGCATTTTAAAGTTTTATGTTACGGGCGAACTCAACAGAATAGTCATGCCCTGGAATGGGAAAAAAAGTGGAGGTTGTGGACTAGGATGTGGAGTTCGCCCTTCGTACCCGCTCGGATATCGCAGGTAGAGCTTTGCCTCATATCGGTTTTTACGTATTTTAAAGGGGAAAAAAGGGCGAACTCAACATAAAAATTATATGGGCGTATTCACCAAGAGGTCTAGAATCTGAAAATGAAAAAAAAAAAAATTTCCGATGTTGAGTTCGCCCTTCGTACCCGTAGCGCCTCAAATAAACAAAAAAATCGGACTAAGCCCCTCAAAAAAATCAAATAACATTGAAAGAAAAAAAAATTTTTTTATCGTCCATTTTGAACTTTTGCCTATTAATCTTGAATTTGATTTTCAATTTTCGATTTTTGTTGATTTCTATAACGTATATGGAAAGAAAATATAACAAAGAAATACTTCCTCTAACAATAGAGGAATATTAAATCTCCCTTTCCTAAAAAGCATTATATTGATTTATTTTCTCTGTGCGCACTGCTCATTGAAAGCTTTTCGATAGGGTTTTTTTCCAGCCAAACGGATTTATTGTCTATATCTTAGGCCCCTGAGCGGCTTTTAAGATCTCCCACTCCCCAAACGCTCTTTATTTCAAAGATCTTTTTTTTTTACTCTATGAAACTTAATATAGTGCTTGACATATTGGAAATGATGAAAAAATGTAAAAAAAAGTAAAAAGACTTTTTTTGTTAGTACAAAAGGATTTAATCATATCGTATCGGAAAGTCCAGATTGATCAGAAGAAACAGTGAAGGGAAAAAGGGCCATTGTGGAAGAACGAGGGGGGGGGGGGAGGGACACTCTCCCCGATTGTGAGCTGATCCAAGGATTATCTTGACCCCTTCTTTTTCTCCACCCAAACCACGGTTCACGGGTTAGGTTTATGTCTTTCTTGTTTACTCTAGATACTAAGCATCCATCTACACAATATTAACCCCATTGTCCTTTTTTTTTCATCCCCCAACCCTTTCCATTACTTTGATAGAAACCTAAGGGAATAAAAACCCTAAAATCAAAATAAAAACGTTTCTTTTAGTTCGTTTAATTCGAATTAATTATTACTCTGGCCTGAATATAAACGTAATTTTAAATCTAATGGTGGTATTTTTAGTCGCCGATCTACTAAAAATATTGAAGTAGCAAATGAGGGAGAGAGAATGAGAATTTCATCTATTAGGTGTTCAAAATGAAACTCAGCCACAGGGTAAATTTGAATTTTGTAGATTTTAGCCGTGTTTCATTTTGTACAACTAGTTCATTTTTTCAAAATTTTGAACATTTTAGGCGTTAAAGTCCATCAAAAGTTGACCTTCTCCGAGTAAGAAGGTTATTGAAGTATAACCATTAAGAAGGTTAATTTTTAAAGGCTTGTAAATCGTAAACCGTTACAGATATTGAAAAAATGCACTAAATAAAATCAGTTGGAAATTCAATTCTCTTTAATTTTTATTCTATTCATTTTTTCTCTAGGACACACTGTTTTCAAAATAAATTTATTTCAAAAAAAAATTATTTTCCGAAAATGGTGCATCCTAGAAAAAAATAATTAAGTACAAATTTATAGAAAATTAAATTTCCTACAATTTTTATTTATTAGGTGTACAAAATGAAACTCATCCAAAGGGTAAATTTGAATTTTGTAGATTTTAGCCGAGTTTCATTTTGAACACATAATATTTTATTCATCGGGGAGGTGAATGAAAAAAATGGACCGTCTGGCGGAGGGATGCTTCTTTCGCCCGGAGTGAACTTTTCACATTTCTCTTTTCCAACTACATATTAAAAAAATCTACTTAAAAATTTATTTAAAATTGTTAAAATAAGTAAGGAGTATTTCGTCGCGTTAGTTCTAACACCGTATAAGTCATTTATTATCAATTTTGAGTTAGACATTATTTCTGATGGTAAATTTTGTGGAGAATCGATTTCCGTTGGTAGTTTAACCCTATTACCAACAGAAAACGTGTAGTTCACGATTTAGCCAACAGGTGATGCATTGATTCCAATGAGAAATTAATCCGTATTTTGTCTCTCCTGAAAACCTTGGAAAAATGACTTGTCCGGTGTTAGAACTAACGCGACGATTTGGTAAAAGTTGTTGAAAATCAAAGCAACCAGGTTTTTTTATTTTTTTTTTTTTATTATTTTTTTTTCTTTAATTTTTAACCGATTCATATATCTCCGCCAATTTTGGAATTTCGAAAAAAGGAGCTTTGGTCTTCTTCAACATAACTACAAAAGTAATATGCTGAAAATCGCAGCTGTGAGGCCTGAAAAACGGACGGACGGACGGCACCACCGACAACCTCATGATTGCCAAAGATCACTAACCATTTTTCCTCTACGTGGCGTGGAAGACCGCCATACACCGTCTATGGAGGGTATCACAATAACTTCTCATTGAGGAAGTTAAAAATGAGGAAGTAGACCTGATGAGGCATGATATGGTCGAAACCGGTCATTTTATTCTTTCTCCCTCATTAAATTTTTTTCATTTCCTATATCCATTTCTTGATAAATTTTCGTTTTAATGCATATTTACAGTAGTCCACTTGTGTTTAAACAAATAGAAATGTAAAAGTCGAAAACGTGGTGGGGTCGTTTTTTTTTTAATGGCCCTAATACTTGAATGTGACAGCTCGCTTTTGTTAGCACACACTCGACTTTTCGAAAACCGAAACAAATCGATTTTTTTTCTTTTAACACCACTTTAAAAAGAAAAAAAAAATTTACTTTTCTTTTTATCGTATAATCAATGGCTTGTTTTATTTAATAGGAGAAGGAACAGCTTTATAAAGCTGTTAGTAAAGATGGGACGAGAAGGAAGCTTTTAAAAACTTCATTTAGTTCGAACTTAGGGGAAAGGCTAACTTTTCTTAACTTTTAAACTGATCAACACTTTATTACTCTAAAAAATCAAATCATTTAGTTCACCCGAAAGGATCACACCTGTAAAACATGAATTTTTTTTTAGCCGAAAACACTTTTAATGATCGACTTTTGGTTTTTAACTTCATTAAATAATTAACTTCCTTAATGTAGTTATTGTGATACCCTCCACGTCGCGTTTTTGGCGTCTGGAAGAGCCGGCGGGTGAATCGAATATTCATCTTTACCGATCTCAACTTTGTCTGTGGTGCCGGCCGGCCGTAACATTTTTTTCCGGAACACTTTACAGCCACAGTTTTCAACCGATTTTTACCAAATTTTCTATAGACGGAGAACAAGAAACTAACGAAGGCGGTTTTTGAATTTCGAAAAAATGGCGGAGATATGTCTGTTTGAAATTTTTGAAAATTCGCTGCGGCCGAACCGTTGGTACGATTTTCACCAAATGTTCACCAATTACTCCTCATATTTTTTACGAATTTTAGATGTAGAAAAATTATCATTTTTTTACATCAATTATCAATTTTTGTAGGGAGAAATTTCATACTTCCACCCGCTAAGAGAGGGACCTCCCCTGGGCAAAATTCCATTATTTCTACCTGAAAAAAAATTTCGGAAAAAAAACTTGGATTTTTTTTTTGAAAAAACAGTAAATAAAAAAATTCCCCCTAAGTTATACTTCCCCTTTCCACTCCTTTATACTTCCCCCTCCGTTATACTTCCCTCCTTTATACTTCCCCCTCTGTTATACTTCCCCCTCCGTTATACTTCCCTCCTTTATACTTCCCCCTCCGTTATACTTCCCCTACTTTAAAAATTTGGAAATTTTTTGAAAAAACAATAAAATATAAAAAAATTCCCCCTCCGTTGTACTTCCCTTTCCCCTCCTTTATACTTCCCCTCCGATATACTTCCCTCCTTTATACTTCCCCCTCCGTTATACTTCCCTCCTTTATACTTCCCCTCTGTTATACTTCCCCCTCCGTTATACTTCCCTCCTTTATACTTCCCCCTCCGTTATACTTCCCCTACTTAAAAAATTTGGAAATTTTTTGAAAAAACAATAAAATATAAAAAAAAATTCCCCCTCCGTTGTACTTCCCTTCCCCTCCTTTATACTTCCCCCTCCGATATACTTCCCTCCTTTATACTTCCCATCAAAGTTGGAAAATTTTTCGAAAAAAAAAATCGGAAAATTAAAAAGTTGGAAATATGTTTTACAAAAAAAAATCGGAAAATCTCTTAAACTTCCCGTCCGTTATACTTCCCCCTCCGATATACTTCCCCTCCTTTATACTTCCTCCTCCGATATACTTCCCCTCCTTTATACTTCCCCTACTATGTATATTCTTACTTCTCTTTAAGGAAGTTTTTTTTTGGAAGCTCTTTAAACTAGTACTTTCCCTCCATCGACTGGTCCAGAAACAGCTTCTCCACCACCCTCCATTTTATGTCTAAATGAACCTTCTAAATTTTATTTTTCTAAGAGTAAAAATTGCTTTTTTTTTTCAGTCAATGTCGTCGACGGTGAAGTACTTCATATAACAAAAGTGAGTCGACTCCATATGGGAGCGTATCTATGCATAGCCAGCAACGGGGTCCCTCCTTCGATAAGCAAACGAGTCATGCTGAGAGTACAATGTAAGTATTTTTATCTTTTTAAATATTAAAAAAAAACTTAATGGACATCGTTCTTTTTTATACGGGCGACTTCAATTTTTTAAATACAAATAGAAACTTTAAAAAAATAAACCATCATTAGAATAAATAAATAAATTAAATTTAAACAAGAAATAAGATCGAACGTTCAAAAATTTTGTGACATTTTCGTTGACGTTTTTGTCATTTTCGAAAATGAAGGTTGAAACAACAATAATTATTACATTTAGCTCACCCTATCTAATCAATATCGAAGCCTTTATACGAAAATGGTTTTCGTATTATGCTGGACATTGTCAGTAGTCCAATACGCCGGTTTAACGTAGAACGTTGGATGAATATCCTACCCCCGGCTTCCGAACCCTCTCTACCCGCCTTCCCTACCCGCCTACCCTATCCCATTACCTCCGCGTCTAATTAGTTGTCTGTCGTCCACAGGTTCTAATCAGAATCGAACCACAAACGAGACCGTGTACGAATCGAGAATGTGAAAATTTCCCAGATTTTATACGAACCCCTTAATTTGAATATTGATCATTTTTTTGTCCTTAAAAAAATTTCACATTTTCAGTTTTAAAATTCAAATACCTACTTATCAAACTTATAAATTTATTTCAGAATTATGCCTTAGAAATGTTGAAATATCGATCATTACTTTAATACGGGCTTTAAAATATTTAAATTGTATTTTTATTCGTTCCAAGAAATCTTTTTTATGTTTAAAAAACGTTTGAGATGTTTGTAGTTTTTTCAAGCGTATCGCGAGCAATTAATGAAACTTTATTTCTTGGAAGTATTAATTTATTTTTTCTTTGAAAAGAGAATATTAAATAGACTTCAACGGGATTTCAAATAAGGGAAAAAGCTTAGTGATTTGTGGGCGTATTTTTTCGATCTTCTGGTCGATAAAAACCTATTTCACAGGCTTTTAGCCGTTTTTTTTTTTAATTTTGGTAATGAACATATTGTCATGTTTTCAATGTTTTTCTGGCCCAGAAACTCAGATTTGGGGTCGCTTTCCTCGATTTTTTGGCCAAAAGAAAGGGTTTTTTTAAAAATCAGTTTTGAGGAGTGTTTCTCTGTTTCTGGCCGAAAAGACCCTTTTAACCATGTTGGAGGGCATCTTAATCTTCTGGCCAATAAACACACTTTTTAAATTTTCAGCCGTTTTCTTAAGTATTTTGGTGAAGGACGTTCATATTTCGTCCGTTTTTCAGAAATTTTTTGCTTTTTGTTGGCCCAGAGGCAGTGTTGCCAGATCGTGGGTTTTCCCTAAATTTGGGGGGATTTTAGGCCTTCAGGGGGTATTTTAGGGGGAGAAGTAGTAGTTATATTTTAGTTTTTATTTGTTCTTGTTTATAGTCTTATGGTTATTACCTTTAGGCGAAAGAGCCCCTATTCCTTAAAAAAAAAAAAATTTTTCGTTTTTTTTCAATAATAAAATAAATAATGACCCTGCGGTAGCAGGGACTAAAAGGTAGATTTCTTTTCATGATTAAAATTAAAATGTATAAACACAAAATATATAATTATGTTATAAAAATGATGATATAAAAAAATTGCGCCACTGAGCCCCTAGAAAAACATCTGATAATTTTATTAATAAAATATTTAATAATTTCCCGGTATAAATTCAAATTTTTTTTTTAAAAGTTTAGCTAGTTCAATATTTTGCGCCTGGCTCGTCCAAACCTGCTTTAATTAATTTTTTACACGCCCTCGCAGAGGTCTTAAAGTTTTTTTTTTGCAAAAGGACTAGGATTTCAATAGAAATGCCAATTTTGTCTTTTAAGCCCTAAGTAAAGTAGGTGAATCGCTGGTCCGATTTCAGCCATTAACGAACTCGTCCGAGCTATTGAGATAAAAGCTCTAAATACCGGATATCGTCACCCTCACATTAAAATTGCTCCAGTTATCGTGCTATATATATATATATATAGCTCCCCAAAACTCTTAAAGCATCCAGGATATATTAAAACACTCATGAGAAGTCCCCGTATTTCTTTCGGCCTCTTGAAAGATCTTGATGCCTCAAGAGTCTTTAATAAAAAAACCCCTCCTGTCTAAGTTCTAGTGGGAAAAATTAACAGAGGGGAATTTAGGAAGCCCCGTTTTTGGGTTGCAAACTCCTTGATGGATTCGCTTTCTTCACGACCCGCCATGGCTCGTCTGCCCTAATTTGCATATCATTAAGGTTTATTTTTATTCCTTTAATTTTTATGGAAACTTCGTCAAATGACATATCATTTTTTAAGTCTCAACCCGTCCTCTTCGATGGTGGGATTTTCATTTCGATTAGATGCAATTAATTTTTTCATTTTTTTTTTTTATATCGATATCCGTGTGACCTGTCAGCCTTTGTTTGATTTACGGACTAGCCGAGTCTATTTTTAGAACAAACTTTTTTCACCCCTCCGGGAATAAAATGTAAAATTCTTTTTTTCTCTTTCTCGACGTCTTTTACTGTTTTGACCAAGTAATGGGTCCAAGATAATTTCCGAATTTTCGAAAAAATGGCGGAGATCTGTCTGTCGAAAGATTTGAAAATTGTGCTGCTGCCGGTTGGTCACATCATCACCAAATTTTCAGCTAATATTCCTTACTTTATTGAAGATTTGTTAGGAAAAAGTATCTCATAGAGCTGCGTCTTCCAGACCCCGTCGGGTCAATTTGACCCAAAATCCTAATAGATCTTTAGTTTGTCCAAGGTGCATGACACTACCGAAGAGGTGTTTTCGGGAACTGGGTCTTCCTGACCCCATGGGGTCAATTTGACCAGTGATATATTTTCCAATTCGAGTGATACTACTAGGGGGTTTCCTGGAACAGGGTATTCCTGACCCCGTCGGATCAATTTGACCAGCACCAACTTAAGGGGGAAAAACCAAAAAAAAAAAAAAACAAAAAATTCTCAAAATAAATTCAGAAAAATAAATCTGAGAGATTTAACTCAAGGAATTTTCGAACTTCGAAAAAATGGCGGAGATCTGTCTGTCGAAAGATTTGAAAATTGTGCTGCGGCCGTACCGATGGTCACATCATCACCAAATTTTCAGCTAATATTCCTTACTTTATGAAGATTTGCTAGGAAAAAGTATCTCATGGAGCTGGGTCTTCCAGACCCCGTCAGGTCAATTTGACCCAAGATCCTAATAGATCTTTAGTTTGTCCAAGGTGCATGACACTACCGAAGAGGTGTTTTCTGGAACTGGGTCTTCCTGACCCCATGGGGTCAATTTGACCAGCATCAACTTAAGGGGAAAAAACGAAAAAAAAAAAAAAAAAAAAAAAAAAAAAAATTTCTCAAAATAAATTCAAAAAATTAAATCTGAGAGATTTAACTCAAGGAATTTTCGAACTTCGAAAAAATGGCGGAGATCTGTCTGTCGAAAGATTTGAAAATTCTGCTGCGGCCGTACCGTTGGTCACATCATAACTAAATTTTCAGCTTATATTCCTTACTTTATTGAAGATTTGTCAGGAAAAAGTGTCCCATGGAGCTGGGTCATCTGGACCCCGTCTTGTCAATTTGATCCAAGATCTTCTTTGATCTTAAGTTTGTCCGGGGTGCATGATACTACCGATGAGGCGTTTCCTGTTACTGGGTCTTCCTGACCCCTTGGTAGATTACCAAGTCTTCTGCCCCGAACCCGGAGCACTTCATTGAATTCTTGAAATTTTTAATTTAAACTAGTTTTAATGCTTCTAAACCATTAAATACATGATTTTACTATCGTTCAGTAATTATTTT